>JAOUZG010026641.1:11576531-11590766 GCA_026289955.1 Argiope argentata | reverse complement strand
ATATTAGTCCTTATACCTTGCTTATTTTTACTCTCAAATAATTTTAAAAAGGAAGACAAGAATGATTAATTTCGGGAATTTTAATATGCTATAGTATCGAACATTTTATATAGAAATATTTTTCTTTAGATTTATGTCTGAATAATTTAGAAGAAATTTAATACTAAGCAGTTGAAAAAAAAATTCTAATTTTCTTTAAGACATAATTTCTTATCAAAGATTTTGAGATAGAAATTTTATGCAATCGTGGGACCTAAAAACCAAAAGTATCTGATATTTCATTTTCTGAACTATAGACACAATTTGAAAACATTCTTTCAAACAATCTGAACAAGTTTGGGACAATAGATATGGTCGAAAGAAGCTAAATCGAGAGAGAAAAGACTATGAGTGGAAAACCCAGAAATATCGCTAATGTTTTATTTTCCCATCAAACGGAGATTTCCCGCGTCATTTTGAACAATTTGAAAGTTGTATACTAAATGCGAATCTATGAAATGGTTATTGAATGTGAAACTAGAGATGAGTCTAAAGTTTTGTTTGGGAAGCATCTGAGATTTTCTTTCAATATTCGAAGAATCAAAACAACTAAATTTGAACTAATCAATGTAATGACAAAAGTTATGTATTAAGAAACAATGATAACGGGAAACCTTTGCACAGCAAGTATCCCTGATATTTTCCGTGTAATGATGGCTGTACAATATTCTGTTGAGTAAACTGAGCAACCTCAAGCTAAGCAACTTGATAAAATAAATTATATCTACATAGAATACCAAATACAACTAATTAAAATGCTCAAGCCGCATCCTGGCATAGGGGTAGCGAGTCTTCATCGAGGACTGGGCATCCCGGTTGTTCTTCTGTGTTCTATCTATAAGGTGTGTGAATGTGCTCCCCCCCCTGTAAAAAGAGACTAGGTAAGCGACTGTGATAAGTGAATAACTAAGTCGTATTCTTGGCTCTAGTTGGCGCTACTACAAAATAAAAGACGCTGATTAGGCTTAAATCGCTGAATGCCTTAGCGAGGTTGTCCATGGCAAGTACCATAAGAAAGAACAACAATAAAATGTGTAAAAAGTTTTAAAGTTATTTTAAAGAAAGGAAGAGAAGGGTAATGTCAAAGTTAGGGGAGAAAATTATGACAAAACTGTAATCATAAATACATACAAATCTAAACTGGCTATTAAACTAAACAGCAAAGTTTTCTTAAAATCCATTAAAGAAGAAAACTTATCATCAAACATCAAATATCAAATCAAATATCTACTATAACTGAGTTATCAGTTAGTTATACTAGATATCAATTCCCATTAAACAAGAGCTCAAAAATTCATTGTCTGAATTTATGTATGAGCAATAAAATTCATCATCAATTGTTTTAGAAATTAGATTTATTTTGAAAATATGACAAAGAAGTACAATGGAAATGCTCAAGATAGTTTGCTTGTTTTTTTACATTTATAATCTCATATCCGTTATCATCATTATTAGTTCGAGTGGTGTCTTGTCTCCAGTAATTAATTTCAGAATTGATTGGAAATGAATCTTAAAAATTCATTAAAAATAGTTCCTGTCATAATTAAAAAGTAATTGCTCGTTAACAGTTACTTCTCAACAAGAAATAATTTCGGAAATAATTTTTAGAATAGCTTTAAGCCGGGACTGAGAAAGATTTATAAAATTCGAAAAACTAGCAGTGAATTTTTCTTTTAGATGTGAATACACAGTATTGGATCTCAATTATTTACATTTACATTTGAATTAGTACTGTGTCTTTATCAATCGAGAATTTACTTTGTGTCATTGGATTTGTTGTTAATGATTATGTTCAAATATTAACAATGAAATAATTTTTTCTAAAAACTTTGTTATGTGCTTTTATTTTTGTGGTATCTTAAAGGCCTACATTAACATTCATTACGGTAATATTCAATCATGAATACGGTAATATTCAATCAATTACGGTAATATTCAATCATGAATACAGCAATATTCATGATTGTACCCAAAAATATTTCTAAAATTATGAAGGTTGTCCCAAAAGGTTTTTTGTGGAGTTTCAAAATGCAATCAAATTAACCTTGAATACTGAAACGAATTTGTTCACAACTTAGAGATTATTTTCTTATTTTTAAATGTGAGATTGAATTCAAAAGGAACGGTTTTTGTGTACATTCATCTCTTTTTTTAATATTCCAATTCACTGACCTCCACTTGGTTCTTCGATTCTGAAACCACGTCTTGACTTGAGCATCGGTCATTTTGAGTGTCTTCGCCAAAGAAGCCCGCTCCGCTGAGGCCAGATACTTCTGTTTGTGGAACCGTTTCTCAAGCTCGCAGATCTGCATGCGGGTGAAACTGGTTCTCGGTTTCTTCCTCTTCGGGGGCGTCCGGTTCTGGTAGGGATGCCCGATCCGCCTCGGAGGAACAGGGGGTAGGCCTGCGGCCAGAGGAAAAGGCACTGTGAAGGAAGAACAATATTTTTTAATGACATCAATGATATAAATATTTAATGATTTTTTTATTGATACGACATGATGTTTGTTTATTACCAGCCGTGTTTGGTAATTAAGCTAGTTTTGTGAAATTCGGCTGTGTTTGTTTTCAATTAAATCTCCTACGCATAAAGTTCATGAAACCTTAATTTATAAATTTAATATTCATAATTCTTCCAGGAATATATTGGAAGAATCAAATTGAAACAAAAAATAAAGCTGTGTAGGTTTGATAGATTAATATATGCTTTGTTTCTCATGTATATGCAGCATCTGAAGTTCCTTGACATTGCAGCACATTATTTGGCTCATCTATTTTCTAATTTTAGTGATATTCACTTATTCGTCTTGTAAACTACTCATAGATTAAATGGATTATAAATTTAATGTTCAGAATTCTTTCAGGAAAATACTAAAAGAATGAAATTGAAACAGAGATTAAAGCCGCGTTGATTTGATAGATTGATATATGTTTTGTTTCCCATGTATATGCAGCATCTGAAGTCCCTTGTCATTGCAGCTCATTATTTGGTTAACCTATTTTCTAATTTTAGTGATATTCACTTATTCGTCTTGTAAACTACTCAGATATTAAATGGATTGTAAATTTAATATTCACAACTCTTCTAGGAAAATAATTAAGGAATCAAACTGAAACAGGAATTAAAGCTGCGTTGATTTGTTAGATTCATATATATTTTGTTTCTCATGTATATGCAGCATCTGAAGTCCCTTGACATTGCAGCGCATTATTTGGTTCATCTATCTTCTAATTATAGTGATATTCACTTATTCTTCTGGCAAACTACTCAGAAATTAAATGGAAACCTTCTTATATAACATTCAAATATAGAAGAAAATCGCACGATTAAATAGTTGGTGAATCAATGAAAACAGTTTTAATTTTTGTGCAATAATGTAATCTAAAGTTGAAGATCAAGAAAAAAAATCAAATGCCAAAATAAAGTATCGTGATAGTATTTGAGTTTTAAGATGATATAAAAATATTTTTGTGTCGCAATACTATTAGAAGTTACCGCGAAATACTTAAAAATCCACGGGAAAAATCCACAGTACTACTATATATACTATATACTTAAAAATTCACAGTACTACTATATATCTGAGAAGTTTGGCAACTCTAGGTTATACAGTTTGCTCCGTAGAGCGCCAACACATACACAAACACTCCCGTGTTAGTAGAGATTTCTTCTTATCTGCTTGTAATACATTTTAAAGTTCATTATCTGCAATACTTTTAAAAATTCTTAGTCATCAGTTTCTTAGCAAGAATTGATTGATAAATGAGAAATCTCATCCATATTTTTATATTAATATTTATGTTAATATTGCAAGAATTTTTGATACTCACAGAAATAAACTATTGTGTAAAGAAAGCACTTATTCCTTATGAATAAAAATTGCAAAATGAGCTTAATGAAATTGAAATATAATCCTTTCTGGATGATAAATTTGATATAATTCAGAATCAAGATATAAATGTAAACATTTTTAATTTTTCGGATTGAATAATTTTCTGTCATTGATAAGTAATGCTGCTATAATGACTGTATTATCTTTATATTATAGCATTTCTTTAAAAGTTATGTATTCTTTATTTATGTGATTAGACTTCATTATACTGTAAAAATCTTGATAAACATTGTCAATCTCAAAATACTTTTTCGAATTTTTCTTAAGAAAAGGAAAAATGAAATATTTAAACAGCAGTATCAAAAGCTAAAACGGTGAAAATCGTTTTCGTGTATAAAAGAAATGTTTAATAGATTACATCATTTGCTTAACATCTAATTTAAATTCCAAATTTTAATACTAGAGAGCTTCTTTAATTTTATGCAGAAACAAAAATTTCACTTTGTTCTTCATTCCCAAATAATTTCTTTATTCACTTAAACGCGATGCTTAAAACAAATGCCGTTTTGTCTTTATTCTTTACACGAAAAATTAAACAACAATTTTATAATCAAACGATAAAACAATTAATATAAATGTGATTTTAATTAATTTCTAATTTTTAAAAATCACAATTTTGATGAAAACAGTAAATGGAAGGACACCAATTGCTTTTAATTTCACCTTGGAAGTTTAAATATTTTAAAAATATTCTATTAAAGGGAAATAGTATTTGATTTTTCTGTCATTATTAAGTAAAAGATGAAAAATGAAAAGTTTCAGGTTTGAAATATATTTCATCTATTATTCACTTTTTAATGTGAAGAGTTTTTTTAGATTAATGGATTAAATAATAAATACTTAAATGAAGCAAAGGTAAAAGTAGTTTCAAAAGTAGATAATTACAGAATGCTCCTAGTTTCAAACAGTCTTTTGCATTTCCTGTTTAGTAGATAATATATAGTAGTTGCAATAAATTGGCGAGTATAATTTAAAAGTTGATTGAAATAAATTGATTTTATTTTGATAAGTAAGAAGCTGAGCATGATCAAAGCCTATCATATTTGATATCCATTCACTCCCTTATAGATGTGATCGAAGATTTATTTATAGCGTAAGCAGGGAAAATATAGTTAATCGTTTTATTACAACTCTATTATTTCTCCACGACGTTTTCTTAGTTCGCTTTTCAGCAAATTCGCTTGTCTATCTGAATCGAAGGTCAATCGCCATCATCAGAGTCTCGCTATATCTAGTTTTGAGATTCTTAATTGTGGTCATTAATTTTTTATATGGTTGTATGAGATTAAATTTTAGTGTAGGTTTTATTTTTAACTATCTATCAAAATTATGATAAATATATATATTTAACAAAAAGTTTCAAACACGATAATGGTCATTTTTCTTAGCGATAACACAGTAATAATCATTCTCTTCGAGTGTTTTTTAGCAAGGGAGTATACCAATCCCAGTTTTGGTAATATATTAAATAAACTAATCACATAATCTTAGAAGATTAACTATGTATTAAAGCTCAAATGTACGATTTACAATGCGTAAATTCTAGTAAAATAGTCCAAAAAAATGAAAAAAACAAGTTCCTAAATGATTACCTACAAAGCGAAATAACACTGAATGTGAAAATTCCTTAAGACACATTACAAAAAAATAATAAAGATAGAGTGAGAACATGTCCTCTATGCACGCAATTTGACAATTCCATTCTATCAGGTATTCAGGTGACGCCAAACTCATTCATCTCAATCATTTTCAGATGCATAGATTCATACCTTTTAAAGGTATACAATGTATCACTTGTTGGGCAATTCCTTTTTTTTTTGTTCCCTTTTTAGGTTCGAGTTAGAAAGGTTATCGGTTACAAAAACATTCTCTAGATTTCTAAAACGATTTACAGATATGTAGAATGTGAATGCGTCATTAAAATTCTGAAATTGAAGTCAGGTAATTTCCTTTTATAATAATACAAGGTCATTCTAGAAAGCCTTTTATATGTATTTCATATGTGTTTAGAATTTCTAGAAATCTCTCATTATTCCATTCATCGTTGATGTAATGTCAATTCCCGTTCTCATCATACTTTCGAATATGTTGAGTCGATTAATTTTGGATGTCATCGTGCATTTTTCAAGTAGAAAATGGATCAGAGTACATACAACACATGATGAAATGTGCTTAGATGCTTGATGGCATCTAAAAACATTATCAAGGGATTGTGAAATCGCAGAATTTCTTCTTTTTAATTTTCTCCATTTCAGATTTATGACATGAAAACGATTTTCATTCGTATTCTTAGTCATGCTAGGGGATTAATTTTATTTCAAAAGTCTTATTCAACCCCCAAATTAAAAAAGAAATATTAACAAATTAAACTATTCCTAGCTATAACTGAATATTGGGAGTACCAATGCAAATGATAATAGATCGAATATTTTCGATATTGTTACTATTTAATAATTTAAGAATACATTAGCTTCACTCGTCTTTCTAATTTTCTCTATAAATATCTTATATTAATTGAGATTATCTTTCATAGTTAAAATGTAATCTGATCTGTAATAAATGATCTATTTCATTTGAAACGTCTATTCTTAAAAATATGCACACAAAACTGTCCATTCACAAAAGTGGAGATATATATTTGAGAAATCGTAATTTTACACTTTATTCTAATAAAAATACAGATGAAATGAATTAATAACAATCAACATATGTTTCGTACAATAATATTTATGTTAACTTTAACTTTGCCTTTTCTTTCTTTCAAAGCTTTTATTGAATTTGACTCTTCATCATTGCCTCTAAGTTCAATTTCTTCCTTTTGGCAGAGAATCTGATTTAATTTCAATATGGTTTATTTAATTTGGCTGATTTAATTTCAGTTATTCGGATTTTCATCAATCTAAATTTCTGTTAAACTTATTATCGCTAGAAAATCTATCTATCTATATTTTATATATATATTTTCTACATACTATTTTTACAAATCTATCTATATATTTTTAAAATTGAGAAATTCGCCAGAATAGCAGGTCAAAACTGGCTTCGGAGTTGATTTTTAGAATGTTAATTTTTTATAATACAAAATTGTTGGTCCTGGACTAAAACATAACCTGGAGGTCGAATTCCAAAACACTTTAACAATGATGTATATAAACCCTCCTGTATTTTCATTAAAACAAAGCATTACCCAAGAAGTACGGCCTATTGTATAATATTGTAAGATATTATATGATATTAAACAATATTCCACAATATAAGACAATATTGCGAATATAGATCAATTTCATACAAAATTGTACAATGTTTGTTCGCTACTAGGGTAGAATTGTATGGTAAATTTCACATTCTTGAGGGGCAAAACTCTTTTAAGACCTATCTTAATGAATCCATAAATAAATACTAATTAAACAATAAAAATCAATATTATTTGAGAATTCCTGTCGAAGCTCACATCTATTAGATTGGGGGGAAAGAAATCCATTATTATTTTACAGCCACCTACCAAGAAAATAATGGATTTCTTTTTCCATTATTTTCAAAAATTAAGAATGGAAAGAAAATAATAGAAAGAAATGGAAAATAATGGAATTAAATCCATTATTTTCTCGGTAGATGGGTGTAAAACAATAATGGATTTCTTTCCCCCAGAAATCAATGTTATAAATTTGGTAATTAAAAAATATTAAAATATTTGTAAGTAGTATTACTTACATCTTTTATAATTTAAAATAAATAATTTTGATAATTTTGATCAAAAGAAAGGTAACTTTGATATAAAATATAACATGTCAACTAAGGTTTCGATTATCCGAGGTGATTATGATCTCTTTAAGCTCGAATAATCGAGGTCTTGCTATATTTCTATAGCCAATTTTAATTTTTACTTAGACACACCAAAAAAGGAAGAATAGTTGTTTATCTATCCAACTTCTTTCTTCAGTTTTAGATACAATTTTTTCTTCTTTTCTAAAGCTTAGCAGAATAATGATCTCATCATATGAACTAAATAGTCAGAATTGCTCGTTTTTAATTATCTTTAACAGAAAAAGTCTAATGATTCAAGCATCTATCAATACCTTTTTCCCATTACACGAGCAACACTCCTATCTTTCGATACCCGCTGCACCCTGACACGCATTATCATTTGATCCCAATTAACAGGCGTAACAGATGGCTGATTGAAAATCATACACTGTGTCATCGAAAGTCAGCCTTGTTACACACAAATCCATACGCATTATCTTTTTACGCGCTCTTCTTATTTTCCCTTTCAGGTATTATCTAATAAGGCTTGAAGCAGAGAGGGGGACGATGCTTAACCGACCGCGGAAAGTCACGCATGCGCTGCACGTCACGCCGCGCAGGTATCACGGGCCTATAATGCTCATGAAATCATTCGAAAGATGCATGCAATTCTTTTTGTTGCCAGTTATTAAGTCATTTGAATATATAAATTGTATGTAGTTAATCGTGTTCTCAAGCATCAAATTGGAAAACACCGGATGTTGTTATATGAAATTATATATATATATATATATGTGTGTGTGTGTGTGTGTGTGTGTGTGTGTGTGTGTGTGTGTGTGTGTGTGTGTGTGTGTGTGTGTGTGTGTGTGTGTGTGTGTGTGTGTGTGTGTGTGTGTTTGTGTGTGTGTGTGTGTGTGTGTGTGTGTGTGTGTGTGTGTGTGTGTGTGTGTGTGTGTGTGTGTGTGTGTTCAAATAATAATAATATATATAAATATCAAATAGTTTTATTTAATTAATATGAGTTAGATAGTTGAATTATAAGTTTATTGTTAATCATATTTCAAGAATAAAACTTGTATAAAAGAAAATGAAATAATGAAAAAATTAATATTTTTAATGAACAAATTTTTATTAGGTTATGTTCAGAGCAAGACTGTTAACTACGCTGGTATCCTTCTCATATTTAATTACTAATTAAAGAAAATTTCCTGGAAAATAAAATGGTGCTTTATAAGATTAATGAAATATATGCGAAAACTTTCTAGAATACGCACGATTAATTAATATTAATCAAGTATTCGATTGATACATTTATTTATTTATGATATTCCAAGCATAAAAGTGATATAAATTAAAATCTCTGAAGGCGAAGCAATGAAAAGACTAATATATTTAAAAAATAAATTGTATTAAAAGTTATGTTTGAAACAAGATTATTAATTATTTTCTTGCTCTTCTATTTATATAATAATTAAAGATCATTTTCTTGGAAAATAAAACGCTACTATAGGAGATTAATGAAATATTAACCGAATTTTTTTAGAAAGCATAAAATTAATTAATATTAATTAAATAATTGCTTTGTAAATTTATTTATTTACAATATTCTAAGCATAAACGTGCCATAAAAAATGAAAAAAAGGAATATAAAAAGTAAAGTGAATAAAACAAATTATGAAGAATTGAATTAAAAGTTATATTCAAAGAAAAATTACTAATTATTTGTCTACGTTTCTCACATTTATCTATTAATTAGTTCACATTTCCATAGAAAATAATATGGTGTTATGTAAGGTTAATGAAATATTTTTAGGCTTTTCTAGAATACATACGAAAAATTGCAGTTTTAATAAAATTTAAGCATACTCATAAAGCTCATATCTCTATAAATATCTCGTTCAATAAAAATGAACTCAAATTTACAAAACTATATCTATAAATATTAAATAATATTAAATTAGGGGGATTTTTTTCATTATTCTTTTTATGAAACTATGATGTTTAAATTGGAACAATTCCAATAGAGACAGATAGTAAATACTACATAAAATTTGAAGTTAAAATGCAGTGTCCCTATACCAAGCAATTTCTTGATTGATATTTTATTTAAGTGCAAGGAAACACCAAAACTTCATTTTTTGGGGAATTCAAGCATTTTTTTAAAATGATTTGTAAACAAAGATATCTCTTTACTATCTAATTAAATGACTGCTGCAATATTTGTAAAGTTCATTCAGTTTCTCGGAATCTATACACACAGATAAATGCATTGTTATTTCAAAATAAAGAACATAAAATATGACTGTAAAAATAATGCAATTTCATATTTTCCATTTAAATTGCGGCTAATATATCAACTAGTGTAAATAGGCATACATTTCAAATAAAAAAAAGCTTTATATAACTTAAATAATTCTACCTTATGTTATTTGAATCAATAAATTCAACTTTGAAAAAATTTCATATTTTAAATTTTTATAGACAGGATTTTTTCCTTTTTTTATACAAGTAAACTGGAAAGTTAAAATACACAAAGAATTTGCTTATCTGTATTAATCCATGAATTGATTACACATAATCGTTGATTTTTAATGGCATGAGTTTTAATTAGAAAATGTCTCAATTTAAAGAAAGACTTTTCAAAAGAGAAAATTAGAAAGAATTCTTGTGCAGAACAAAAAAAACCCGATTCATTATTTAAATTTATAATATTTATTATTATTTAAAGCAATAACATTAAAATAAAATAAATTATTGATATTAATTTTATTTTATTAACTTTTCTTATTAATGTACTTTTATTTACTTTTCTGAATAATGATAATTTTTCAAATATAAAAAATTAAATTGGAATAGTAGATAGTTCAGATTTTAAAAAAAAAAATTATTGTATTCCGCAGTTATCCCTGAATATTCAAAAGCAAAAGTTACAAAATTAATAGATAATAAAATGTGAAAAATTTTCAATGTTTTTGACATTTCGGAAAAAAAAACATATGTAAAATATGCATATTTTTTTCCACATTTCGAATTACAATGTTACTTATTTTACTTCATTTTATTAATTGGATCTTATTATCCATACTCAGCAAAGAAAATATTCTTATGCTTTTAAATTATATCCAATTTTATCTTAAATTATCAAAAGTAATTTAAAAAAAAATATTTTAATGTTTTATAAATATTTTATATAACAATGAATCTCCCCAACTTCTTTCATATGAGTCTAAAATCCGGTTTTGTAGTTTATTACAGATTTTAAAAAGGTATTGATTAGACACCTTTTCAAATAAAAGCTATTTTTCGGCAATTTATGCATGGCATTACGAAATTAATAGATATTAACGAAATAACAAGTGCATAATTATTTTTATATAATATTTTCTTTTATAAATTGCTATTCTTTAAATTAAAGGACTAGAAATAAATTTCAAGATAAAGAATGTTTTTCCCAAACGTTATTTCATCCCTCCAATTTTACTCATTAAATAAGATATTCATAATTATTGATATAGCCTTATTTATAAATATATCAAGAAGATTTATGATTTCAGAATATAACTAATTTAATTGCAGTACACCCTTTTCATACTCACGTCATAAATATGAGGTAGAATGTTATTGATATCTTGTAGAATGATTTAGAGATCTTTAATGCTAATATAATATGAATTCACTCTTATAAACACTTGCATTTAACATTTCTGATGTTTTCATTAATGTTCCAGAGATTAAAAATTAACAAAAAAAGGCTATCCATAACTGTATTCATTGACAATAATAATACGCATTAATTGACATTAACCGTAAATGACATTATCGATACGACATTATTTTTAGGATGATTTAAATAATTTTAATGTTAATATAACATGAAATAATCCATATAGTTGTATCAGAAATGCATATGTTTCATTTTTTGTTTTACATATTAAAACTGATTTTAAAAAATACAATCTGTAGCTGTATTGATGATGTTAATGATGAGAAATATTTTAAGATGGATTTAAAAATGTTAATTAACTTTAAGATAAAATAAATTTATCTATACAAACACTTGTGTTTGGAAATATCATGAGGTATTTTCTTTTTCTTTTTTCTTCTTTCTTTAAAGACTTTTAAAAATAAAAAAGTACTATTCACAGTTGCAATGTTGATTTTGATTATCAGGAATCTTGTAAGATGCTTTTAAAAATCTTAATTAACTTTAAGATAGTTCAAATTCGTCCATGCAAACATTTGAGTTTGAAATTCACTTCTGGTGTTTTCTTTCCTTCCTTCTTTTCTTATCTTTCTTTCATTTTTTTTTGTTTCATGTATTAGAAAACTAATAAAAATATTATGCTCTAATAAAGGAACGTTTTAAAAGTTTTACGTTGCATTGTTTATAATACATTTTATTAAATTGTCTAACAAAATATAAAGATTATTATGATGAATTTCTTAATTAAAATACTCAAATCAAAAATCCATTGTCGTTTCTATAAAATTTCACTCAAACTTTATGGGCTCTTTTAAAAAAATTAGAACTTTATTCTTATGTTGTGAAGTGAATTTCATCAATTGCAAAATTGTAAAGTTTCTATTTAGTTTGAATAAATCTTTTAAGAACAAAGTTTTAAAAACCCGTATTTGTTTGGGCATTATTTCAAAATTGTGCTGTCATTAAACGCGTCTGAAAAAATCCCTAAACATTACAAAATTCCTTTGCTTTGAATGTGTAATTACTTATTTATTTACCATTCCAATCCTTTTCTTTCCTCTTAAATATAAAAATCTAATTCGAACGCAAACAAAATCGCTTCATTAAGTTCCAACAAATTAAGTAACCCTGTTATTTTCTTCTTTTTTTCTCTCTCTTTCCTTTAAATAACAGCTAATAACAACGTTATCTTACCCTGCAGTACATTATTAAGTCATATTATGCGTGCTAAGTTATTTTTCAACAGCAACACTAAAGAATAGTGTTTACAGGCAGAACAACCAAAATGTTCCTCTCAAATGTTTTTATTCTGGTTGGTTAAGAGTTCAAACGTGTTCTACCATCTGTAGTACAGATTTGGGCCTTTAAATGAATTCCTTCTCTTATACTTTTTACTACATTGATTGAATCCATAACACAAGCAAAAATAACGCATTACGGAAAGTCCTACAATGTTAGGAGGGATCCTCTATTTGAAT
Source organism: Argiope argentata (assembly GCA_026289955.1). Classification (NCBI taxonomy): domain Eukaryota; kingdom Metazoa; phylum Arthropoda; class Arachnida; order Araneae; family Araneidae; genus Argiope; species Argiope argentata. The sequence continues at coordinate 11,577,909 of JAOUZG010026641.1, read as the reverse complement.
CATTCCTACTGGGAAAAGTTGTTGGAGTCACTTGTTGTCTGATATAACACTTTTTCCTTTTTTTCCATGCCTTTCACAGTTTCAAAAATGAGGATAAATAAATAAAGATATCTTAAGAATTTTATTCTTGATATTAGTATGCACAAGAGGTCTCTTTGTGCTTGATTGAAGGCGCTTCATAGTTTTGAAACTGAATTCCTCTATTTGCTACCAGGTAGCGCTTTAAATGATTTCATTGTGTAGCTAACGCATTAATATTTTACTATGATTAGAAATCAAATTTGTGGTAATAGTTGTCGCCATTCTCAAGTTAATGTGTGTAAAGATTTTTCAAACATTTTATGTTTGTTTAATGAATTTCATGGCAATATGGTAATTAAAATATGTACAAAGGCTCGGAGGCGGGATGTCCTGGTTTGCAGAGTGTTGGACTCGTATCCTTTAGGTTGCGAGTTCGAACCTCACCGGCCGAAGATTTCCTGAGTGCGTGGTGGCTGACACTCTTTAAATCTGTCTAGGTCACAAAATCCTTGATGTCGAGAGCAATACTTATGGTACTGAGTTAGAGGTGATCGTTCTCTGTTCCAGATCTAAATTACGATCAGTGGATGGATGAATGAAAATGTATGAATGAAGGCCGCCCCATAAAAAGAGTTGAGACATGTGTGTATCGAAGTCGTACTCTTGTTCCTAGTTGGCGCTAAAACGAGAGAAGCTCAATCAGTTTAAATCGCTGACAGGCTTGTCAGCGGGCTTGAAAAAGTGCCGTAAGGAACAATAACAACAACAAAGGATCCAATCTCCGTTCATGTAAAATATCTCTTAAGCAACTAGCCAATTTCATTTTGCAATCTTTAACAGATCCTTATAAAGAAAGTAGTTGCTTCATTATATAGCAGCATGGAAAACCGTTCAGTTAGATTTAACAATCATATTCAGTTGCATTTGCTTCTTAAAATAATTAGTGGTGATTGAATAACTCTTGACATGCAGAATATGTTTTTCCTGTTTATATGATCGGTATTTTCATGTTTTTCAAAGTAGCACTTTCTTGTATACATAATATTTAAAATAATGATTATGATCTATTTCTGGGGAAACACTATAAAATAACTTTACATTAAAAAAATTATTTGAATTTCAGTCTTATTTTACATCATCATGCATTATTTATTGCGCTTATGAAATGCCGTAACGAAATGCATGCTTCCCTTCCGTCCATAGAGTAATGAACAGTGGGAAGTATTCTTTTTATTACATGCAATGCATATTTATTATTAACATTGCTTCAGTAATTTCAACAACTTGTTTAATGAGAAAAAAAGAAATACAATATACTATAAAGATTTAATAAATAAAAAAGAATGCACTTTTTGGA
>JAOUZG010026641.1:11551143-11566354 GCA_026289955.1 Argiope argentata | reverse complement strand
TTCGAATTACGACAATTACTGTCGAACAATCAGCCCTGTTTTTCTCCGGGACGCTCACCATTAACTCTCTAAGTGATCGTCCACCTTTGTTTGACAAGGCAGTTAGACTCCCTTATATCATCCTTCTCCCGCTCGCTTCAATTAAATGAGCCATCTCAATTAGCGTTCTCTGACTACTCTCCACAAACTCATCAGCTTATTAAGGGAGAGAAGAGAGACCTATAATAAACACGACGTCACTGTGTGCTTGTCGACGACAAATGAATAAATGGAATCCTCTGTTGTTTTCCCACACAAACGAGGGTGAAGGGATCATTAAGGAAATGAAAGGAGAGTTTAAAATTTGACGTGTCTAATGATAAGTTAGGATTGGGTTAAGGGTGAGGACAGAACACTGAGTGGAAAAGAGATTTCGCTCTTTGTTCCTCTTGCACTTTGAGGAGAACGGTAATTGTAAGCTTTAGGAGGTTCTTCTCGAAGGGAATTCATTAGATTTGACCCTTATTGTTAAAACTACTCAATGGGAAAAGAAATGAAGACGTATCTTTTGAGTTGGTTGAATAGTGTATGAGCACAAGCTATTAAATAGATTCGTGGATATCAAAGCGAATTTAAATACTTGAATTTATTGAAGAGACGTTATGATAGAGAATTGGGAGGTTTGGCCGCTTTTAAGACCTTTCATTTTTGTTGTATTATCAATGGCGCCAATGAAAGGTTGCCAAGTTTTAATTATAAGTGTAATATATATATGAACCGAAGTCATGCATTTTTTTGTTGGTGGTTGGATTTTTACTAAGTTTTTTTTCTCCCTTCATAATTTGGAGAAGGATTATTTATTTTTATGTTTAACAATACACTGTTCTTTTACTGATCCATTTTTATTCCCTGAAAAAAAACTGGAAATTTGAACTTCTAGTCTAGATATGGTAGAACTCCTTGACATTATTATGTTCATCGCTAGAAAAAGGCTTAACGCTTTATTTACCGAATTAGCTCACCATCAGATTTACAACTTTATTTTATTTATTTATTTATTTTTCAAAATTAGTTAAGTTTTGGAGTAGCATAAGGTCAGAAAAGAGGAATCTTTTTGATTAATTAAATTGATAGTTAAATATTTTCAATTTCTTTCTTTAGCTGAAATCTACTGATTGCTATTTAAACTGCATTTTTTGTGTTTTCTTAAATACCGTCAGAAAAAAATTGGTACATTTCAAAGATATCAGAATTCTAAGACATCAAGTTAATCTTAAGGATTAAAAGATTTCATATATTCTATCGCTTTCGTTTTCAATATCTTTTACCGTTTTTATTAATTAATGTCATGTATTTTTAAAATAATAAGAAAAAAATAATGAGTGTTAAATGCTTTCATTAAATTATCCATTCATTAAATTACCCAAGCAAGTCCTGAAATTTAAATGTTTTTGAAACATATATTAATTAATTTTAAGTTAAACGAAATATTATATTGAGAAGACCGATTCCATAACTAGACAGAATATTGAGCATTAAAGAAAAAATCAGTGTTGAATTTTGAAAAATTTATTAACGTAAAAAAAATTGCATGGAGTTGAAATTTTTTACTGCTAAAAAGCTTATTTTGTGAGTTTTAAAATGATATAAAAATTGTCTTTTGTTTTAAACATATGATGAAAATATGCTCCAAAATTATTGAATAGATATTTTAAAATTTCCTTGAATTTTTACTTATTTAGAAATATGATTAGAATTAATTAAAAATGTAATTAAAATTTTGAAAATCTTTTGAGTAATTACGTACAAATTTGGCAGTTTTAGATTCGTAAATTTTTTCTGTAAATCGGTCTGGACTATTAACGATATGCGTCGCTGAATTCACCGACGCCTCTTTAGCTTGGATTTGTTATCACGTTTTTTTAAACATGTTTTTTTAATGTATAAAAAATCACATTTTTTAAGGAAAAAAATTACAGAAATAAATGACGTTACAGTGTGAGGTCATTCGCAGCCTTAGAGGTCCTATATCCAGATGATTTTAAACCAATGAACTTGTAAAAAAATATTAATTCTAACGATTTTTGTCTCGCGTTGCTGTCAAATTTGTAGCTTTCTTATTACTTAATAGTTTAATAATTAATTAATAGTTATTAATAATTTTTAGCATTAATAATTCAATAATTTTTTCGCTGAGTAAAAGTGAAAAGATTTATCTTGTACAATTGAATTCACATTTCATAGCTAAAGATTCTTCGTCTCATATGTGAAAACTATCGTTTAATATACTAACTTGAGAAAGCGATTATTTCTGGAAATGTCTACAGGCCTAAATTTTGAAAAGTATCAATAAATTAGTTTAAAAAGGGGAAACATTAGCAAGAGACAGCATCAAAACAAATTCAATCACAATCAAACTAATGGATTTTCTTAGATCAAGACCTCCAGAATATATCCAGATTTAAGAATTGGATTAATATTAAAGAATAATTCTAAACTAATTTGAGATTCCTGGAATAAACTAATTGAATATATTTGCTGAAATACATTATGAAAAAAGAGGATTCTCTGTTAGAACATTAGGAATAAATTAAGCTTAAAATACAAATTAGCATCGGGAACTTAAGCTTTTTACCATTCCATTAAATTAATAATTCAAAGTTCAGCTGAAAAGTTTTTAAGGAAATATTCCTGTTTCTAAAACTCTTCAATATAAGGATACGTGCAGATAGTTTCTAAGTTCAATTCCTTTGAGTCACATTTTTAATAATGGTTAAAAAGACAAGACTTAAGACAGTCACTTGAATTAATATTTTCTAAAATAAAAAATATCCGTGACAGGTTTAACCTGACATTTCGATATAAATATGATTTAGACATATAATGATAGTCAATTAATACAAAAAGAAAAACAATAATAAATTGTTAATTGTTAATCAAAGTGCGAGATTTTATAAGGTAAGCATCTACGAATTCTTTTATTTTTATCAAATATTGTTTTGTTACTGATATGTTTTATTACGTTTTATTTTATTTAACTGACAAAAGCATGATTATACTATATTTATTGCTACTGAAGATTATCTACAGAGAAATAGAATGCTTAAGAACTAAAAATAACAAAACTACAGAATATAAGCCCTGTTATGTTTACATTACGATTATACTTTCATTATCTAAAAAAAGTTTTATTTTGTCTTTTAAAAAATGGTCTATGAACGAATGAAATAAATGAATAACTTCAAAAAATATCAACATCTTATATTATTATTTCCACGAATAGTTTAGTTTTTACTATCACCACTAAATGGTGATGATTTTTATGCATTTAATTAATTTTTATTTATTACATTTTTTCTTTTTCTCAGTATGCCTTACAAAATGAAAGTACTTAATTTTAACAATGATTTTCAATGGAAACTTAAAGAACTAATTTTTAAAAGTTTTTTAATTGAATTGATTTATGTGCAAAAGCAAGATCTTGAGTAATTGCATCCTTTTTTGTACGAAGAATAGACTCGCTATCAACTAAAAGGACAACATTTGCAAAAGTCAACACTTAATTTATATTTCTAAACGATTCACGAGTTTTTTATTCACTTTGCATTTTGATTCAAAGTGAATACAAAAATACATCAAATATTGTTATTTTTTTATTCCTTTTGCATCAAAATTCTTATATATGAGTTTTATAAAAATTTAAGCATATATAATGAGGAGTTAAAAATGTCATTATTTATAAAAATGATTAGTAACTTTGAGTAAGGTTGAACTCATTATTGAAAGTAACTAAATAATTTTATCAGCATTAAATCTTGTTTAATAAATAAATGTCGAGTTAAAACTTAATATTTAAATGTAACTAAAAAATAAAAAAATTTAATTAAAAAAGTACTGCAAAAAAGTAACAACATGCAGATTAATTGAGACATAAATTAGGCATCAGTTTGTCAGAAATATTAAACCTTAAACCTTTTTACATTACTGTTTTTTTAAACAAAGAATTAAAAGAATAAACTTTGTTAAAAAAATTTATATATAAATGGTCATTAACGTAAATTTAAAGCCATTAAATGTAAATTTTCGTTTAATTTCGTTAAGTATCTTTTGTCAATAGCTGCAAAATGTGAGATTTCAAATTAAATACAACACTTGATTCACAAAGCAAAAATGCACTCTCGAATGATAAGAATTTAAAAGATAAAAAAAAAGACAGATTTTTTCTTCTTGGCCCTATAAAAAAGAATGATAAGAAAAAAAATAATAATTTCCTTGAACGAAGTTCATAAGAAAAGGAGAGAAAAAAAGGAGAAAAAAACTTATTCTCTGTCGAACAGATAATTATGTTATCTTCCAACGTTCAAACAAGGGATCATTCTAACCAAATCAAACGGTGCCTCCAATTTAAGTATTATGTATCACACCATCGCTCCATCGGGCCGAGACAAAGAAAAAGTCTTTAAATATATATCCTTACAATAACTCTTATCGTATCACCTTATCAGAAAAACGCCTCTCAAACTCCTCATTTCCACCCTATTTAAAAAAATTAAAATACTTGAGGCGGCTTGGCGCGCTGCAAAAAATTACCACACTTAAGCTTTGATGGTCTGGAACGTTCTTTTCTTCTTCGTATTTTTTTTACCCTCCCCAAGTCGTTAAAGAAAACTGCCCTGGAACAATAAGTGAAAAAATGAATGCAGAGATCCATTAAATTAAGGTTTATTGTTTTTTATCATCTTCAATGGTCAAAGAAGGGCCATAAATTTTTATTTGCCGTCAGTGGGCGTTGTCGTCTTTTGTTAGTTGGAGTAGCGCCCTCCCCATCAAGGAGTTATAGCTTCCTAATGAAAACGCACGATACTAGGCAGTTAACAAGATTAAAAACTTCGCCACGGCTGCGATCGGTTCTTCATGTATAATATTATTATTTTTTTAATCTTCCTCTGGGGGTAGAAGAAGTGAAAAAAAACCATGCATGGCTGTATCAAGAACTGATTAGGAAGCTTAAAGAAAAACTGTAATAACACTCATAAAAAAAGCTATTAGTGTCACACTCTTAAAAAGATATTCGCATAAAAAAATAGACTCGTGTGGGGGAGAAATCTGCTGATGTGGGTGAAATACATTGCGCTAATCGAGGTGTTGTTATTCTAAGTGATATAATTATTTAAAAAGTGGCTTAAGTCAGTCGCATGCGTAATTAAGTTGAAAAAAGGACTGTTGTTGGAATATAAAAATGCAAAGTTTTGAAAAATTTGTAAATTAATATTGTTTAAACTTATTTCGATGTTTTAATTAAGTTATGTTGATAATTTTATCAATGAATTATAATTTAAGGAGAAAAAAATGGAAAATTGCAACGATTGTACGGATGTTTGCTACAGTTTTGAAAATATCGTTAAAACTAAGACTCCGTCTTTAGGTTTGTAATATAGTTTTAATAATTCATATATTTATATTATTTTTATAAAAAAATTAGCATTTCTTTTTATTAAAAAATTAATTTTTCATTATTTTTAATGAAAAAGTAACACTTTCAGAGAAAAAAATGAATGCATTAAATTTGAATTCAATAATTTTAAAATTTCAACAAAATGCAGAAAAATGTATTGTTTCGTAGATCATTTACTCTGCATTTACCTTACTCAGATTATTTTTTAAATTTATTTCAACAATATTTACTAACCACTTGATTTAAATTATAAATTTTTGTCAGAATTTTTTCTGTTGATAAAAAGTTATTGCTGATAAACTGAGGTTTCAAATCCATTTTAAAATTATTTTGGAATTTAATATTTCGATTGCGATCAAAATTTAGTCATTTAAATCCTGCACACAAATTTTTTAAATAAAAAAAACATTTATATGAGCATCATAATGTATATCGGAATGATTTGCAAAAGGTAAAAATTAACTATAATTAAAATATTCCGATTGGATTCAAAATCTCTTACTCTTCCAAAAAAAATTTTTTTTTCAAAAACCATTATAACTATAAACTGGACTGTGACAGAGGTACTGTGAAGACTGTACTGTGAAAAACTATATAGACTGTGAAGACTGTATTGTGAATGACTGTATTGTGAATATTAAAGTTGTTGTTCTCCTTTTAATTAGAAATTTTAAGTTTTTTATAAGCTCTAAAACAATATTTTAAAAATATTATTTAGAATTTAGAAAAAAAAACAACAGTTTAAAGATGCATAATAAAAGCTGACCTTGAAAAAAAATTCTGCCATGATTTTAAAATTAAATTTTTTAATTTACATTTAGTCATATATAAACTAATTGTAAAATTATTTCAATTAGTTGCAAACTAATTTTTAATTGCAAAATCAAACATCCATGCATGTCATTGTAAAGTTTCATGTTGCATACTCCAACCATCATGAGCATGGATAGTTTTAAAGATGCTTTTTATATAATAACTAACCTTTACCCGCGACTTCGTACGCGTGGACATTTTGATGTGTTTGTATGAAAGCTGGCGACTGATCATAATGTAAAATGTCCTCAAACCGTATCATTATAATGTTGTTGAAAATAGTTTTCGCCAAAAAAAAAGTTTGTCACCCAAATTTTAGTGAAATGGCCGAATCTAGAGCGAGGTAATACGGATTAGAAATTTTTAATTTCCTTCATTATATTTTATTTTGGTACTTTTCAATTTTTATATTTTATTTTTAATATTTCGATTGCGATAAAAAAATAGCCGGGTGCAAGGAAAAAATAACCAAATAATGATGAATTCCTTCAAATTTCTTACAGCAATTTTAAAAAAAATCTCCAAATAATTTAGAATGTTGCCAAATTTCTTTGGCGATTTTTCGCTTGAGTTCGGCTAACGGAAACGTGATTTTATTTTAATTCAAAAGTACTCCAAAATGATTCAGAAAGATCGATTATGTAACAATGATTTAATTACATCAAACACCAGGAAAATAAACAGAATCGTTTGAAATAACGGATCCAAAACATGCTAAGCCTTACTCCTTTGGCGGTGGAGAAATAAACATTTTTGGCGAGAAAGATAGTTTTTAATTAATAAAAAATTAAACATTCAAATAAATGGAATAAATAGTAGTTTATGATCTATTCTGAAATACAATCTATCTATGTACTGAATTTCATCCAATTATCTATGTGCTTTATTCCATCCAATAGTTTTCGCCAAAAAAAAAAGAAAGTTTGTTGCCAAATTTTAGTGAAATGGCCGAATGTAGCGAGGGGTAATAAGGATTAGAAATTTTTAATTTCCTTTGTTAAATTTTATTTTGGTACTTTTCCGTTAGTCGGGTGGAAGCAAAAAATCACCAAATAATGCAGAATTTTTCAAATTTTTTACAGCGATTTTACAATAATAATAATAATCTCCAAATAATGTAGAATTTCTTCAAATTTTTACAGCGATTTTACAATGATGATAATAATAATAATAATCTCCAAATAATGTAGAATTTCGCCAAATTTCATTGGCGATTTTTCACTTGAGCTCGGCTAACTGAAAAGTGCTTTTATTTTAATTCAAAAGTACTCCCGAATGAATCGATTAATTAACAATGTTTAATTTTAAATGCATAAAACACCAAGAATATGAATAGAATCGTTTGATATAACCGGTCAAAAACATGTTAAACCTTACTCATTTGGCGGTGGAGAAATAAAGATTTTTGGCGAGAAAGTTAGTTTTTAATTAATAAAAAATGAACCACTCAATTAACCGAAATAAATAAGGGTTTATATTCTATTATAGACTGTAATCGATCTCTGTGCCAAATTTCCTCCAATTTGGTTCAGCTGTTTTAGCGTGATTAACTAATATCATCCATCCCCCCAGACTTTCACATTTATAATAGTAGTATCGATAAAAGATCTTGCATAATAAGGCAAAACACTATTAAATCTTTTGTAAATTTAATTAAAAATAAATTTTTAAAATTCCATGCAAAACTTGAAAACTATTTCTTCATGATTATAAATACGAAATCTTTTTCTCTGTCAAGGACATAAAAAATGAGTAAGACGATTCATTTTAAAGATTCACTACAATCTAAATCAACAACCGCAGCATCTTCAGGCAGCATTCGGGAGAATCACGTCAGTTTACCGCTCAAGAGCCACCAACAAGATGTAATATCTAACTGCCGGGAAGAAAGAAAGCAAGAAAAAAAAAAACCCTTGCAACCCCTGGGTGGGGGAAGTAGTTGCGCGCTGCTAATAAGAAAGGTTGAAGGGGCAGGCATTATACAAGAAACAAGGTGGGGGCGGCGGGAGGCCCACAGCATCAGCTAAAAGAGCAGAGCAGCAAAAGTCCTAAACGAGCAATATCCATTAAGTCTTGGAGAACTTCGTTCTCTTGACCGGGATCCCTCGTAGGAGCCCGAGTAATGGATGTTGATGACTGTAAATCAGATTAGGAGCCTTTTTGGATTCTACATCATCGTTCAATTACCGGAGTCCGGGAGAAGAGTTCCGGATAGTCCAGGGACCCCCCCTCCCAAACCAAATTAAGACCAACAGCTCTTCGGCTCCAAAACGATTTGCCATCAAATATTCAGGCGTGAATTAATGTGCGGTGCGCGTTTCATTGGATGGGAGGCTTGGAGGATGGGGATTCGACTTCATTTAATTATCCGGCTGGATGCCTGAAAGGAAGCAACGGTTGTGATGGAACGTCGATAAGAGAGAGCGCTCTCTCTTCTTCCAGCCATCCCTGGGGGAGATACTAAGTAGATGCAGTTTTATTAAAGGATGTAGAACCTTCTCTTCTCTCTCTCTTGCTTCAAGAGTCTTTCCTTGAGGAGGTTTTAGTCGGTTAAACAAGTCACAAAGAGCAAAGGAAAGAGCCTTGCTTTGTTCGAGTGGAAAGAACGCATTGTCAGCCGATTGCTAAAGTGCGTTAGAAACCTAACAGTGCAGAAGAGACATCGTACATATAATGGTTTTATTCGATTCCACTTTAGAAAACTAAATTTTGCTTCTAAACCATTGACAGTGGTTCCTCTAAAATTTCTCGCGCACTCTCTGATAATAAGACGTTACCCCCCTTATACAATGCTTTTTCTCTAAGCTGCGAATACTACGAGTGATTATAGTGTTATTTGATCCGCAAGGTGTTCTTCGTAGTATAAAAAATTACCATACTCATATATTAATTGCATCGCTTTGAAAAACAATAATTACGAAATATTGATATTTATCAATTTGAGGGAAGGGTGATTAATCACTGATATGCAATTAATACGAAAATACCAAAACCCGAATATGTATTTTGGAAGACTGTTTTGAAACTGCTTGAAATAAAAATATGACATAGAGCAGCAATTGTTTACTTTTCCTAGCATGGAAAAAAAATCCGATACTTATAAATTTATCATGTCACGTTGGAGAGCAATAATACGAATTTTTTATTTTGTTTGCATTTTTTTGGTGAGGAGGGGCGATTAACGTAACAAACTGGCATGCGGTTAATACAGAAATACCAAAAAACCGAATGTATATTTTGGAAGTTTATTTTTTTCAACTGATTGAAACCAAAATATGATATAAAGCAGTAATTGGATATTTTACGTAGCATAATAAAATAATAATAATAATAAAATAACGGTACTTATTGTTTTCGAAAGATTCTAAAACTGTTCCCGCTTTTGATCTTGCTTTACAATATGTTTAATTCAGCAAAATAGGGGTAAGAGAAACGAAGAAAGTTACAGACAGTGATCTATCCGATCCACCTTGAAGACAAACAAATTCACCATAAAACTGAATGACCGCCGCAACAACAACACAGGCGGGAACTGTGGTTGAGTCCTAGTGGCTATTACCGGCCAGGGTACAACCCTCCCCGTAGGAAATATGTCCCATCATTGATGGGAGGAGTCCAACCCCCACCCATTAGTGTACCCACCAAGAGTGGAGAGATCCAACCACTATACCGGAAACATCTCAATTACTAGGTGCCCCCAAGGGATGAGAAATGAAGAGAAGAAGAAATACTCTCATTTAATGATAAAGTAAATTCTGGAATTGCGCACATCTTTCCAAGTGTCATCCCTTAATGAGATACAATTGTCAATAAGTGGTCGTCTCAGAATACCGAATAAAATAATATATTTAAAATGCACCTTTTAGGGAATAATGATTACGAATTATCAATTTTTTACAATTTTGAAGGCCAATTAATAACTGACATGGGGTTAATATGCAAATACTAAAAATCTGCATATGTATTTTCAACACCTTTTTTACTACTGATTGGAATCAAATAGATATAGAGCAACAACTGTAGTCACAAGATTTTATATCAAATTTTATTTATTTGTCATTGCGTTTACATGCATACAAAAATACAGAATATCAGAATAACAACCAGTGCTTGCTATTCTAGTTCCAAATTTTATATTGATCTACATTTTAAATGTTTAATCGGTACTTACGTATTAGACCATCGATCGTTATTGCCAAATTTGAAGGCGTCGCTAATGAGTTGCTAAACCCCCAATAATGGCAAAAAACCGGCATTATTTAAAAAATTGTTCAAACCTTGTCGTCCGCCATTTTGGAGGTTTCGTTGGCGACGACGACTTATCAGCAAATTTGAATCCATCTCCAATGAGTTACTAAACCGTTGGTGTCGACGGTTTAATACTTAAGTAAAAAATCGGTATAACAAATATTATCTATTTAGCTTTTCATATTTTGTCCCATATATTAAGACAACCGGATAAACCTACTTCCTGTCAAAGGATTTCGTTAAAAATTTGACATTTGAAATTTCGTAAATTTAATTCAAAGCACTTTTGACTGACCATTTTCACAAACAGACAAAGAGGCGAAGTTTAAAAGATATTTATCCCCAAATTTAGGAGTTTTAAAAACGTAATAAATTCCTCAAAATCTCTATTCCAAATTCTTCGACTAATATTTTTTTGTATATTTCCTATACAAAAAATGGAAAGGAATACTTTTAAAGAAAAATCATTTTATTTGTGTATGTAACTAAATACAAATATAATAACTAAATTTTAATTTTAATTTGTGGTTGAAGTTTCTTTCCTTGTTTAATTTTTTTTCCAGACAAATTATTTTACGTTAAAAAAAACAGAAACCTGTTCTTATTTCACGAAAAAAAAATATTCATAAATATGATATAATAATTTCGAAATGAGTTCAAGTAGGTAAAGATTCCATCGATGCAAAATCGCTTTTAGTGTGGATTTCATTTTGGTTACATAACAAAGTTTTATCAAAATTAATTCTCACAGTCTAGTTTTTTTTTTTTTTAATTTTAAGTCTGTCAAGAAAATCACAAATAGCAGAAATTATAGCTTTACTTACTCAATTGCAATAAAATTAAGACTAGCAAAGAAATTGAAAAGGATGTAATTGAGCAGAAAATATTGTAATATTGTTACATAGACAAGTGCACTTTATTTATTAAAGCTGTTTTAGTCTATAAAACGAGATTCGATTATCTAAAGAAAAATAATTTATGTTAAAAACTTAAGATGAAAACTTTAAAAAAATATTATATGAACTAAAAGTATTGCTGAAAACCCATCTATATTTCAGAAATAATTTTTGTTTTTGAGATCATATTTAACAAGATTACATAAAATAGTTTTTTTTTCATGCGTTATAAACCTTAAAAGAATACAACAAGAATATACGGATCTGAACTATTTTTATTTCACCAAAATAACAACTAACAACTTTCATAATTTCAAAATTTTCAAAAAAAAAATGCAATCCATGTTTGCTATAGCAAATTGAAATAGCATAGCTAAAAGTAAAAGAAAAGTGAAATTAGAAAAAATGTAAAGGCATTTTAAAAATATTGAATTTAATTAATAATTTTTTTAACATTATATCTTCTTGAATTCAATTTTTTTAAAAGTATATATGCATAACATTATCATTGCTATACTAGTAAAAATAATGAGAATTTTATTTCACTTTTTATTAATTTTTTTTCAAAAATCCTTTTTTAATGAAGTTTGAAATTACAATAACAAGAATCGGTATCTAAAAGGGGGAAAAAAGAGAGAGATTATGATTTTATATTCTGAAATTGTCGTTAGTTATATTGCTAATCATTTATAAATAAAATAGGCAAAGAAATTTTTAATTTTCCCCTTCTTTTTCTTATACATGAATGAGACACTTTAAATTTGTATATCTTTAAAATAGAATCACAATGCAAAATTAAAAGTTTCGAAATTTAAAATTGTAAAACCATGCTGAATATTCATTGCTATTTATATTAACTACATTTCACAATCCTTTCGTTTTATAGAAGTTGCTTTAGAAAATAATATTTAAAAGCCTATGATAATAACTGTAATATTATTAAACATAAGTCAAACAATAGGACTTCGTAAATTTTTTTAAATTTATTCTTTTCCTTTCCTTTTCTTTTAATTCTTTAACTTTTGTTAGGTAATTAATAACTAACTAATGTAGTTCTAGGTAATTAAAAAATTAAGTTCACATTAAAGTTCACAAACAAACAAGTAGATGATAATATTAGCAATTACAACAACATTATAATCCGATAATTCATCTCTGACAAAAATAAATAGATAAATATTAATAAAATTATTTTAAGAAGTTCACATTTTCTAAAGGAAGATACGAAACTGAAATTTTTTTTCGAATAATATGATATTTTTCCAATACGTTTTAAACTTGTAAGTATGAAAACCGAAAGAGTTTTGCTTTGAAGAAATTATTTCATACAAAAATTAGATCACAATTCAGGGACAAAAGTATTGATCAGTAATATTTTTATATGTTTATTTTTAAAATTATAATGACCAATAAATCATGAATTTGATCATATTCGTTATAATTGTTTTTATTCTGAAAAATTATTAATGAGCAATCTTCATTAACACTTGGTTGCAAAATCGATATTCTATACATTATCATATGAAATACACACTTTCAAATATTTCTTGTAACAGTATAAAGAATAAAAAGAGAATGAATTATTAACGGAATTATGAACTTTCATTGTTTAAATAATTATCATTATCAGACGCAATTAATCTGATTTGACATAATTTAAATGAAATTTTTAAAATAATTTTTGATACTTTTGGTAAAAATACTTTAGAATAATAATTGAATCTTCAATTTCGGAAAGTATGCAGTGCTTTTCAAATTTAAGAGAAACATTTCATAATTTATTAACGTTAATCTTCAATTAAACACCTTCCCATAGTATACTTATTTAGTTTTTGAATGAAACTTTTAAAGATTTCAATGAACTTTGTCTATGCGAATAATGAATATTTTTTAAGCTGTAGTAGTATGGCTATTATATACATTTGTTATATTTTTCACTAATTTTAAAATTAGAGAAAGTGAACGAACTTTTAATTAATTGTTTTTCATTGTATATCTTATAAATTTTGGCAAAAACCTTAAAATCAGTCATGTTTTGAAAATATTTTTTCCTTTTTTAGTGTAGATTTTTTAATTTTCTTTAATGTAGATTTTTTTAATTATATTACATTTCCTGTTAAAATAAGGTACAATATAAAATTTATTTTCTCTCATGAAAAATTATAATGGATCAAATCTTTAAATTTTTGAAATTCTTACCATCAATTCTTTTATGACAAGGTAAATTCTCAGTAATTTGTTTTAAATATAAAATAAACTATTTTAATTATAAAATAACTCTGAAGCAGTAAAAATAATAGCCTTTCTCTAAAGAATATATTTCTTAATTCATTTTACAAAAGCTCTTACATAATTTATCTCAAGTAGAAAGATTTCAAAACCCTCTAGTATAATAAAATGGCCCATCACTGAAGTTTAAATAAAAGATAAAAATCTAATAATAACAAAAAGAAGTAGAAAGAACACCATTCGTTTTCTTCATATCTCACTTTTTCCCCAAGATTTTATTTACAAAATCATAAACAAATTCCAAAGCATATTTACTTCAAAAAGTAAGCATATTTCATAATAAAAATCTCCGAAAGAATCTTCGTTTTTAAAATGTCTTAGAACTTGAAAAAGAGAAGAAAAAAGAAGGAAAGAAACGCATCCTCAGGCAAAACCGTCATGAACTGAAAATGGTTACTTTCAAACCTCAATTGAGATAGATGCGGCGTTTTTGAAAGACGTAAAAAATAGCGGATGGTATATTTTTACCACAATAAATATATATATGTTTCCATCTCACAAAAGTTATTCTCTGCACACGATAAAATATAAGACAACATTCCTCCAACTGTTCGTGTATTTCTTATCTCGGAGTAAAGAAGTAGGAAAAACACAAATTCTTCGTGACTTAACAGGCGTTCCGCCATGTCAAAGATTAAGTACCCTACAAAACGGGAAGGTAAGCTGTTTTTCGTCCATTTTATTAAACTAAATGGTTTCTGCAGACCTGAAAAACTGCACGTTTTATAGAGCGGGAAACTGGACCATTACTGAACTCCATTTTATATGTATCCGAGTTTGAACGTGTTGTTCCTCGCTCCATGGAGCTCCGTTTTACTGCGATTGGAGGTCATTTTTCTTTTCTCTATACCTTTCATTTAAGATATTTTTCGAGGGGCTATCTTTTAAACCTCGGACATTGGCTCCTTTCTGCAGACACAAATTCGCTGGTTTTCACTTTTCTCGCACATGATGTATGTATACAAAGGGAAAGTAATGTAATCGCCCCCCCCCCCCAAAAAAAATAATAGAAAAAAATCAAATACCAGATTTAGACGAATTTTATTCATATATTTTATATTCCCCTGAGTTCAAAAAACATATATTTGTAATTATGTCTGTCTAAGAATAGAAAAACTTTACACATGAAATCCGATGCGTAGTTTTTACGCCAAATTTGTATATTTCTATTAAACTCTAAAAGAAAACCATCCAACCGAAATATGTTTATACGGCTATCCGAGTGCAAAATATTATAGCTAAAACATACAAAAGGTAAAAAGATAAAATTTTGCACACAAATTTGACATCAAAAGTGTAGATACATATCAAATTTGGAGCATCTACATTTTCGATTTATATAAATGAAATAAATCAAAAACTTGAGGGTTTAAATAAAAGAATTTCAACAAAAAATGGTTTAAAAAATTGTTTAAAAAAAACCTGCACTTTTTTTCTAAAAAAAACTTACAATTTTTTTCTAAAAATTTTGTTTTTAATAAGTTAGATAAAAATCATATCTATCTATCTATCTATCTATCTATCTATCTAT
>JAOUZG010026641.1:11535294-11551043 GCA_026289955.1 Argiope argentata | reverse complement strand
TATATGATTCTCTGCTACTATTTTTATTAACAACATGGAAACCATTAATCACCAAAAATCACATTCTAAATTCACTAAAAATAAAGCACGATATTTTTCGGAATTATTGTTCCTCAGTGTAATGCAAGTAATACCCAAATACTAATTTTCAATCGATTACTCGTGGAATTTACGGCCGCAAGATCCACACTCAAGCGTATGTGAGTGGGGGATAGTGTGTTTATTCGTGAATGTGCAAACTTTCTTATAGAAACAATTTTTTTTTATTTTGCTTATTTATTAATATTTTTTGACGGCGTCCTGGCAAAGAAGAATCGTCCTCGTGGTCTGGGCGCTCCGGGTTCGTGTCCCAGTTAGGACATGGTTGTTCTTCTGTGTACTATCTGTAAGTTGTGTGAATGTTTACCCCTGTAAATAGGGGCTGTGCAAATGAATGTGTGTGTACTCATATGAGCTAGAAGTACGATTTCTGCCCTCGGGTGCTTAGGGGTCCATACCCTCAAAAGCTACTGCTCCTCCTCTTTCTGTAGTAAAGCGGACACGAGATCATCATTAATATGTATCTATCTATATCGAGATTCCAGAAATAGAAAAACAATTTTTTTAAGATTATTTTTACAAAAATGATCCAATTTTCATTTTAACTTATTTATATTAATGCCTCCTTTTGTAATAATATAAATGCTGATTTCGGACGACTCTTGTAAACATGAAACCAGATCTTATTTCAAGGACAAGCTTCAGGATAGTCAATTTCTTTGAAGACTGGGGCCATAGGCTACAATTAATTTGAGACCTATCCCCCAACCAAGTGTCATAAATTCTCTGTCAGTTGTGATGTTTATCAATAGATTATAAGATCTCTGTTAAGTCTAGTTTCAACGACCTGCGAATCTTCAGGCGGCCCACGCCCTCCCTCGTTTTACCCCTCTTGGGGTCCTTTAATACCTGGACACTTTACCGACAAATTGCAGGAAACTTTGAACGAGTCTACAGGCCTCATAGGACCCCCAAAACAGCAAGAGGGTAGAAATGGAGGAACGCGTGGCCCAACTGCAGATTCGACAGGTCGTTGGAACTAGGGTTTAACC
This sequence comes from Argiope argentata, assembly GCA_026289955.1. NCBI lineage: Eukaryota > Metazoa > Arthropoda > Arachnida > Araneae > Araneidae > Argiope > Argiope argentata. Next base: position 11,549,952 of record JAOUZG010026641.1, on the reverse strand, counting down.
CCCCCCCCCCCACTCTCGAGTACAAGAAGGGAATCTTAAGCATCTTTCGTTGAGAAACAAATTCTTTCCCGACCCAAGGAAAGACTTTTGATCTGATTTAACATGCACAAGGTAATAAGATGGAATCAGAATTCGGAAATAGATATACCTACAAAGCACTGCAATTTTTAAAGGAATTTAAGTAATATATATATCGAAGAGGAAAAAAACAGCATTCGGAAATAAAATGTTCGAATACAGTGTTGATATTCATAATATTTATTTAAATAGATATAGTTAAAATGTTTTTAAAAATAAGAATTCTTCTATTTTGAAAGGAAAGCAAAGTTGCTACAATAAAAGAACTATGCAGAGCTAAATTAGTTAACTATTCCTTGTGAAAGAAAGAATCGGCGATTATTTATTTGCCTTACAAAGTGGTTGTTGTTTTTAATAATATCTTTTCGTCTAATTATTAAATCGATTAAATGTTAAGCACTATTGAAGCAGATACGAATTTTAATGCTTTTGAATAGTGTATGATAAGTATGTGATTCATTAAAAGAATTATGGAATTAACTTATGGTAACATTAAGTTTATAAATGAGTCACAAGTCACAAATTATTATTAGTTACTACAATTAAAACATACTTTCCAAAACTATTTAATATTTTAGTTAGCTTGACCTTCAACTTTTGATTCAAGTTCATTATTATGAAAGGCATCACATGTACGTTTTAATAAATTTTATTGAAAGGTCTTAAAAAATGAGCAAAATGTGTGACATAGAAGTCGTGAGTTTGATAAGAGTTTCTAAGGCTATTGCTGTAATATTTATCTTAGATATGTTCTAAATTAGTTGAATGCTGAGTTTAATATCAAGGAAAATGTTTCTTGTAGGTATTTTGGCAAAAATTGAAATTTGTTACAATCCACATTTGAAAGATAGGTTTTTAATAATAATATTGTTATATATTTTCTAAACTTTCCTGGTATATCCCATATTTATTCAATATACTTATTATTATGTTAAAGGTTGCCTGAACCAATCTATAACTACGGATATAAAAATAATTACTATGTTCAAATCAAAAGTAAAATGCCCAGTAATGCAATAACACACAACGAAACATTACTTTTGCATTTTTACTATCTCTAATGTAAGAACAATTGCCTTAAAGTTTCACATTTAACCATCACTTTTTTTTAAACACTGTAATTAGTTTTTGAAATGGAATGCTCGAAGTCAAGCAGAGAAAGATACTGAAAACATTATTTTTTCAAAGAATCGTTTTAGGTAGATGCGCTATCTAATCCATTAATTTTATCCATTAAAAAATTAACATGTTCAAATCAAAAGTAAAATGTCCAATAATGCAATAACGCACAGTGGAATATTATTTTTACATTTTCAGTATCAAACTAATGGAAGAAAAACTGCCATAAAGTTTTGAGGTTAACCTTCACTTTTTTTTAACATTGTTATTAGTTTTCGAAGTTCGGAAGAGAATTATACAGAAAACATTCTTCTTTCAAAGAAATTTTTCAGATAAACTCGCTATCTAATTCGTAAATTTTAGAATTCCAAAACCCCTTTTAAATCAAATTAGAACAATCGAGTATCTGAATATTCACGACATATATTAAATTTCCTGGACATAAGTAAAAAAATGTAAATCGACAAAAAAGTAAATCTGGGAGAGGGGGGCATCCCGATTATAATAATAGATTCGGTTAATTACAATGATAGATTCGACCATTTAAAAAAAATAAAAAGAAAGAAGTAATTTTAAAAATTATTATTTATTTCCCTTTATCATAAGCTACAAAAGGGGGGGGGGAAACCAGCTTTATAAGGCTTTTCTCTCTATGAGCTTTTTTATCTTTCCTCTATGTCACTGAAAAAAAGCAGCACCAATTTTTTTTTTATATAAAAAGAGAAGCAGAGAAAGAAAAAAATATATACGTGATACCACGAACAGCAACTGTTTTATCCGACGTGACGGCCCATAGCTGCGTTCATAACACCCATCCTTACGATCGGAGAATCGGGGGGAAGGGGGCCACAAACGAACTCTTTCACTCTAAAAGCGAAAAAATCATTCGAATCAGTATCGACAAAGCGATACCGGTAAAACGATGGAAGAAAATTGCCCTTATCAATCGCACCAATCACTCCACTACCCACCCCTCGTATTAACCCACCGGAACAACCCCTCCCCTCCCCGCCGGGGCGCTTACAAAGCTAACGATATGTAGCGAAAAGCGTGCCCAACTCCTGATGTACACTCTCCAGATGGTGCAGCCCCTGCATCCATCTTGATCAACGTCAGGGCGAGTGGGCCACTCGCGCCCTGTGATCAGCCACCGATGGCCCATTAATGGGTCAGGCGAGTCGGTTATTGGAACTATCAATTTCTCATAGGGCGGAAAGGACGGGTGACGCGTGGCCGCACGTCCACCGGCCATGTGGACAGAGTGGAAGTGAATTAGTAATGGCCGATAGCAAGCACTCTTGATGGCACCATTGGGTGCAACAGTTGCAGTTGGTCAGTCGGCGTGGTTGTGGCCCATCTCTCAATTGGGCCCCACCATAGACATGTTTGGTGGATTCGCAGTTATTGTTGGGGCACGTGATGGAGGAGGGCTCTTGAAGAGATGGAGGGGCTTATGTATTAGATGACAAAACGGGTGGCAGATACAAGATAATCAGCGTTGTCGTATCGAGACTTTTTTTACTGTAGACAATTTTCTTATATCTTTTTATAGATAATAACGTGTATAAATATGGTCAAATAATTCATAAATTACTTTTAATAATGAAAATTGGATTGTTTGGTTCAATGGAAATCGTAAAAAAGGATATCGAAAGCACACACAAAAATAATGCACAAGTTATAATTAAGAAATCAAGCATAAAAACTAAGAAAACATATATACCATATGAGTTTTTTTTTATATATAATGTTTTGTAAACCAATAAAGTTTAATAATGTTTTGAAAACAATTGAATATATAAAGGCTGAAATATTGGAAAATTTTATTGTATAAATAAAATGTCGTTTCTTTATTTAGAGACGACATTTAAATTTATTTTGAGTCCTATAAAAGAAATTGATTATTATCTCATTGACAAAATTTTGACTTTAAATTAATTTTAAAAAATAACTATTTTAAAAAGAATAAAAAATATATTTTACATTTTTTTATCAAGAAGCTAATAACTGATTCTTTTAATAAAATCTAACAACAGTAATTAAGTACAATAATATTGATGATGATCAGAGTAATTGCACATGTTTAATTTGTATGCTTTATGTGCGATTGAGGGAACACAACATTTGTATAGCATAATATTTTATAGGAAAAATACACATTGCAATATCATAAGAATTTGGGAAAAAATGAAAAAAGAGTACTATATACATACTCACAAATATTTCACAAAGCAAATAAATTGCACTTTTTTTATAATATAATTATTTTTTTTTAACTTGAGACTGAAACATTTAGAAATATAATTTAGATTAATTTTTATACTGCAACTCTAAGCACAAATAACATAAAGTAGTACATTTGCTTCAGAAAACTGAGAACAAGAGTTGTTTTATTTTAGAAGTACAATGAGGAAGGGGGAGGGGACCGAAAAAGAAATTCAGTGCAAATTCCTACAACTAAATACTAAATAAATTCAGTATCTTTAAAAAAATTATTTCATTCATTCCTGAGTTTTTATTTTTATTTATTTATTTATTGCTGACGTGAAAGACATCAGATATTTAGGATTAACGTTTTTAAACAACAAGATACCTCATTAAACAAGATTTAAAAAACGAATAAGATGAAAGAATTTCGATAAAAAAAACTAGAAAAGAAAGGAATTCATGTTTTTATTTTTTTTATTCGAAAAGTCGATCGAGAATTTGACATTAATTACCCATAACTATTGACAGCGTTATTGAATAAAAATAATACATTCTTCATTCAGCTATTATGCAAATAGTAAAACTAAGAGATGATATAAATACGTATCATTTTGTTTGTAATATTAGAGTGTGGTGGTTTTGTGGTCCTATAATGTCATATCTGTATATACCACCATACCTGTACATACTGTCTTTATATAGTCATACCTATAAATAGTTAATATTTTATTTCCTCTTAATAAATTATTTGTTTTATTTTGTCGGACCCAATCTTTGGAGACTTTTATATGCCACCATTTCACTGCAGTCATTCTAATGGCAAGCGGCTGAATTTCAAGCCATTGTAAAAGATATTCCTTTAACAAAGTAGAATACGAAAATAAAAAAAAATTAATGTACTTTCTGAATATTTCGTATGCGAAAAAGTAAACCACTTTAGTGCAATGAAAGTTACAGATAGAAAGGGGTTTTATGAAGATACATTTTCAACTGCACTGTTGTCATAGTACGTGATCATATTAGGATTGTCCCTTTACATAATATATAAGGCGTATTTAGTATGTTTGTATCTCCTCAAACAGGGAGAGAGAGATACTAAATGCAAACAAACGTGTTTCTTGGATTCAAAGAAATCTAAAACACGGATGTTATTCAAAATCATAATTTCGATTATTTTGACAATTAGAATATTATAAAGTCTCATTCAATGAAGATCAATTCAATTCCCAATTCAATTGACCAATTGATATTCAGTTGGAATTTGTAATTCCAGGAAAAGTTTTATTTTTCACTGCAGTGATGTCATCTGTGATTCTATTAGGAAAGCCCATTTACACAGCAAACAAAACAGGTTTAAGGCTACTGAAATAATACAGGCATAATGCCAATTACTATTTGATACTGAAATGATCATTTTTTGAATAAATAATTAGCATCAAATTGTTCTTAATCAAAATAAAATATAAAAAATATTCTAGACAAATCAATTGGTCAACAATAGTGATGAGATTAAATGTATAATGAGATTAAAATTTTGAATTAAAATTTTAAAAGGCGTAAATAATTTTAAAGGTTCTTTTACCTATATATTTTCTTAAAATTAAAGGTATCAATATTTAATTGAGGACTTAAATAAAGAAGAATACATAAATGAAATTTAATCAGTATAATGCTTTGTCAGTCACTTCACTTAATTTGATGGTCACTAAAAAATTTAAGTGCAAAAATTCAAAAAAAAAATCAACAATTAGTTTAACAGTGACTGACTCTTAAATAGGCAAGCGATTGAATCCTATCTACTTACCGACATTTTACGAAAATTTAGCTAAAATTGGTGCAAATACAAAATAAAAATTTACAAGGCATTTTCAGTTTAATTGTTAAAAATTAATAAAAGTGTGACTCAATTGAAAATAAATTAGCTATTAATTTTATAACGAGAGATATTTAAAGATCAGACTACAAGAATCAAAGATCATGGCAACATCATTTTGAAGAAATTTAATTTAAATGGCTCCGTATTCAAAATAAAAACTGCACGCCTGTTTCTTCTACTTCAGTTAAGACTCTATTTTTCTTTCTTGCCACCACAAATTACCCTTGAATTTGGAAACTGTTGGATTCCTTGTCAGTTGAATGAATATAATTGGAAAGGTTTATTTTTAAAAAAGTATTAAATTACACAAAACAACAACAGCTATACACTATTCATTTTTTTTTAAAAAAAAAAGAGAGTGTGTATGGTGGGGAATATGATTTCAAGAATTTAATTTTTGAAGGTCCTTTTCTGGGCTTAGGTTTGAGGAAATCAAATCTTCATTATTTTGCATAATCCGCACAAAATTTCTAGTTTTGATCTTGAAGTCTTTGTTTCTTATGTTGATCCACCCTCTTCATCTTCTTCTAGTGAACAGCCGACTACTCCGACACCACTGAGTGTAGCAGTATCGACAGGATTTGTTGTGACCGACTGTGGTTCACGTTAAAACATCAAACATTAAGAGGTTACTAAAAACAATCGAAGCAAATTGCACTATTAATTTTCCTTTAGAAGATACTTAAAGATCTAACAGATGGACTGAATGATCAATATATCATTTTTGAGGAAATTTATACAGATTTCTTAGTACACAAAACAAAATGCACCACTTATTTATTTTCAACTAAGCGATCATTAGAAGATGGAAAGCACCAGTTTGAAACAAACAAACAAACAGTAAGTTTTACTATGGGATTCTTTAAAAAAAATCTAAATGAAGGAATAATAGATCAAAGCAGCATCGTATTCAGTAAATTCAAATTGCTCTTCGTATTGATATAGCGTTGCATCTCTACTTCAGTTTCAGTTTAGCAACTTCTGGAACAGTACCAATTCAAAAACAAACAGACAATTAATTTTAGTGCGACATTTAAGGTTCAAATAAAGAAATCAAATATCAATACGCCATTTTGAGGATATTTAAATCAAATTTCTCCAACAACGAAAAATAAAAATTTTGAACACTTCCCTCAGTTTCAATTTAGTGCAAAACTCGAGGATGAAAAATTGTACTTATAAAATAAAATTTTGCATCTCTATTTCAGCTTCATTCTACCACATTTTGGAACAGTACCAATATTTATAAATAGACAGTTTTATTGTAATATTTAAGGATCAAATGAAATAATCAAAGATCAACACATCATCTTAAGATTTCATTGAAATTGCTCTTCAAGAAAAAACTAAAATCTTTAGCCTCTTCTTCAGTTTTAATTCAGTGACTATGGAAAAACTAACAGGTGAAAAACAAAGAAAAAAATATGCAAACAAAACAAAGTGATGAACCATTACTTCAGCTTCAGTTGTGCAACTTCTGGAGCAGTACCAGAAAACTAAACTAAACAAATGCATGATTAGTTTTCGCATGACATTTAAAGATCCTATTGAATAAATTAAAGATCAATACATAATTTTGAGAAGAATTTAATTCTAATTGCTCTGCCAGAAAAAAAATTAGTAGCTTTCTCAATTTTAATTTAGTGAACACGAAAAACTAATAAATAAAAAATGAAGCATAAAATGAAACGTTGCACCGTTACTTTAGCTTCAGTTTAGCAACTTTTGAAAAAGCACCAATTCGAAACAAATAGACAATTAGTTTGATTGTGACTTTTAAAGATCAAATGAAGGAATCAAAGATCAATACTTCATTTTGAGGATATTTAATTCAAATTGCTCTATCAGCAAAAAAAAATGAGTTGCTTCTTCAATTTTAATTTAGCTGCTACCACAAACTATTAAATAAAAAACGATGAAAAATATAAATGATATAAAAAATAAATGAAAATATAATGAAATGTATAAAACAAAGAGGTGAACCATTACTTCAGCTTCAGTTGTGCAACTTCTGGACCAGTACCAGAAAACGAAACTAAACAAATGCATGATTAGTTTTAGCGTGACATTTAACGATCCTATTGAAGAAATCGAAGATCAATACATCATTTTAAGGAGAATTTAATTCTAAATGCTTATCCAGAAAAAAATTAGTAGCTTTTCCAATTTTATTTTAGTGAACATGAAAAACTAATAATTAAAAAATGATAAAAAATGAAGCATAAAATGAAATGTTGCCCCGTTACTTTAGCCTTAGTTTAGCAACTTTTGAAAAAGTATCAATTAGAAACAAATAGACAATTAGTTTTATTGGAACTTTTAAAGATGAAATAAAAGAATCAAAGATCAATAAATCACTTTGAGGATATTTAATTCAAATTGCTCTATCAGCAAAAACAGGAGTTGCTTCTTCAATTTTAATTTAGCTGCTACCACAAACTATTAAATGAAAAACGATGAAAAATATAAATGAAATTTTAAAAAAATAAATGAAAACATAATGAAATGTATAAAACAAAGTGGTGAATCATTACTTCAGTTTCAGTTTAGAAACATTTGAAAAAGCACCAATCAGAAACAAATAGACAATTGGTTTTATTGTGACTTTTAAAGATCAAATTAAGGAATCAAAGATCAATACATCATTTTGAGGATATTTAATTCAAATTGCTCTATCAGCAAAAAAAATTGAGTAGCTTCTTCAATTTTAATTTAGCTGCTACCACAACTATTAAACGAAAAACGATGAAGAACATAAGTGGAATAAAAAATTAAATGAAAATATAATGAAATATATAAAACAAAGAGGTGAACCATTACTTCAGCTTCAGTTATGCAACTTCAGGAGCAGTACCAGAAAACGAAACTAAACAAATGCATGATTAGTTTTAGCGTGACATTTAACGATCCCATTGAAGAAATCGAAGATCAATACATCATTTTGAGGAGAATTTAATTCTAAATGCTTTGCCAGAAAAAAATTAGTAGCTTTTCCAATTTTAATTTAGTGAACATGAAAAACTAATAATTAAAAAATGATAAAAAATGAAGCATAAAATGAAATGTTGCCCCATTACTTTAGCCTTAGTTTAGCAACTTTTGAAAAAGCACCAATCAGAAACAAATAGATAATTGGTTTTATTGCCACTTTTAAAGATGAAATAAAGGAATCAAAGATCAATACATCTCTTTGAGGATACTTAATTCAAATTGCTCTATCAGCAAAAAAAATGAGTTGCTTCTTCAATTTTAATTTAGCTGTTACCACAAACTATTAAATGAAAAATATAAATGAAATAAAAAATAAATGAAAACATAATGAAATTTATGAAACAAAGTGGTGAACCATTACTTCAGCTTCAGTTTAGCAACTTTTGAAAAAGTACCAATCAGAAACAAATAGACAATTAGTTTTATTGTGACTTTTAAAGATCAAATAAAGGAATCAAAGACCAATACATCATTTTGAGGATATTTAATTCAAATTGCTCTATCAGCAAAAAATGAGTTGCTTCTTCAGTTTTAATTTAGCTGCTATCACAAACTATTAAATGAAAAACGATGAAAAATACAAATGAAATAAGAAAAATAAATGAAAATATAATGAAATATATAAAAGAAAGAGGTGAACCATTACTTCAGTTTCAGTTTAGAAACTTTTGGAATAGTACCAATTCGAATCAAATGGACAATTAGTCTTAGTTGGACACTTAAAGATGAAATGAAGGAACAAAAAAAAAGTTGAAGAAATATAATGGAAAATCAATAATTTCGAAGATGTTTAATTCAAACAACTACGCCAGCAAAAAAAAATCAACAGTTTTAATTTAGTGACTACCGAAAAACTAGCAGACGAAAAGCATCAATTCGAAGCAAACGAGCTGTTAATTTTACTGTGGGAGACTTTTGAAGAGCCAAATCGAATGAGTCAATCCACCCACCCACGCTATCCTCTCTCTCTCTCTCTCTCTTCGTTCGAAGAGATCGCCGAAACGAATCCTTCTTTCGTTCTCTCTGCGGGTGCTGATGATTGCATGAAAATTTTATTAAATGCTGTCAGAGTTTTCCGCTGAGAAACGACGCCGGACCTCTTGAACTCGGGGATCATCTTAAGTAATGGGATTAATGAATGCGCTCCTAATCATCCACTGACATGGCCAACATCCTGCCTCTAACGACTTTGTGGACCCTGCCTTAAAACGGAAGCACTTGACTTTTAATTCCGCATGACAGAGCGCTCATAGGAAAGCCATCGTTCATATTTAAAGAAAGCGCGGTGATGAATGTCATTTGGTGGACGGCCGACTCGCTTCCATTCATTCACACGGGACGGGGAATTAATAATTTTAGTGTGGGGATGCTGGATTCGGTTCACGTCCGCCGAAAGGCTGAGGATGGGATTTTTAATTTTAATGAATTATTTGGTAAAATCCCGATTGCCATCAAGCTGTTGTCGCTTGTATAGGGGAGTGGAGTTTAGTGCTAAGCACGATTGCATTGGAGAGTTAATTTTCTGTATTCTTAATATATTAGTGATTATTTTGAATAAAAGAACAATGAGGATAAATTCAGTTATATATTTATTGAAAGAATACATAATCTTTTTTCTTTTCGTTTTTCTGTGGTTTCTCACCATTTCAACACTGTTTTTTTAATCATGTGAGAACATGATGTTGTTTTAGTTAGTAGGTTTTGATGTCTTCGAAATTTACGGGCAAAAATAAAGATTATGGGCTGCCGGAAATTATCAGTTTAGAATATTTTTTACCTGCTTTTACCAGTTATACATTATTATTATGTATGCTTATTGTAAAACAGTTTTTTTTTCAAAACAACTTCTTGAAAGCTGTCAACACCGGTTTTTAAAAAAATCATGTGAGAACATGATGTTGTTTTGATTAGTAGGTTTTAATGTCTTCGAAATTTACGGGCAAAAAGTAAAGATTACGGGCTGGCGGAAACTTTCGGTTCAAGAATTTTTTTTACCTGCTTTTATCAGTTATGTATTATTATTATGTATGCTTATTTAAAAGCAGTTTTTTTTTTGAAAACTACTTCTTGAAATCAGTCAACACCGGTTTTTTAAATCATATGAGAACATGTTGTTGTTTTGGTTAGTAGGTTTTAATGTCTTCGAAATTTACGGATAAAAAAATAAAGATTATGCGCCGACGGAAACTATCGGTTGAAGTTTTTTTTTTATCTGATTCTACTAGCATTGCATTATTATTATGTATGCTTCTTTCAAAACAGATGTGTTTTTGAATGTCTGATATGCTTTTACGAATATTGATTTATTAGTACGTACGCTTCTTCAAAAGAGATGCGTTTTTAAAAGGTTGAAGTAGAACTATGACATTATAGATGTTATTTCATTTCAAAATCTGTCGAGCTCTAAAACTTCATTTGCCAGCTAGAAAAATTGAAAATGAAAGTTTAAAAAAATTATCATTATATATAAATATATATACCTATATGTATATTATAGAGGGGTAGAGATCGATAGAGAAGACTCATGAATATTTCAAACCGGTTTAAACTGGTTAATGACTTAAATTAAGTAAGACAAATGATGACTTTAAAAAAATAATTTTCTCACATGATAATTTGAAATTTATGATCATGGATTTCATTTCTCTCTCTCGGTCTTTTTTTTTTTGTAACAACAAATTTATGGCAGAAAAGCAGAAATTAGTTAGAAAATAAAAATAAGAACATAAAAAAATTAATTAATTAAAATACCCATAAATAAAATTAATATAAAAGAGAAAAATTAGAGGAATTAATTGGCAATTTAACAAACTTTAAATCATACTAATATCCTAAAGTTGTTGTCATTTAATTATTTTTTAATATTGCTAATGTTTTAAATGTTATTAATGTTTTCCCCTAAAAAAATATAAAAGAATTAAAGACGGAATGCTGCATTTTCACAACTCTATTACTTTCTGTGTATCTCTCCCCTAGCATTGCTACAAAGAATGAAATTATTCTGATTTCAAACCATATGTCCGTATCTTATGAAATTTTACTTTATTACAAAAGATAACTCAAAAACATTTAATTTCATTACAACTATCAGCAATTTTGTCGTTCCATACCTTTCTGGATTAACAAAATCTATAATTTACTATCCCAACTTAATAAAATGAGCCTTAATGAGTAGTTTTTACGCTTAGTTTCGCTACTTATTTACCCTTTGCTCTCGTATGTCTCGGCGTATGCGACATTAAATCATATGTGTCATATTAAATTCGAGTGCAAATGATTAAGTGCTTTTGAAAGATAATAAATATTAAAGTTAAGGATATTAAAGGTTAAGAATTTAGGGCTTTTAAAAGGCATGACTACGAAAAGAACAGACTTATTATAGTAAATTGCCAATATTTGATTTATTTCTATATGTTTTCTTTTAATTAATGCAAATTCAACATGAAGAAAATGCATGAATGAAGTCCGTCCCATAAAAAGGGTTGTGACGTGTGTGTATCTAAGTCATACTTTTGACCCTAGTTTGCTCTACTGAAAAAACGAAAGACGCTCGATCGGTTTAAATCGCTGACGGGCTTGAAAAAGTGTCATAACTAACAACATATATTTCCTTATCTTAGTACTGTTGGAGAGGAATCACACCTCTAAAGTTATTATTCAAATGTGATCGCAATTCTAAAATTACTATTTGTATGGATACAATTCAAATTTTTATAATATCATGCGTTTTATCCCTTTGATTTCTGTTTCTCAAAATTATTTCTGTTTGACTAAGAAACATTTGAGTAATCTTAATATATATTTTGATAGATCACAAATCATCCTTTTATGTATATGATTGTAGTAAATAATATAAATTTCCAGTACCCTTTTCTTTGATGTTTTTGAATGAATTACACTCGCGAATCGAGCCATTGAACTTTCCAACCTGAAAACTGAATTAATTTTCTCATAAAATTATTATGAAACATAAAGTAGTTGAAAGGATTCATCATTTCCCTTAAACAAGGAATTGCTCAAAAGATGGAGACATTCCCGAAATCAAAATGCTTCATAGCGTTTTCTGGTTCTTATTTTTTATTATCTATAAAGAGCGAATAAAAGAATATTTACACATTAAATGATTATTTCCCTACAAAAAAAATGAACATAATCTGTGATTTTATCTCTTGGCATGTTTTAGAAAAGAAGGATGAATGCTTAATTGAAAATTTAATAAAAGTAATTTACAATTATTTTTTTTAATTTCAAATGAAAATTCTATTTTAATTCAGTTTTATTTTGATATAAAACAATTTTGAGTTACCGTCCAGGAACTGTTTCTAATATTGTTCTTTTTGACCTTCTAAAACACATTAATTAAATATTAAAACTGACTGGAATTAGAGGTATTTAATTTAATTTTTTTATCATTTCATTTATTTATAACTTATATACTTAACAGAAAAAGCATACACGAAATTAATATGATATATGAATATTTTTTGTTTGCTTGCATAAAATGAAATATCTCTCCAACTGAGATTACAATATAATGACATTTTCAGAGTTTTTAAGAAAGGAAATGACATTTTGATTGCTCAGCTATTAAAATCCTTGTCTTTCCAATACCTAAGATATCAGAATTCAACGGATCTTCTTTTATAGATTATTGCAAATGAATTTAAAAACGAAAGGACACGCTCCATAATTGGACAGTTAAGTTGAACGTGAAAGATTCAATCATAATAGTATATGATTCCCCCCCTTTAAGTATTTAATACGGCAATTATAATAAACTTTCAAGAAAAGTCAACAAATTTTGCAACGAAATTTTTAATCAATATGTCTGAAATCTCTGGAATCAAATAGATCTACAAACAGCTACTAAGAGATACCAGAATGATCTACAAAGGAAATTTGGGCACCGCCCCTGGCGTCGCCGGACGTTTCCATTGGCAGAAGACCGATGAACATCGGACACACATGGCCATTAGTCACCGCGTTATGATTCAAGGGAGATAGTCCATAAAGGGTGCTCCAATATCATCAAAAAGGTCGATGGAACAACCGCCACAATCCCTACGAATGCACTCCTCGTAACCAGGTTATTAGTGTCAAACGTCGTTACGTACCGATGCTACTGTCACGGAGATTAACTTGGCTGTCTCCGGCCATGGCAGTGGGATGGTAAATTTAGCATTTAAGATCTCATCAACTATGCACTGGCCTTGTCGAGCGAATTGCGGCGATGAACCGTCCGAATCGTCCGGCGCTAATGGGAATGTGGCAGACCAGTGTCCATTTGCGACCACTGCTCGGGTGATTAGCGTCAAACAAGCGGCGCGGCTTTAAAATCTTCCCCACCAAAGTGCGTTAGGACGTGCGAATGCGTGACAGGTTTGGTCAGTGGGAGATTTTAGATGTGGTTATTATACGAGGAATGCTTAATGATTTAAAGTTAAACATGCTAAATTTTCATAGATCTAACTGCTGCAGAAGATTTCAGATCTGTATCTAAGTAGTACAAGTTGAGTGTAACAGTTGTAATTTAAACTATCTTTGCAGGAATGGATATGGTTTGTTGAATAGAACTTGGATGTAGAAAGTAATTGTTTATATTTGATCAGAAATTCCATGTGTGTAAGATCGTAAAGTTGTAATAGTGATTTGCAATTCTGTAAATGTTGTGGGCATCAAATAACAAGATATTCTAAGTCCAAAAAAATTTTTGGTATCTAAATTTTATATGCAAAAAAATGTAAAGGGGAGAATAGTGCTTTTCTCTTTCAAAAAGTAAAAGAATGAAATACTGTGTGTTGTATGTAATTTTAAAAACTTCTAAACTTTCTACATCCTCATGTGTTTTTAGAAAATGTTAATTAATTTTGGTAATCTGAATTCCAACTTTTAGGAATTAAGGGTAGTACTGCAATTATCTACCTGCATCCGCTCTTTAATTTGTTATTTTATTTAATGTAAAGGTGTTTAATTAATTATTCTCGGTGCCATGCTGTTACCAACTTAATTTATATAAAGCTATATAGAACTTCTTTCTATTCCTCTCAACTTGTAATGAATTCTTCTTTTGCATTATTTTTAAAAAATTTTTGCAAATGTCCTTTTTTGGAATAAAATTGACGTTTTATTTCTTTATTTAATTAAATATTGTTTACTTGATTGAATATAAAAATTTCTACAAATTCTAAGTAAAACATTGTTTGTACTTCAGAATTTGTGATCAAAATTCGAAGTATAATAAACAATTATAGCAAGCGCAAAGTTTTATCACAAATCAATTATTGAAATCTCGTATACAATAAAGAAAAAAATTGGGAATCGGATGGAATTGTAATGTTCGTGTGTGTGTGTGTGTGTGTGTGTGTGTGTGTGTGTGTGTGTGTGTG
>JAOUZG010026641.1:11497301-11513872 GCA_026289955.1 Argiope argentata | reverse complement strand
ATTGGGGACTAGGGCAAAATCTTCTTTGGGGCCAACACTACTTTACTACTTCAGTAATGAGGAACGTTAATTGAAGAAACGTAAAATAAACTTTGAATTCGATTGGGGGGGGGGGACTCCCTCTGATATGGGGGCCCTAGACAACTGCCCCGTATGCCTCTGCCTTAATCAGATTCTGCAGATGTTTGCTCCAGTGTTTAAGAGATTATATAGAGTAATCAGTATAGAATTCAATCCTATAAAAAAAGTTTATATTGATAAATATTTCAGAAAACTAAATTTTCCTTTCAATACGAAATGCAATGTAATATTTCATGATCTAAAACGCCCAGCAGCAAACGATTTATACCATTTTTCAACTCACCCGACGGCCCGGGAAGTGGATAAATTGTCTAAGATCACGCGCATATGAGCTGGGACGTCTTTTCCGAGTCCATCCGCGTAAATCTGGAAGGCTGAGATGGTGGGGGGTTGGATGTTTTAAGGTATTGCTGGGTTTACGAGTGACTGTAATCTCGGAGAGAGGAGAGTCTATTGGATTGGCTTTTGGGAGGGGGAAGGGGGGAAGAATATTAAAATGAGTGCTCCGGAATTTTGGTCACGCACTTAACAGATCTTGAAGAGATGGCCTTTTTAATAAGAACGATGGAAGGATAAAGATGTTGACTCCGGGACATATGATATATTGGAAGTGATGGGAATGAGAATTATGTCGCTTTATGGGAGGAATTTAAGGGTTGACTTTCTTTATTGAATACTTGAAGGGAAAGCTTGGATCACGTGCCTGTGCTGTGGAATTTCCTTGTTTAAAATTTCTGTGATACTTTGTATAGATACCAATTGTTGGAAAATATGGGCCAAGATTTTGGTTTTTTATGTAAAATAAAATGAAATCTGTTATGCATATTTCAATGTATCATGCCAGAACATAATTTCTTGTACAGCCAAGCTCGTGCAAGTTAAATTATATTTTTATTCATTTTATTTGTTTCATTGAATGAGTCACTTTAGTATTGCAAACGATCCAAAAAACTTTGTCTCCCATTGATTGTTTCAAAAAAGTATCAAATTATCTGAATCTAACAATAACATTAAAAGTATAGAATATTTAAAAAAATGTATAACCTGTAAGAAGAGTCCAAAAATATTTGATGATATCTTATTATTGTTTAAAGTTAGCTGTTTTACATATATTTATTTTGTTTCTGTTTTTTAAAAAATTTTATTTGAGCATCTAATGATTATTAAAAATAAGTTCTTTCACATATGTTTAGTTTGTTTTCGTTTTAAAAAGCTTTTATTTGACCCTTTTATTATTATTAAAAGCTCTTTCTTTTACATATATTTATTTTGTTTCCGTTAAAAAAATTTGATATGACTTGACTTCTTTTATATTTTCAAATAAGAATTTTTTAAATAATATTTTTATTTACTTATTTACTTTCTAAGGTTTTGGAATTTTATGTTCAAATACTTTCTGTATTATAACATTCCATTTTCATATTTTTAGAGTCTAACACTCAATTAACCGATTTATTCAATGAAATATTTTTATACAAGTAGCATTATATGATAGCAAATTTCAAAGTTAAATTTTCCAAAAATTCTTTAATATTTATAATAAATGAATTATAAATTAAAGACTACAAAGTATAAAACAACTAGAAAAAAATCTGCTTTTTGTGAAACAATTAAAAAACGTTTTTGAAACTGAGGTCAAAAATACACTTTATTAAAGCCTTTGAATCATGTTAAAATATACTTTTTTAAAGCCTTTGATTCACATTTAAATATATTTTATTAAAGCCTTTGAATCATATTTAAAATATACTTTATTAATTATAATAAATGAATTATAAATTAAAGACTACAAAGTATAAAACAACTAGAAAAAAATCTGCTTTTTGTGAAATAATTAAAAAACATTTTTGAAACTGAGGTCAAAAATAAACTTTATTAAAGCCTTTGGATCATATTTAAATACACTTTATTAAATCCTTTGGATCATATTTAAATACACTTTATTAAAGCCTTTGATTCACTTTTAAATATATTTTATTAATGCCTTTGAATCATATTTAAGATATACTTTATTAATGCCTTTGTATCATATTTAAATATACTTTATTAAAGCCTATGATGAAAATTATGTGACGTAAGCGAAAGTGATTTTTGTTACATTAAAACCTCAAATGAACTATCACATTTTTTTCTTTTCGGAAAATATCAAGAATATATATATGCTTATGAAAAATATTTATTTTCTCATTTCGAAACCAAAAAAAAGAAAAAAATGTTATGTGTAAGTATACCTGTCGGTTTATGTACCTGACTATAATAATAACCTAAGTCCTATAAAAAAATGAAAGCATTCCAATTTTTATAATACATTTAAATCTCTCAAATGGAATCTTCTTTAGATGCAGGAGGTATCATGTTCTTAGGTTCTCTATTGATCTGTTAAATTTTTTAGCTTACTCTCTTCTCTAGCTTTTGCACACTTTTTAACTGTTTTAATATTTAGAAGTATCCCTTGATGTCTGTATTTTCTTCCATAATCGTTTCTGTAGACGACCGTGAGTGATTGCAGTGTTTAGCAGATGCCTTAGCAATGATTTTATGCTCAATGTCACTCGCTTTATTGCTTTAAATTTCAATATTAATGTTTAGGATTTCACCAAATAGAACTACCTGGGTATATAAATTAATTAATATTTAACAGATATTAAAATTTTCATTGTTTGACATTTTGTGATATTGGCCGCCTAATTACCCAATTAGATCAAACAATTAAAATCCAGGCCATTCTTCTTAGAATTTACATTTTCAAAACCTTTTTTTTTAATTTTGCTATAAAGCATCAATAAAAAATAAAAACAGCAAGTATTCTTTAAACATGTCACAATTCTAAATTAAAAACTGAGTATATCAGTATATTCAGTTTTAGTAAACGTAAATCGATCAAATAATTCAAATCAGGTGCTATGTTGGGAGTTTTTCTCATTTATTCTTTATTCTTTTTTTATATTTTAAACATGAATAAAAATCAGATAATACAAATATGTCTCAAAATTAAATTAAAATCTGAAAAGGTCAGCTAATTAAAATCTAAAAGTCCCAAAAATAAAACGACCCAAATAATTCGTTCTATATTGAGTGTTAGTATATTCCTTTCTTTATTGAATTTTACTAGGTATAATACTAAATTAAAAATTAAATATGTCAGCATATTTAAATTTAATAAACTTTAATTGATCAAAAGATTCAAACCAGATGTTAAAATTGCAAATCATTTATTTTTAATAGTGTTTTTTTTATTTTATAAAACATAAATAGAAGATGCAAATATGTATCATAACAAAATTAAAAATTAAACAGATCAAGTTTAATTTCAGTAAACACAAAAAAAGACCCAAATCAGACGTTCTATGCTGAAAGTTAATATCATCTCTTCTTTATTTAGGTGTATTCGTAAAAAAACATCAATAAAGCTTAAACAACGAAAATTTTCAATAATTACAGCTCAATACTAAATTGAAATTTAAATAGATTAGCTTATTTAGTTGTAGTATTCCCAAAAAGATCGAACGATTCAAATCAAACGTTCAATGTAAAAAATAAAACAGATCTATCCCTTATAAAAGTTTTTTATGCTCTTAAAACGTTAAAAAAATGAAATTATGCAAATATTTAGGAAATATATCTCAATAATTAATCAAAAATATTTCTCAATACTGAATCGCTGTTAAATACTAACTGCAACTCCTGAATTTGTCTCAAAAAACTCAGTGTTATTAATATGCATAAGTAATTTTGGGACAATTCATATTTTTCCTTCTGCTGAGTTGATTTGTCGCTATTTAATGAGAATAACTTTAATAAAGAACATTCATCAATAATTTTTAATCATCTGGATTATGAGTTTTGATTGGATAAATTGCATATCATATAATTTTAATAAAATTAAGATGAAGCTTAAGCAATGTAATTTCAAAATAACACCATTTTTACTGATATTCTTATTCACACGCATATTCGAGGTTGTTTTTCTCCACAGAAAAAAAATTCTACTGGCACTCACGATTATTATGATATCAGATTTTGATCTAAATCCTATTAAGACAGTATTCACAAACCGCCATTTTAAATATTATATTCTTTATAACCGGCAATTTCAGTCACTGCAGTTAACTCGTTGCCGTGATGATTTCATCCTATTTCACCTTTATGCCGATTTCAATCTCCATCTAAAAAAGAAAGAAAAAAGAAAAGAAAGAAAGGAATCAGATCCAACAAAATCATCTTCAGCAGCAAATTATAGGTATGAATCTTTTCTAAACTAGAAAATTAATATTTGCGTCTGGAAAGAAAGGAAATCATTTTGATTGTTCCGAGAACAATGAGATTACCATTTAATTCAATCTCCAAAATCATCGTTAATGTCACGGTTGCTAACAAATCATATATTTGCCGTTGAAGACAGATGTTCGAATTGAAAAATACTAAGTTCAGCATTGGACTGCCAGGGGGTGTGCTGGACGAAAAGCCCACCGAATTACGAGGTTTAATGTTTAGATAATATGATTATTAAAAATTGAATGTCCTGACGTTCTACGCCTTTCTTGCTTAATGATGATGACCAATTGATAACCGTATTCAGTATTTGAAGAGCAGCAGGATATGACAATGGATTTGAAGAGCAGATGTCTGTTGTTTGGTATGTAATTAGATCTATTGTTAGATCAATGATAAACTTGTGATTAAGAATTTAGCTTTTAAATCAATTTCTTGTGTGCTGGTTATCCTTTAATTGAATAATGGATTCGCTTAAAGCATGAAGATGAAAAGACCTAGCTCGGTTACTAAAATCGCTTCTGGAAACTTATCCTAAATTGGGCTTATATAACTGTTTCATCAAAGGACAAGTATTTTCAATCTTTTTTAAGAACACTCTACGACCACGACCACATTCTGTGATTGCAACCATATTCTATGACTATGACCACATTCTATGACTACAATCGCATTCTACGACCAGTTGTTTATCCACATTAAATATAGTATTATTTTTCTGGTGTGAACCAAATTTGATAAATTCAATTAGTTTTGAGCAACATTTTATAGTACCAAATCGAAATACTAGTTTAAATTATACTTGTGAACTAAGCAAGAATTTAGCCGGCTTTCTGGCACAGTGGTAGCACGTCTTCCTCGTTTTCTGGGAGTCCCGGGTTCCAGTTCCGGTTTGGGCATGGTTGTTCTTCTGTGTGATATCTGTGAGATGTGTGAATGTGCCCCCCCCCCCTGTAAAAAGAGGCTATACAAGCAAATGTGGTGAATGTGTAGCTAAGTCGTACTCATGGCCCTCGTTGGGGCAACTTAAAAAAACAAGAGACGCTCCTTTCGGCTTAAATCTGCTGCTGTTTCAGCAGTGGGCTTGTCCATAGACAAGTGCCATAAGGAACATCCTCAAGAATTCTAATTGGTCATTTATGATTACAAAGTGCCAGAAGAGATGGTGGAATCGATTTACATAATGAGACTGCTGGTTTTATTTAAAGTTCAACTTTCTAAATTGTAGAGAGGTGAATGAGAAACAACCATTGATATCATATCTTAGGTCATAATATTTTTCTGAAATACAAACTAGCGAAATTAAATGAAGTGTCAAAGAGTTTTAACATAATGAGCAGTGGAATTGAGTTTTTAATATTCTTCTGAAATAGGAACAAAATGTCGTCAATTGATAATGTGTCTGTGTTTTTTTTCAGCTTACATATAAAATCCAAAATTTGTAAAGTCTGACCAGTGGTTGAGATGGTCGTCTGATTCTTTGTTGTTGCCACTTAACATCAATTCATAAATTATCGCATGAATATAAAAGAACGTGGCAGGCCGTATTTTTTTTATTTTTACACAAAAAGGAAAGGAAATGTGTGTTTATTGTGCTCTTGATTTAAATTAGAACATATTACTTTCATGACCATTTCAAGAGTTCAGATTTTGTCATACATATCTGGTATATCAGCCTCAATGGTTCCATCTTTGGTTTTTCATGCATGTAAAGCATCTAATAATTCTCGTATCACATATTTCGTCTAAATATACCAAGTACTCTATAAAATTCCCTACAATTTCTTGAGTTTTCTGACGTCCTGCCACAGAGATAGCGCGTCTTCCCATGATCTTGGCGACCTGGATTCAAGTCCTGGTTCGGACATGGTTGTTCATTATCTTTTCTCTCTGTGATAAGTTTGAATGCCCCCTCCCCACTGTAAAAAAGTTCTGTGAAAGCGGATACGATGCGTGAGTAGCTATTTTGTATGTGATGTCTTTATGTAATGTGTTGTCTACTTCTGCAAGTCCCATGTGATACTTAATAATTCACGGATATTTTTAGATGTTCAATAAAAAAGAATATCTGGAGTTTCATACAAGGGGTATTCAAATGGAAAGGTACGAAACGACAGTATGGATATAAATGAAGATTTTATTCAAAATATGCACCATAGGTCTCAACACAACGATCCCACTGATCCCAGCCAAAGGCTTCCTTGTTCCCAGAATTCCTGTGGATATGACGAGACACAGTCCTCCTCAGCGTCTTTGAGTTCGCCGTCCGAGTTGGAGCTCTTCCCTTTCAGGTGTTTTTTTTTTTCAAGGGTCCAAATACAAAAAAATCGCAGGATGACATAACCGGACTGTAGGGTGGATGGTCGAGCGGTTTCCACTTGAACTTACCCAGTCCTACGTTGTGACCCTGAAGACGTAAGGACGGGTGTTATCACAGGACAGAGACACCCTTTCCGTGAGTAACCCTGGTCTGTTGCTCTGAGGGATGTTGCCGTAACAATATTTTTGTTTATTTTCCATTATTTAAGACAGATTAAGTAGAAGGTTGAAAAATAAATTTGTTCCAGGCACTAATGACATTCGCAATCTTACTCGAGGTAAAGAAAAATCCATGAATACTAATTATCAAAGAACTTATTTCACTCATCAAACACAAATGTGATGAATGGAGGAAGAAACAATGGACAACATTTGTCCGTTATTTCATGTCCGTTGTTCAAACATGGCCAGGACAACATTTGTCTTTACTACGATAAGAACAAAAAATCACTTTTTTTTTTTTAATTTCTTGTATTCTAAGATGAAGATTCCCAAACTTTAAAAAAAAATCAAACCTATAGGTATCCACTTCATCTTCAGTTCAATGAATTTTTTTCAGAAGCATTGTTTCTGAAATGGATTTATGAGCCCACAAAAGAACTTTTATGAAGAAAAAAATTACCATGTTTTATAAAAAATTTGTCTACGCAAATGATGAAATGATATAGATCCGTTTAGAGATTAACATATACGTTATTGCATTGAAGGATCAGAATAAATGGGTGTTTTTGATTAGGTGATCGAAGTTTGAGGTACTGAATAAAATTATAAACTTAAGCCAAGCCACAGATTGGAAACACGATAGAAGTATCGTGTGCTCAAAGCTGATAATTTACATACACCATCTGTACATTAAAAGGATTATTTGTGTCTTTATTTCTTGATATTCGATACACAAATTTCCCTCTCGCAAAATGCGCTCTTTTTTGTGTGTGTGTCTTTTTCTTAGTTTGTGTTTTTATGAAGATTTTAAAGCCAAATTACATTTTTTGTGAATTATGATAAGGTACGTATGCATTAAGGATTTCCCCATTACTTAAGAGTGAGTAACAGCAAATAGCTAGGGAATCCGTACTCTAAAAAATGGATTATTTAAAAATGATTTTTATGAAGAAAAAAAATTTGGAGTGTTGTTACAGTTCAGAGTGAGGGTATCTTATTGAAGATTCTCTAATTATCCGTCTTGAGAAGAGTTACGAAGCAAATTATTAGTGATTTTATTTCATCTATTAAATATAAATGAGATATATGGTAGGGGAGTCTAATCCTTTCTGTGTCATTTTTTAAAATTTTGAATAGTTTGGGAGACAATTTAAAGCTGAAACATTCGGCATGGATAATTGAGGTAAGGGGAAATATGCCTGTGTTCGGTAACAAGGACAGAGCTGGTTTCAAATTAGTAGCTTTGCCGAGTTCATTTGAACTGAAATCTTCCTCCGTCTATTGTGTGATTGATTTGTTAGTTTGTGCTTATGTGCTTTGCTGTGAGTAAAAATAGCCCAGACTAAATTAATGAATACAAAATTTTAAAAAATGCAGTGCTCTATTTGTGGGAACTGTAATGATTGCTTGAAGTTGAATATGCTAATGATGAATCTAATGTTACTGTTATTCTATACATAACCTCAAAATTGCTTCAGAGAAGGATCCCTCTGTAAGCGAAAAGTGTGACATTTTAGTTCCTGTAATAGAACAAATATAGTCAAGAGCTCCCAATCCCTTTGCTTCTAGAAAAAGAATTTCACAAATGATAAAAGTTCATCATGCTACATACAGGAATTTATTAGTATAAAATCAGAAAATGTGCAGTAAATTTAATGCCAACCTCACAAAGTTAGAGAGGAAACTAGACGTTTATTTGATATTGCTGACTTGTATGAAAAAAGTGACAGTTATGGAATAAAATACTGTTAACGATTAATGCTCTAACAGGAAAATAATTATAGGGAATATTAATATTGATACCACAAGTGTTTTGAGGAAGAAAATAAAAGCAATAGAAGTTTAATTGGGAACAGGCAAAAAATGCCAGTGCATCAAAAATGATTACCGGCGACCATGACAACGTTGGCGAATAATAGTGTTCTTTACAAAAAGAGGCAATTAAATCAGATCCATCAAATAGACGAGAAGTGATAAAACCACCAAAAGCATAAACGGCTTAGTACTAAGCTAAAACTTTATACAGATGGCAGAACCAAACAGTATAGGGGACTCAGTTATTGACTTTCTTTGCCTTCCTTGTCACATGCAAACAGTGCGAAGAATTGTGATTCTGATTACCGATTCGATTTAAAATAACTGTGGTTCAATCGCAAGAGTGTGATACACAAAAGAAAAAATTTATTCACCAGTGAATATGCGAAATCTTCACCTGTGAAGGTAATATTAACCGCAGAACTATTCCTATCCATTCAAGCGACACCACTGCTATGACTGCCTATGAGCTTTCTGCAATGACTGACAACTATATTCTATCAAAAAGACGTTGCAAATGTTTTCGAGGAAAAGGTCTTTAAAAAATTTCGTAGAAAAAGAAATAAAATGCAAACTTCTTATTAGAAAAAGCAAAAATCAATAAATCAAAATTAAGGAATATCAAATTTTAAAGGATTTTTTTTTTTTGGTTAGTGTTATTTGAGCAAAATAAATTAATTATTTCTTTAAAAGCAGCTTTTGAAAGGACCTCAGAACCCTAATTGTCCATTCTAGCGACACCACCAGCATTACTAGCTATGAACTTTCTGCAATGACTGACAATTATATTCTAGTAAGACTTTGTAAATGTTTTCTAGAAAAAGGTCTTAAAAAAACTCGTAAAGAAAAAGCAAATTTCTTGTTAGAAAAAACGAAAATCAATAAATCAAAATTAATGGATATCAAATTTTAAAGGATTTTCTTGTTTAATATTATATTGAACAAAATAAAAAATTACTTCTTTAAAAGCAGCATTTAACAGAAGCTCACTATCCGTCTTGTCCCTTCTAGTGACACCACTACCATAACTGGCCATAACTTTTCCGCCATGACCGGCAACTATATTCTAGCAAGACGTTGAAAATGTCTTCTAGTCAAATGTCTTTTTAAAAATTCATAGAAAAGGGAAGAAAAAAATCAAAATTCCTGTTGAAGAAGAGAAAATCAATAATTCAAAGCTAATGGATATCTAATTTTGAAGGATTTTCTTCTTTAGTATTATTTGAACAGAATAAATAAATACATTTTTCAAAGCAGCTTTCGACAGGACCTCAGTATCCTTCTTGTGCATTCTGGCAACAACACTGCCATAACTGGCCATAACCTTTCAGCCATGACCACCAACTATATTCTAGCAAGAAGACGTTAAAATGTCTTCCAGAAAAGTTCTTTTTAATAATTCATAAAAAAGGCAGGAAAAAAATTAAAATTCTTGTTGAAGAAGCGCAAATCAATAATTCAAAGTTAATGGATATCAAATTTTGAAGGATTTTCTTCTCTGGCATTATTTGAACTGAATAAATAATTACTTCTTTAAAAGCAGCTTTTGAAAGCTCACGATTCCTTTCCTTCCATTCTTGTGTAAAAAGTTTAGTAGGAGTTACAACAAGACATTCGGAGCTTTCCAGTTGCAATAAGCATCCATGTAAATATTGCTTCAGACGTGACCACGACCCTGGTTAGACATTCAATTAAGCGAACCAAGTGGGAACTCGCGAACTTTAAACAGCTCTAACCGTTCGCCGAATCACGAAGCCAAGTCCGCTATTCTCTCGCTGATTGTAGGTTAACCACCTTAAAGATTCCACCTAAGCGCTCTCCGGTACTACTAATGGCATTGCCAATTCTTTTTATGCCTCGACTGGGCCTGCTCCCTTTTACGTAATTATCGTTTTAAAGACGGTTTCCCTTCGCATTCTGCAGCCTTTTATTGTGTTCTCCTATTCACTTGCGCTTGCAGAGTTGCCTCTTAAATGGTTTTTCACTCACGTCAGACGCAAGTTAAGAGCTGAAAAGTGGCAGCACACGCGATTAGTGGGCGTTCCGATGAGCGTGGTTTGTCCCGGTCGTTTTCATTCACGATTATGCATTCTTTCGGAGACACTATTTAAGCTGGTAGAGGAGGAATCCGTGATACTCGGATATCATGTTTACGAAACATCAGGGGGGTGGGTCTTCACGATATCTCATGTTTCACGAAAGGGAAAGGTGTTTCTAGCAGGTTAGTATTGCAAGTGGGGAAAAAAGAAGATAGAAAATAGGTAAAAATTGAAAAAAGATAAAAATTTGTAGGGAATTGTGTTTTTGGTGTCTTGTTAACACCAGCTGCATCCTGGATATTTTTGATTAGTATCTAAGATAGCATGCATGGAAGTATTTATTTCCGAAGTCTATGTATTGGTGGAAATGTTAAGTGACAATGGTGAACTTCTAAATTGCCTGTTTCATTCAAATTATAGAATCCTCCAGAACTAGCTTAACGAAAAGTGGGAAAGAAAGGCAGTAAAGCCAATACGTCAATCTTGGAGACGCCCAAAAGTCAATACAAAGCAAGCCAAGCTAAAGTTAATGAATGAGACTTAACGGAGACGAAAGAGTTCAAGATACCACTATTTTTACGATGTTACTCCTAACCAAATGTCTTTTTCCAATGTTGTGGGACCAATTAAGTCAATAACAGGAGGGTGAATATACATACCAAAAAAATAATCTGTCACTGTATGGTGATAATCAAGTAATCAAAATTTGTATGGAATTGTGTTTTTGGTGTCTTGTTAACACCAGTTGCATACTGGATATTCTTGATTAGTATCTTAGATAGCATGCGTGAAAGTATTTATTTCCAAAGTCTATGTATTGATGGAGGTGTAAAGTGGCAATGATGAACTTCTAAATTGTCTGTTTCATTCAAATTATATATTTCCCCAGCATTAGCTTAACGAAGAGTGGGAGAGAAAGATAATAAAGTCAATACGCCAATCTTGAAAACGTCCAAAAGTCAATACAGAGCAAGCCAAGCAAAAGTTAATGAATTAGATTTAATGGAGATGTATGAATTCAAGATACCCTTCCTTTAGCAATGTTACTCTTACCGTTGTCTTTTTCAAATGTAATGGTACAAATTGTCAAAGAAATGAGGGCGAATGTAAATATTAAAAAAATAATCTGTTATTGTAAGTGATAATCAAGTAATCACTTTTAGATTTGCATTTAAATATGAAACAAAATTCCATTTAAGTACTGGTGAAATATTTTTTTACTATTTTTTATGTGAAGTGCAAAATAAAGTATTCTTCACGTTTCCCATATCCTTGACTTCGAAAAACACATTTTTGGTATTTTGTCTGTTTTTTTAGTTTGACCAGAGACTTAACTAAAATGCAAAGTATCCACTATATAATATTATTATAATTATAAAACGACTCCGACTTGTTATTCGCAAGTCTCAAACTTAAAAATGATGTTTAATTATTTTTCCTGTATATTATGTATGTAATAATGTATATTGTGTGTATATTTATTTATTTTTCCAGTTAATTATTTTTATTTTTCTATTTTCTTTAAAATTCTTTTATTTTCTATCTATTTTTCTGTTTTCCCAAGCTTAAAGTTGCCGGTTTTTGGTAAATTTTATAATTTATTAATAATGTTTTAATGATACGGTTACTGCGGAATATTATGTGGGCACGATTGCTTAAGCCATTTAAACTTTATTTACTTTTTTTTATGCCTACTTTTTTTTTGTTACATCTTTTTTATTTTCTTTGCTGTTTTCAGTCTCTCTTGCATCTAGTATAAAAGCCCATGAAATATTTTTTTATTATTATTGTTAGTTCTTTGACAGCTAATTAAATTCCTTTTTTCTTCAATTTTAATTATGACTATTTTGGAATTTGTATTTTTGGAGCATATATAATAATCCTCAGAATATAGATTGTATATCAAACAAAATTATTAAATTTAAGAACGGAAAAAATCGCACGGAAATGAAATTATATATTCAGAAGATGGTTAGTCTTACTTTATTCTAAAGGTTTTGATAGAACCCTTTTTGTGAGATAACAGTTTTGGAAATGAAACTGAAAAGCACCCCCGCAACAATTTTTAATGTATAATTAAATAATATTTGAATTCCTATGGATTTTCCACTTGTCTTGAATAGCACATAATCAAGAACTTATAAAATGCATGGAAAGAAACATTTATTTTTAAAGCGTATTTCAATAATGGAATACTTTTTTTGCATCAAGCTTAACATTTTCAACGCTGATAAAATTATTCAGTTTCTTTTAAAATACGCAACCAACGCTCTTTCCTCGTTATATTTCACTTTTCACTACGGTTTTATTTATTTTAACTGTGGAAAACTCAACTGGACGGAAAGCAACTCGTCTGTTGATCTCTTTAACCGCAAAACGGTACATTAATAAAATGCTACCGGTCGAGCTCCATTGTTGTCCCGGATGTTAGCCAAAAGTCTCTAAAGGTCAGCAAATAAAACCGCTAGTCATTGAGGGAAAGCTACTAAAAAGGGGATAGATACATTCCCCGCCCCCCTTCTATTCCACAATTCAGCAGCAAATTGCAACCTGTCAGGCCGCGTTGGCGGCTTTTCAGCTGTTAACAGATTGTTTGGCAGAAATCTGAAAGCGGGTAGCTAAAAGGCCTGAGCACCGCTCGAATTTGGAGGAGCACTTTTATGAGCGATGATTTAACAATGGGGAAATAGCTTTTTTACAAAGACACGGGTTTTGCTAAAGCGGTTGTTAAGGTATTATAAAAACAAACTTCTTTTGTGATCGGATTAGTTATCTTTTTTTTATACAATCACTTGGCGGCAGATGAATTAGACTGTCAATTGAAAGCAAGTTTAAAAGGACTTAGAATTACACATTTGAGTGATGCTGTTGGCGATTAACTTTACGACTACTTTATAATCTCGGGTTTCGGGACTTGGCGGCTCTCGGGGAGTTTTCTTTTTTGAAACTCGTGGTTTTTAAATTGAATGCAAAGTTGACGTTGTGAGTGCTGCTACTTTTGGACCTATTTGCTGCTACATTCAGAGTTTTATATAAATCCAATAATTTACAACAAATTTAATCAGTGAATCTTTATTTTTACTTTTCTGTTAGAAGGATTTTAGATAATTTTTTAATGCATTTTAAGTACATACAATTTTTTTTTTTCTTTTTCAAATGTCTACACAGACTTATTAATTGTTTATATAAGTCTCACGTTTTTAATAAGCCTTTTCAATGATTCAATTTTTTTCGTTCTCTTAGACTGTCGACATAAAAAAATTAAAAATTAAAAAAGGAGATCACTCAAATTAGGAAGTCTGCATAAAGAAAGTACCAATAAATCGTTGACGACGTTTTTTTGCTCTTCAGCTGAATAATAAAAGACCACCCTTATACGTATCTTTTGACAATTCATGACTTTATCAATGTGTTAAGTACATGTATTGCCTGCCGGCTTTCTGGCGCAAAGGTTGAGCGTCTTCCTCGCGTTTTGGGAATCCCGGTTCGGGCATGGTTGTTCTTCCGAGTGCTATCGGTGAGATGTGTGAATATGCTCCCCTGTAAAAAGGGGTTGTGCAAGCGAATGTGGTAAGTCGTACTCTTGGCCCCAGTTGGTGCTACTTCCAAAACAAGAGACGCTCCTTTCGGCTCCTTCGGCAGCTGTATCAGCGAAGGCTTTCCAATATGGAAAGTGTCATAAGTAACAACAACATTTATTGTCTACTAGCTTTTACCTGTAACTTCGTACACCTGGAAACTCACACAACTGACCTAAAAATAATTTATTTACAGTGCGTACGTGAAATAAATGAAAACCGCAAATCAAGTCCATATTTCTTTAAAATCATGTGGAATCTATTTTACTTATCGATCGAGATTGGAATTAAAACGGAAACACAGTTATCAACAATTACAACACACTTCACATGCGTGTATTTTCATCGCCGATTGAGGCAACGCAAATGTGTGAATTTTCTACGCCAGTTGGAGCAACGCAATACAGATTAGACGTTTTTAATTTCTATTATTCTGTTTAACTTTAATTCAAAAGCACTTTAAAATGAATTCGAAAAATCTACAAATTAACTATGTTTAATTTTAAATGCATTAAACACTTAGAAAATAAACAAAATCGTTTGAAATAATCGGTCGAAAACATGTTAAGTCTAACCTCATTAGCGTGGGAAAAAACAAACTAAAGTCTTACTCATTTAGCGGTGGGGAAATGAAGATTTTTGGCTGGAAAGTGTCGTTTTTACTGTTTTCCTCGCATTTTTTTTTTTCATTTTTTCTCTCTATAAGAGCCTTTCTCGTGTCTTAATAAAAATTCTGAAAAAAAAAATGAATTAGGCGAGCCGTTTTTTACGCTTAGCAACGCATTTGACGATTCATTTTATGTTTATAGATTCATAAGTAAAATATCTGTTATCAAATAGATTTAAAAGTTTTGCTACATTTATTACAAAAAGTCAATTGTAAATATTTATTTTTCTTTTCATATAGAAGAAAGGAATGTCTGATTTATATAATTTATATTATGTTTTAAAGGCTTTCTGAACAAAGGTAGTTTTTTTAACCCTTCAAAAATTTACAGAAACATTTGTTAATTGTTTTTAAAAAAATTTCGATTTTCAATTGTTTTTTTTTAATAATCCATTTTTTCCGTTCTCATAGATTGTCGTCTTAAAAAATGTTCACACACATTAGAAAGTCTGTAAAAGAAGTACATCAGTATATTTGTTGATAGTATTTTTTTGCTCTTAGACGAAGCTTATTCTTGTCATTTGATAATTCATTGCTTTATTGATGTGTTAAGAATATTTATTGTTTATTGATAAATAAAATTACACCTGTCTAAGATATTACCAATTTGTATTGCATTTATTACAAAAATTTCAATTGTAAATATTTCTTCTTCTTTTATATAAAAGGAGTGAATTACCGATATGTATTATCTTTAAAAAATTTATGGATAAAAATGATAATTTATGGATAATTATAATGAATTTTTCAGACTTAAAGTATTTTTCACAACTTCATAGTAACAAAAAATACTTTGTTTTCCTTTCGTTATACGAAGGAAAAAAATTTGTGAGATATCTGCAATTTTTTTCCCCTTTCGTTATATGAAGGGAAAAAAATTATGAGATATCATTCGATTCCAGATGCAACAGCAAAACTTGAAATGAAGCTCATTGGTGTCATTTTTACATAAGATAAGACATGAATCAGCTAACATTAATTAACTTTGCGTTATCTTGCATGTACAAAACCTTCTCTTCACATTATAATCAACGAATAAACAATATAAAATGGGATTCACTCTATTGATATTTTGATTATCTATTTCATAAATATCGGAAAGTACTGAACTGGTTGCTCCAACAAAAGCTAAAAATCGAGAAATTTTGCATTAAAAATTCATTTTAAACAAAAATATAATATTTCCTCATAATTGGAAGCTATTCGATATTTCTTAAGTTTATTAAAGTTCGTCAAATGGATGATTTAAAGTAAATTTCATTTTGTAAATCGGGAACTAATACTTCATATGCCTTTTTTTACTTTATTAATACGCACACATAGGATAGTAATAAAACAAGAATTTCGCTTAGAAGTAGGATCGAAAAACTTTTGTGCTGTAAAAGGGGTAGAAAATGCTTAAGATATGCATAGCTTAGAATGAATGAGAGGTGAAAACTTTACACAGCCTAGTTTTTATTTGCCTCATACTTATGTTATTTTTTTAAATACCTCAGTAAAAAAATTTGTGGAAGATTGTTCTTTCTGTTGCTTTCAATTCTTTACTGTTTCTTTGAATGTTCAGTAAATATCTGATGAAAGATAGTTAATGCATTATATTTGAACCTGATGCTAACGGGTTTAAATATACAGGAAAAG
>JAOUZG010026641.1:11459022-11483337 GCA_026289955.1 Argiope argentata | reverse complement strand
TTTCGTATCAAGCCATCCAATTTCCTACATCACCATTGGCGAATTTTCTCCTTCCTTCTGGAAGCGGCAACCCTTAAATCGATGAGAAATCTTGCATTCTTACCAAGTCTCAGATCTCGCAAAACACCGAACACCTTAGACATGGAAGCAGCTTTTGCGCCAATCTTTTTTCCCCTTATTTTCTCTTCCCTAAACACGGCCCACTCACTTGTATTAGCCATTCCATTTGGAGGGACACTTATGTTAGAGTGACCATAAAAGTAACGGAAGGATTCGCTGTGCTTAGGGGGGTATTTCCCTTTTATCTTTGTGTTTTTTTATTTTCTTGTACCACTTCTGGTTGGCGGCAGGTCTTCCATCTAAGAGGTCCCAGCCAAGCCCAAATGTACCATCGTTTGACTGTCTGCAAAGGAGGAAAAAAAACATGAGAACGTAACTCTTTATGCAGTTGATGCTGCTGAAGCAAACTTTTTTCTTTAGTTCTTGATTCCTTTTCCTTTCTATTTCTCTCTGGAGAAGATGGGGAGTGCTCATAAGATCCTTTAGTGCCTTTTTACGGGATTACCCAAAAATTCCTCAGATGCGGGCGTTTGGTTATGCAGGAGAGTTATGTTCAAAAAGTCAAATACCTTTTTTTTTTCTGTTTTGAAAATGCAGAAAAGAGATGCAGCGATTTTAGTTGAAAACCACCAATCTTCAAGAAAGGCTTATTCTTTTTTATCTCCTTCCTATCTCTCTTAAAATTGGTTTGCTTTTCCTGGTTTCCCAGTGAAAGCATACTTTGATATCAAATGTTTATGATCCCTGTTGAAATGGTCTTTGTCTTTGAAATGTTTATGATCCCACTTTTATTTGAATGTAGCATTACGAGGAACAACTCGGCACAAAGGTGATTTTTATTTACTGGCGAAAGCAAACAAAGCTGAGTTCAAACCATTGTAACTGATCAATCAAACAATATCTCTCTTGTACGATTATATACTTTTTGATTTGATTGAGTAATTAACTTTAAACAATACAAGCACAAATATCATTTGGCAAATTTTGATAAGTTCCAGCCAAATGCTCATTGAATTGCATTTGAAATTCGATCCCCATGTTTCAAATATTCAGGGGGATTCAAAGGTGACATTTAAAAAAAATTTTTAATTAGTCATCTTCAAAGACACGAACCACCTTAGCGAATCATAAGGTAGACGTACTCTTAAAGTTTGTACGATAATATACATTTATGATTTCATTGAGTAATTAATTTTAAACAATACAAGCGCAAAGATCATTTGGCAAATTTTGATAAGTTTTGCCAAATGCTCATTGAATTACATTTGAAATTCAATTCCCATGTTTCGAATATAAAGGGTGATTCAAAGGTAACACTTTTCAGATACTTTAAAATAGTAAATCAAAGGAACGAACCTCCTAAGTGAATCGTAAGGTAGATATACTCTTATAGTGCTGGCAACACAGAGGTAGCACGTCTTTCTCATGTTCTGGGAGGCCCGGTTCGGGTATGGTTGCTCTTCTGTGAGATGTGTGACTGTGTCCCCCTGTAAAAAGGGGCTGCGCAAGGGAATGTGATAAATGTGTAGCTAAGTCGTACTCTTGGCCTTATTCAAAAACAATAAACGCTCATTCGGCTTAAATTATTGCAGATGTATCATCAGCGGGTCTTGTTCAATGGCAAGTGCCATAAGTAAGAACAACAACCACACTCTTAAAGTTTGTGTCTAGCCTTTGATAAAATTGACAGAGGCAGTAGTATGTGCGCCATGCGACTAGTGAGTCGAAATGGTGGCATCTGCAGTAGAAAAAGATTTTTGTTTCTTCAATTTAGCAAAACAGAATCTACGCTGTTGTAGAATGGCATTTTCGACCCAATTCGGAAAAGAAATTTTAATCAGAAAAGGCATCTATCAATGGCAGAAAAATGTTAAACTACGGGCTGTTAGGAAAATTTTATAAGTCCGGAACGACTGAATATATTACAAAAAGTCGTCATGGAACAAAATTCGGAAAAAATTATTGCAGAAGGTGAGTCGTAAAGTATAGATTTCACAGACAACCATTTGGAAATATTTTGAAAAAGAAACGGAAAATATGTATAACATAAGAAGTGTAGGTATTGCAAAACCCGAATAACAAATAAAAGCGTTTTTATTTTCGTGCCATATGCAGCTTCGTTTTGAAAATGATTTTTTTTGCCGATAACTGGATTTCATAGCTGAAACACTTCATGCTAATGAGTGATACACAAGCACATTATTCCTTTTGGGGGAAGAAAGAATCACAAATTTCATGCGTAATACCTTTTAAATACCAATAAGTTAAATTTGTTCTGTGCAGTACCCAGAAAAAAGAGTACGGCCTCTTCTAAAAGATCGAGCATAGAGCATTTACGACAGTTTCTAAAAAAACTTAAAATAACGCCATATAACTCTTTTACAGGTGACATATAGTAACTTACATTGTTCTTAATTTTTAATGCATTGAAACCGTATACTTCTTATATATCTTGTAGTCAAAAAATACTGTTACGTTTTTAGCATAGCGGGTTCGGATTGAATGGACTTTACTAGAAGACAGCACAAACAAATCCATTTACAGCTATTTACAGGATGACTTGATAAAGTAAAACTTCGGAGGAAATCAATCCAGCAGTTAACAGTCACTAACACCGTAAATACAAGACTTAAGCGCAATAAACACAGACTGCAAAACAGATATCGTATAGCACAGCAAACAGTAAATCACAGCGATCTCAATAATACAACGTTAATATCAACGTAAACATAGCTCACTAATAACAAAAAAAAATCAGCTTATATAACGAGTCGCTACTCCATCGAGAGGAACTGGCGAAATTGCGGCGACCCGTCCCTTATATAGCCAATCGAGCACGCACCCAAAAGCACGCGGAGCTTCGTGAATGATTCAGTGGCTACCAGACTATTCTTTTCGCCTAATCAACTCGGCTGGTGCGAAGTTCCTCGTCAGCCGTCGTCAACGACTTCTCCTTCGGTGCACTTTCGTGGTGGCCGCTCGCTTGTAACAATACTATAGTCATATGGTTTCTTCTATATATTGTCCAAGGCAGAGTAATAATTTCCACAATATTTTTCTTTTTGAAAAGTGACATTTGGGACATTCACATAAAATATAAGATATCTTAAAGAAGTTGAGAAGGCATCGAATCATTAAACTATTTGTATGAATTCAATTCCTTGTCAAAGTAGCTTAATCAGAAGATTAGAAAATTAGAAAACTTTAGGTGAAATAATATTTAATTGAAAATTCCCATATGATATTATATGAGTCATGAAATATATAATGCATTACACACATTTTACTTTCTGTCTATAAAATGCCATGAATGTTATTGGTTGCTGAATTAGTTAAAGTTAAATCTTTTTTCTTTTTAAAATTAAAGTTCAAATTTTTGATGAAATCATATTAAGTGAAGAAAATATGAATGAATGTCATTCTGTTAATATCCTAAAATGTATGTACATTTGCCAATTAAATCTCAACTTTGAAAATAATTAATACCATTTTGTTGCTCTCATGTACCGCTTTTTTATAACGAAAGGAGGGGTGCAGTAGCTTCTGAAGGTACTTTCAGTCTCTGACCACGCTAGGGCAGAAATCTGATTTCTAGCTCAAAAACCCTTTTTATGGAACGGACTTCGCTCATATATTTCATTCGTACATCCACAGATCGTAATTTATATCTGGAACAGAGAATGATAACCTCTGACCCAATACCCCCAGTGGTATTTATCTCGACATGAAGGAATTTGTGACCACGACAGATTCAACGTGCATTAGCCAACACACACAAAGTGTGAGTCTTTAGCTGGCGGGTTCAAACTCGCAACCCAAGGGATGCAAATCCAACTCCCTAGATACCAGGGAATCCCAGTCCATTAGTACCATTAATATCAAGTTTCCTTCAAAAAATAATTTTCAAGGTTTTTTTTATCAATAATCCCAATGATCACCAAAACGCTATTATAAAATAAATATCTTTGGTTTTTTTTTTTTTTTTGAGAAAATTTTCGACAAATTAAAATATTATCCAGCCCATTCTTGTCGGCAAATATTGATGCTAAATAAGTATAGATAAGGACAAGAACGTGATTGTAAAATATTGTCTCATTTCCAAGAAAGTATGGAACTAAAGCCAATATGTGTTATAATTATTGTTGGATTTACGTTAATATGGAACCTGTGAACACCAAAATAAAATATTGGCTTCATTTTTGGCGAAGAAATATTTTATTAATACATATGAGCAGCATAAATTAAATGAATTATAAATTTAGGCTTACATAGAAGACACAGAATTTTAACTTGATGAATTAGAGTTGACACTCACACAAGCAAGGAAGTAGTCTGCCAAATAACCGTCACTATTATCAGAAGCGGCGGCAAGAATTGGCCGACGGGGAGGCAAGACAAATCCGACAGGGGGGCAAGCACATTATCTCTCATTTGGCTTCAAATTAACTCAAAATAGTAAATTTTACCTTTAATTAAATAAAATCAAGTATTATTTAGATTATTTTTTATTTATTCAGATACTGGATCTTCCTTACATTGTTTATAGTACATTTGTAGAAAAAAATTGTTGTTATGCGATATCCCATTTACTTGTCGGATATATTGCCAAAATAAGTGCAAATTATAAGTTAAATGAACGACCATTTAATCAAATGTCGGAAATCTGCAGACTTCTTCGACATTCGTCGCATTGAGTTTATAGTCGATTGATCAAAAATTGGCAATAAATTAGCTTATCACCTTTGTCGGTTACATTGTCAAAATTAGTACAAATTATAAGCTGAATGAACGACATTTGAATCAGATGTCTGAAAATCTGCTTAACATGTGTTCAAAATCCGCTATTTTCAATTTTTGGGTGTATCAAAAATTATCTATGAAAATACGGCATATTATTGATGTACCACCCTATTGAATATTTTGCCAAATATAGTCTAAACAATTTAACCCTTACTTGGATATTTCAATTATTTACAATATTCTAATTTCAAGGAGATTTTTAAATAATCATATTCGATCATGGGCAGCTCTCTATAACCATCCTGAAACGGTGAGCATTTTTGCCGACGAAACTCTAAATATTTCGTCGACGGGGGGGGGGGAGAAGCTTCCGATAAGGGGGCAATTGCCCCCCTAGCACCCCTGCTATCGCCGCCTCTGACAATTAAATAGTAAACCGAATAAAGGCGTCAGACCTTGGCGCGTTATCATTGGTGCTGCTCTGAAAGTAAGTACCTATCTCTTTTTCTTTCTTTTTTTAATTTGCCCACATACATGTATCTTTTTGCTTTTAGTGAATTCGTTTCGCATGGATTTGAAAGAAATATGCCCAGAACCTGCAGCAATCCATTCTATTAAGTAGATTTTACTCTTTATCAGGTGCTTTTCTTTCATCCCATAAAACTACATCAACTTTCCATTTTAAAGTTAACAGTAGCCTCACGTTAGGATCCAGCGGACATTAAAGAGACCTGCCGTGTTGTTTGTAACCCTTTATGGCTCTCATATCACCCAATCACCCACCGGCTAGGAATGCTCTTAGTGCGGTATCTTACGAGTTATTCTGCGCGATTAAGACTTCTCGGTTCGAGCTATCGGACCACCCCCAACGCATAAATCAGTCAAAGATCGAAGTGGACCCATTAAAGAGGCCCATTAGGGGCCTAATTCATTACATAATGGCTAAACCAGATAGCGGTTTTTCATTGCTTTATAGCGTGATAAAATGGTCGTTACTTTCAACACACCTTCGCATTTCTTGAGCAGCGACTCGGGAAAACTCGAGCAATGCTTTTACCCGTACAGATACCGTCCCGTCTGAAGATAGGGGAGGGGAATAAAAACTGATCTGGCGAGATTTGGGGGTATTCCCAGTGTTTTCTAAAGTAGCTCTAATTTTGAAACAATCTTTTACAACATTGCTAATTTAGACCAAATAGTATATCAATAAATTGGTCAATCTCGATATTATAATTAACAAATATGGTTCGAAAATTGAGTACAACATTTATGGATTTTTAAACTGAAAATCCATAAATGTCTATAAATAATAATAATAATTAATTTTTATAATTAAAATGATGAATATAATTTTAAAATTTTAAGAAAAGAAAATTTAAAAGCAAAAATAGCATGCTGAAACTGTTTATAACAATTAATATAAAGACTATTTTTTAAAAAAATCAATTCCTACTTAGTTTAACAAAGAATTTTTTTTATTTTAGTTACTTTTTATTAAGTAATTACAATTAATATAATTAAGACAGAATCACAATATTAAGCGGTAAAATAGTAAGCGAATTTCCTGGCACTTTTCCATATATATGGTGTTTGAATTCGTAACCCAAGAGATGCGAACCCAACGCCATACCAACCAGACTATCCCGGCATAACAGTTACGATAACAATAAATAATTTATCAAAAAATTATACTAGCATTGAATTTTCAATTGAGGATTCAAAGCCAATTTTGGCAACGCAAAATGCGTGATTTTCCTACACCAGTTGGGTTAAGCATTACTGATTAGAAATTTCTAATTTTCTTTATTTTGTATTATTTTAATTCGAAAGTGCTTCAAAATGATCGGAAAAGCCGATTAATTAACAATATTTAGTTTTAAATGCATCAATCATAATGAAAATAAACAGAATCGTTTAAAATAATCGGTCAAAAACATGTTAATCTTAACCTGATTAGTATGAGGAAAAAATAAACTGAATTCGTTACTTCTTTGGGGGCAGGGAAATGAAGTTTTTTGGTGAGAAAGTTAGTTTTTAACTAATTAATAAAAAATTAACGAATTAATATTTGAAAAAATTGTATTAACATTCAAAGTCATCCATTACAAGCTTTTAAAAAATTTACTTAAAAACCATTCGAATGATATCAAATAAAATAAAGCAAAACAATGATCATAGGGTGCAGAGAATTCAGTTTGAAAAACCTTTTAAAAATATATACATTTTTTTAAAATCTTTTTATCATTAATTTAACCAGAATGTTTGCAAGTTATATACATGCTACTTCATTGCGATGTAAATACAAAATTCAAGAAAAAAGGGTAATATTTAATTAAAAAGAATTCAAATGAAAAAAATTCTCAAAAATTTGACTATTATTATTTTAAATCTCTAATGTAAAGAAGAAGAAAAAAAGGATGTTACCTGTATACAGATATGCAAGTTACCTGCATACATAATTTGCATATCTGTATGCATAATGTGCAAAGTATTTTACAAATGCCATAAGATTTTATTCTAATTAAATAACAAATAAGGTTTTCAGGTGAAGTTGTTTCCTTGACCATTTGAGTGCCATTAAGTTTTTATTTATTTATTTATTTATATTCTTATTATTATTTATTATATTTATTTTGAAATATCGGGCTGAAAATTACCATTCAGCCTTTACACTTTTCTTTATATCGAAATTGTCTGCACAGTGATATTCGATTCCCATAAAAACAGATATTCATTGGTTCTAATATGTGGTCAAGCACCCCACCCAACCCCTGGCTAAAAGTATAGCTGGCACTTTTCAACATAAATCGAGGGGAAAGCAAAAATAATAGTCGTCTCGAGGCATAATATAATTTTTTTCATCACCCGGATCGTTAGTAAAATAAGTAGTTAGCAAATTTTCGTTCCTTTAAGATATTTTTATTTACAAAAATGATGTGATTACGCAATCGTTGAGTCCCCATAAAAGAAGTCCTCCGAAGAAATTTAATACTTGGCGCCCAATCGCAATCTCACAGAAATAGCGTGATTTTATTGTTAAGTGCTCAGAGGATTGAAGATAGATTTTTTAATAAAAAGTGTTGTCTCTAATTATGAATAATATTACTCATTTGAAACTTCTACAAGACAGTTTTCTTTATAGCAGATTTTTTAAAATATTTGTGAACAAAATTAATTAATAAATGACATAATTAAGCAATTCTTTCCCTCAACAATCGAAATTGGCACTCTTCCTGTAAACTATAATGAAAGATCTTCCAAGTCGACCACAAACTAATTGTTTAGTTCTGTGCAATAACAAAATAGTTATTGTTCAGACCATATTTCTTTACAAAAGTCCTCACATGCTTATAAAACAGACTGGAATTGGAGTATTTTTTAATAAAAAACATTATTACAATAAATATTTTAATAATTTTATTAGTAACTGATTAATCTTGAATTCAATTTTTCAAACGATGTCAAACCTTTCTTTCAACTACTAAATTACTTCATCATTATTGATAAAATAGGCTCACTCAATAAAAATTTAACGTTTCTACTGTGTTTTCCTACAAAACATGCATTACTTTATAAAATTCATAGAATTAAAAATTCACAAGAAAAAATATCACAATTTGAAGCAACAAAAAATGAGGTTACGCTTTTTTAAAAACCTCTAGTATTAGCATTTATCAATTTTTTATCAAAAGACTTTTTGTGACAAGTTCAATACAGAATAGAATTAAAAGCCACAAAATAATCCATAGCGCTTTTACAATTTTTATTCGCTTACCTCTGCAAGTTATTTCTGACTGCAAAGGATAAGTTATATAATTATAGATATTTCAAAATGTAGGAAGGAATTTTAATCTACTACAGCCATAAATATTGCGAAAGCTACGATATGCATCATTACGCTCAATTAAATAATCAGAAGTTTGATTAAAAATATTATTAAAAATAACTGAAATATTTAAATAAAATTACACTTTCAGACAAAAAAAATTGATTTATATGTAGCAAAATTTTGTGATGAGAACGAACATTTTTTTAAAATTTACTATTTCTCTTTCTATAGTCATTGTATGTATGAAATTGTCCTAGTATAAGGGTAACGCGTCTTCCCCAAGAGTTGGGAGTGCCCTGCTCGAGTCCCTATGTTCTGTATTCTACATATCAGGTGTATGAATGTGTCCCCCCCTATAAAAAGGGGCTGTGCAAGTGACTGTGATGAGTGTGTATCTAAGTCTAACTCTTGCCCCTAGAGAGCTCTACTTCTAAATAAGAGACGCTCCTTTCGGCTTAAAACTCGCTGATGCCTCGGCGAAGCTCGTCCATGGCAAGTGCCACTAATAATAACAACGTATAAAAATACATACTATATCGTTCACCTACGATTTGGTTTTTGTCTTCTTCTACTACCATTAATTCGAGCTATCAATTATCAAAATTATATTGTTTTTTATACTAAAGTATGTCTTACTTTTATAAAAACTGGTGCTGCATTGCGATATGAGACATAATTTTAATTTAATTTAATTTTAATATTTTTTTTTCTATTTTAATTTCTGTAGAATTAGAATTGCTATTAACGTCCAAGTTTTAATATTGCAGTGATGAAAGATTGCTTTTATTGATCAATAGTCACAAAAATCATCGTGCCAATGATCAACTCTTCAATGCCTTGCTAACCTTAAACAATATTTTTTGGTAAATCCTTAAAAAAATTAATTAATATCATACATAACAACATATATTCCCGAGTTATAAAAATCTCGCTTTGTTCAATGATTACAAAAATCAACATTTTAACTATTGACTGGGGATAGCTGATTCAACTCAAGCATTAATTTTTGGTAAACTATTAAAAAGTGTTTGATTTAATCATAGTTTTCGTATTTACAAATTTGTTACTACATTCATAGTTTAAATGCTTTTTGGATTAATCTACGACTATATAAAACAACTTTTCTTAAATAACTGACTGAAAAAACAGTCATTTTTGGTAAACCTTTTAAAGAATTCTGCATTTTAAATATAGGATTTGTGTTTACACATTCGTTGCAACATTCTGAGCTCAGAAACTTTGTATTGTTTTCAATAAATTTTTTTACTGATAAAAATTTCAGAAAAAAAAGCTAATTAATAAAATTCTTGCTTATTGTATAATTGACTAATCTTACATTATAAAATCCGATCAGTCATTAACAGACGCTGTATTGAAACATAAAATAACGAATTGTAATAACAAATTTATTATTCCAACGTGAATTTTTTTTTTTTAAAAAAAACTACTTTCATGAAATGTGTTTTGATAGATCAATCATTACAATTTCCTTTATAGTCTCATTTGATTTATCAATCTTGAATAATTTTTCTTGATCATCTAATAAAAAGGCTGTATTTTAATCATAGGATTTAATATAAATTTATTATCATAATGAGAGTGAAAAAAATGCATTTATTAAAATCTGACTCCAAGATTACCCCTTCATGATTGTCAAAATTCACCTTCCCAATATTCGGTTTCTAAAAACCTCATAATTCCTTTGCAAGAAATAAAACCCTCCACAATTTAATAGCGAAATTTGTCATTATAAATTCACTAATGCAATCCGAGTTTTAAAATTTTTGTATTGATCTAAAGTTTATTATATTCTTTTTATCCAAAAATAAACATTTGAAAGATTATAGTTTCCTATGATCACAGACGACTTATGCAAGATTGGAATTTATAAATTAAAAATTCCCGATTGTCTGATTAGTCGATAACAAACAACAATCGATAACAAAAAACAGATTAGAATTCTAATTTGATTTTTTTTAAACTACATTCATTAAATGTTTTTGATCAATCTTCACAATTTCATTTATTGTCTCATTTGATTTATCAATCTTGAATAATTTTTCTTTATTATCTAATAAAAAGGTTGCATTTTAATCATAGGATTTCATATAAATTTATTATAATAATGAGAGTTAAAAATGCAGTTATTATAATCTAAATCATAGTCAATATAATCTAAATCAAAAATGCAGTTATTATAATCTCCTTAATCTAAATCCCGAATTAACCCACAATGATTGCCAAAATTCAACTATATAATTTTGGGTTTCTAAAAAGCTCATAATTCCTGAGCAAGAAATAAAACACTCCATAATTTAATATCGATATAATAGTAATATATATTAATTATAAATTCACTACTGCAATCTCGATATTAATTTTAAATTCACTACTGCAATCTCAGTTTTAAAAAATTTGCATTGATCTAAAGTTTATTATATTCTTTTCGGTCAAAAATCATCATTTGAAAGATTATAATTTCTGTTAATCACAGACAACTTACAGAAGGGTGGAATTTATAAATTAAAAATTTCCGGTCGTCTTATTGGTCGATAACAATAACAGTCGATAACAAACAGCAGTGCTTGTTCATTCCAGATAAATAATTTTCAAATAACTTATTTAGAAGCAAGAATTCCATAGCAAAATTCAGAAACAATTCCTTTTTTTCCCCCAACGCTAAATAACAAATTTCTAATAGTCCCCAAAACAATAAGTGTGTTTAAGATCGCACGAGGAACCCCCCTAAGGGTTCGTATATATATCGTAAAGTCTTAGGTAGTGATAAGCTCCTTAGAAGGAACGCGAAACTTGGGCGACAACGAACAAACTAGACGCCATTCGGCCTTAATTGTAATGGCTTGCCACAATCAGCATTATAAATCTCTGAAAGAGGCAGGAGGACACTGTTAAAAGCTAAGCGCCAAAAAAGAACTTGGACTTATCTCCCAGAATGGGACAGAGATAACCGTTTGATGTAATGTCTCAGACACGGTGTGTTTCGCATCCTATAAAGGCGGCATTTTCGCTGCGGAATGGGTCCAGGTTAGTGGCTTGAAAGATATGGGAGAAGAATGGCCAGTCCCGAGGATAAGATTGATTTAAAGGCCAAAAACTCTGACTAATGAGCCGTTCTTGGGAAATAAGTACGTGTTTTGGTCATATGACAGATTGTACTTCTGATTTGGCTTGTGTTTTTTTGGACAAAAAGTAGTTGCTTTCTCTCTGTTTATCGAACAAATGGGGAAAGAATAGCTTTGCATAACTTTTCCAGAAAATGCTTCCTTAATGCTTGTGACATCGCCAAATCGAAGGAAGTCCAATAAAAATGTCCATTAAAGATAAGCCTGGAAAGGAAAATCTGAGTGTGTACTCTATCACGCGTATTTTGGTTGAAATTCAAACTAAGAAAATTTCGAAATTTGGGTCATTCATCTTTTACTAAGTAACATGCAACTTAAGTGAGTTTATTCAAAATTGTAAGATAGAGAGCCATTTTTAGTGAGGTAGTAAGTGCTTTGAATC
This sequence comes from Argiope argentata, assembly GCA_026289955.1. NCBI lineage: Eukaryota > Metazoa > Arthropoda > Arachnida > Araneae > Araneidae > Argiope > Argiope argentata. Next base: position 11,471,183 of record JAOUZG010026641.1, on the reverse strand, counting down.
TATTGACTACGATAAATAAGAGAGTCTACGGACGACAGATTTTTTTTTCTTTTTGAAAAATAATTGGGAAATAAAAATTCGGTATATTTAAGTGCCAAAACGATTTACAACCTGATAAAATCGTTTTGATATATTTTTAGAAATAAATAAAATATTTACCTGCTTTTAAAAATGCTGCATAATTAAAAATGCTGATAAATGAGCTTTTATCAAATTCTTTTATTTTTCATTGGGTACATTTAAAGTTAAATCGAATGAGTAGAAGGAAACAAAATTTTATACACAGACTCTGGAAGACAGAGGAAGACGAAATTCTCTTAATTAATTAATTAATTAATTAGATAATAAATGTAAACGATGGGAGATAGAAGAAGAATGGCTTGAAGAAAATTTATGCACATTGCTAGAGATATCAATGCATATTTCAAGTGCTCAAATGATAAAAAAATTGTATAAATAAAAAATAATTATATACAGTATGAAAATGGCCAAAAATAATCCTCATAAGAACATCATACAAATTATGGTATTGGCGACTTTTGTAGGATCAAATGAATTAATTGAATCCGTCCAACGTTTCAGAAAAGGAAACCCAGGTTTAAAATATTTTTGCACACTCAATTCTTAATATAAATATAATATACTAATGTGAAATTATTTGAATTTTCATAAGTGATTGCTTTAATTAATTATTTATTGAAATCTAATCCTTTATTACGTTGCCTTTACCTGAAATGGAAGAAAATCCTTGGGTAAATCAAGTGAGTTTACATAGATAAATGCAGATCTGATGAAGTTATTAATTGTAGTAAGTGCACGCGTATATCTTATTTTTTTCTTACTTATGTAGTTTATATTGTAGTTGTATTTTTAGGAAGCTGTATGTGCGTGCGTGTGCGAGTGTGTGTGCGTGCATGTTTGTGCGTACATGTACGTGTGTGTGTGCGTGTATGTGTGATTTTTTCGCTGTGTCTTCCACAATATGATACACAACTGTAATTTTTTATTACTAATTTTAATTGTAGATGTCTTCAAAAAGAAAAAATTAACTCATAGCTATCTATTACGACTAGAATACAAAATTATTCGAAATGTTACAGACAAACAATTTCTTTAATGGATACCATCTACAAACTTTTATCAAACACATTTCTCATTCTTATAGATATCTGGTAAGATATAGAAAATAATTTTACTTTACCGCCTGAAAATAGTTTAGTTTTTGATGAGGTACTAAATTTAATTTTGCAGATTTCCCAAAAGGATAGAAATAATTTAGTAAAGAGTATGCATTGAAATTCGTTGGCAGAAAAGAAAAGGAATGTTTAAGACCAAATCCTTTGAAATGTTACGAAAAGAATTTAATTAATTAAAATTTAAACAACAGTATTGGAGTGAAATAAAATACGCGAAGTAAGTAGTGAATTTGTCATAAAACAATCTCGTATTTGAAGATTATTCATTTTTTATAATTAATAAACACACCGATAAGATTAGATAACTAGCATTTAGATGTTGATCTGTAATATTTACAGCCCTTATTAGACAAGTTCTTAAATGGAGATAATTAAAAACAATAAAAAAACTGTGGACGAATAATAACTCAGCAGTTTTTTTCCAAAATTATACGACCTTCCTTAGTGCCCTCAATATTCGTGAATTTTTGAAAGAAAATTATTAAATGCAGCTCTTCAAGCCATATATTTATCTGATAAAGCATTAAAAAATTGATCAATTGAAAATGTATTTTCATCTTCATTATTTTATGTCTACTAACTCAATAGAGAAAACTCGCAATGAACTCTGAAAACACTTCACGAAAAAAATTTTAGGGCATGTTTTGACTACTGCTAAAATCACTGGCAGAAGTACTATAACTTCGATGGATACGCAATAAATTTTGATCAATGAATTATTATCATTATCATGATTAATATTACTACTATTTGCTTTACCACGTTTAAATATACTTTTTGATCATATAGTATTAATCAAATGAAGTGGATTTTGATTCTGTTGTTTGTAAAACTTGAAAATTCTAGAGCAAAGAAGATTTTAGTACGAATTAAAATTCTGTTTCCTTGTTTTATTTTTCTCCGTCAACGTTTGATAAAATAGTTAAAAGAAATAAATACTTAATGTAATCTTTAAATATTTTTATTGTCCCTTAATGTACAAAAAGGAAGAAAGTCGAATTGTGCGTGTTTGTAGATTTTATTTGGTTATATATACCATACATATCTTGTTTAATATTCAATTATCATTTCCAGAATAGCATTAAGTAATGTATATATATTACTTGCTTAAAAATGGGTCGCTGTTAAAAATTATTAAAATGACTCAAAATTAATTTTGCTGTTTTTAATATGACTCGTATTAAACGTTTTTAAAGAATTTCCAAGAGATTATATTATATTATTTAATCCAAGATATTATTTTTGAAAATTCTGTATTATGTAAACTGTTATATATAATTATCATCAAAAAAATCTACCTGGATGCTCAAAGGTAATATGATAGTAAAATTCTTATCTCACCTATTAGCCACGATATAGATAGAATGTGTTCTTATTTTTCTTTTTTCATATGCATCTTAAAAATCAAAAGAAAGTTTTTTATTGCATTAAAAATCTATAATAAAAACGTCCAGCTCCATCTTCAACACAAGGCGGTTTAAAAAATATCTCCACCAATTTGGTCTGTATTATTATCGGATACACAAATTCTTATTTTTATTTTAACGTCAGATAACTCAGAAAATATTTTTTAATGTTGATATTTATTGATTTATTGCGTGGTTAAATAAAATCAATTATGGAATCATAAGCTTCTAATTTTTTTAAAAAATTGAGAATTGTGATAAAGATTAATTAGCTGAGGTTTGCAATTTTTTTCTTTTGATTTTTTGCAATAACTCTTTGGAGGTTTAGCCAATATTTTCTTGCAGCGTTGTTTTAATTTTACATTTTGCATTATATTTTTCCTTTCTATTATTGTATCACTATTTTCTTCAATCTGATATCATAAATTAGTTTCATTTTGAGGGGCAATTAAATGAAAATGAAAATTTAATTTTTGATGTAATTCTTCATCCATAAAGAAAAATAAAAGTGAAACAAGATACATGAATTATAAGAAAGGGGTGGATGGGGGCCTTTTTCAAACAAGTCAAAATTAATCAAAATAATGAAAAGGTATTATTACACGTTTAGCTGGTTATAACTTCTTAAAACCTGGCGTAATAAATATAGATAATTCAAAATAACTTTGATATCTTAAATCTATAAGAATTTTTAGAACTCATATTACTTAACAATGTCTAATTTTATGTAACTGCGATATTCTATTGGATGTAACAAGAATTTTAACACTCCTTTAGATGGTTCTTTATATTAATTCTTACTTGTTTCATATTTGTAAGAGAGGAATGTTATAATTAATTTTGTGAATCACTTCCTAATATGATGAAGTCTTTAAATGCGGTGCCGTATTGTGTTTGATGTCATTGCATTAAATTTATTATTATTAATCTATTAAAAAAATTCCAGCCAATTCCAATTTTAATTCATGCATAGTGTATTTCCTAGTTTTGATTTTGAGTGATACTGATTTGGCGGATTTCTAATATTTATAATAAATTTTAAATAAAAAATTAAAAAGTGTATAATGATTTTCAAACTACATTTTCCCCACATCAAATGAGAGAGTAATTTAAAAAGTGTTTTGCTCTTTTTATGGAAAGGGGTATAATTAAGAATTAACTTCAAAATCAATCAGGCGAGAAATGTTTTTTTTATTTATCCAACTTATAAACATCATTACTCTTTTCTGTGCTATAAATAGACGTATACAATTATTGACAGAATGTGAGGAAAATTCAAAACACAGTGAATAGAACGATATAAGGGTTCTAAAAGAAGATTGGCTGGTTGGTTTGAGATTTTATGGAACAAGAAACAATAGGAAAATTGTACTGTGCCAAACTAGTTTATCTATAATTCAAAAGCCAACAAAAATTGTTTCTATAAAAATGACACCAAAAAACCAATTGGCAAAACAATGAAAAAACACGAAAAGTCAACACGAAACCATAATAGTGAGTTCAAATTAAGAGAATAAAAACTTAGTTACTTTAAAAACATAAAAAGGTTCTCATGTGGATTTCTACCAAGCAACAAGGGTAAAGTCACTGCAGTTGTTTTGAAGTAAAACAAACGCTGAGCAGTAAAATAGGAACTCTCTAAAACAAAATGTGTATCAAAATTTAAAGTTCAAAAATATTTTACTGAAATATTTAATTGAAATTTTAGCAACCATTATTCCCTACAAATCAATTGGTTCCCGGAGGCAGCTAATTTTTCAAAATAAAAATATCAAACTCTAAAAAGTTCATGATAACAAAAAAATCTACAAATCATCTGAGCTTTTAAAATTTTAATGAAAGCCTTCGTGATCAAATGATAACTGTTTTTTAAAAGATCCAAAATTAATAATTAATATCCACAAAAATATTAAAAATGAATCAGCATATTTTTTAATAAATTAGAATTCTACTTAAAATTTCAAAAAAAAAAAATCAGTCAAAAGTTATACATTCTTACGTTTTAATATAAATAGGTACCAAATTCAGTTGCCTCAATAAATTATCTTGTAGAATGCTAATACACATACAGGTACATATACATATGCACATCATCATCTTTACCATTATTAGGCATAAATATTATCCATATACATCCCACATTATAAATGATAACTACCTAAACAAACAAATAATTGACTTGAAATTATGCTAAAGAAAAAGATTTTCATGAACTTGAAATACATTCTAAAAAGGTTCCTTAAGTAATCCTTCAAACAGTCTCAGTACTTTAATATTTTCTCCATTTCTTTTTTAAAAGATTGACTAAAACCTCTATTTTGATGCTTTAAATCTATTTTATAAAAGAGTTCTTACTATTTAATTTTTTATGCTCCTATATGTGAATAAAAATTTATGAAAATTACAAGAAAGTGATTTAAATCCTCTTGAGGAATCACCACATTACTTGGATTCAATTTTAATTTGAAAGTTTGAGCAAGTTTCTTATTCGAAGTAAGAATGTCATTTTTGATACTATATGAAGCAAAGTCACTTCAGAATCTTATCTGTTATCAGCAACTCAACTAACAAAATATTTCGATTGTATTAATTTTCTAGAAATAGAAGACATCTATCACATTATTTAAGAAATGAAATGATAATTTCATCCCAAAATTAATTTGGGTATCTTACTTGTAAGTTAAAGAATTTTTTTAATAATGCTTAAAAGATGTATTTATTTTAATATATTTTTAAGAAGACAATAATATAATGTATTTAAGAAGAGGGAAAAGAATTTTCTCACTATATTGAAAAAAAAATCTGAGAATGAAATCCTTTTTTGTTTATGAACAGGTCTTCACTTTGGGAAAGTAACAGGGTAAAATTAGCATTTGATAAGCATTTTGAGTACCAATAAATGCTAATACATACAAAATTTTATGAATTCAATAAAAATGATATATAAAAAGCCAAGAATCAATAAAAAATAAGGAATAAAAATGTCACCACTATTTTATATAATATCTCAAAAGCTTCTTTCTAAATTCATTTTAAAGTTTCGGAGGGTATTTTCGTTTTTTAAATTCTATTTGATATTACTGAAAAGAAAAATCATTTTTACTTACAAATAAAATTTTAAAAAAAATTGACACTTTCTGTTTTCTTTTGGAAAGATTCTAATATAAAAATAACTTTATAATGAAAATCATTTCAAATCAACCCGTGTATCTTTTGTGATTTAATTGCTTATTAATTTTAAAATTAATAATAAAAGTTTAAATTTCTAAACATTTATCAATCAAAAAAGAAAAATTTATTTACTTTAATCTTTAACATGTATTAATCCTATAATGCAATTAATTTTTGATCCTCATTTTTCGATAGCATGACAAACTATCAAGTTTGCATTTATTTACAAATGTGCTGCCATCTGTTGACATAAATGAGGAATAAAACAGTAACTTGTTCCAATGGACGACAATAGATGGCAGCACCAAATAAAAGTTTTAAATTCCATTCATTTTCTATTCGAAAAGAATTAAACCAACCGAAAGAAAGTAATTATTAAAGAGATTAAGAAAATACAAATGAGTAATAACACATATATTTTTTTATTTTTTAATAATTCTTTGAACTGGAAAATCATTATCTTACTTTTATTGAAAAAAAATGATAATATAGTTCTTGACTTTACAAAGTTTTAAAAAGTTTTCATTTCATTTATAAAAATTTTTATTTGAAAAATCGATATTTTTTTATTATATTTATTTAGGTACATTTTGTTGACTTACACTGAATTTATCAATTAATGTCATAAAGATAATATACTACATTTCTTAACATGACTAATAAATTTCAGACCATTCGGTTTCTTTTATATTTTTATTAAAAATATTTTATTCTTAATGAAGATGGTGTCAATATGAAAAATATCATTCATGAAAATATTAAATGGCATTTTTTACAGGTTTATTGAAAATTTTAAATAAAAATTTGAGAGCAATTTAGAATTCCAAAAAAATGTCTATCATGTTTCACTTGAATTCATTTAATAGATTAATTTATTATTAGATCTCTCTTAAATTTTAATATGCCTAATGTGGAAGTTAATTTTAGATGAATACCAAAGGTATAATGCAATTAAAAATTGACAATATTCTGATTATTCCTTATCACAATGCATTTTATTAATTTACTCACATAACAAGTATAGTTTGATACCTATGGTTCTTTGGGATTCTATTTCCTAAAGTTTTGATAAAATTTTCATATTCAGTATTTAATATTATCTTTCTCTTTTTAGTTTAAAAAAATGTATACATTTTGAATAATCAGTGCATAAAAATTATTAATACTCATCAAAGTTATAAAGTTATTTACACAAATATAAAACATGCTACGTCATCGGAAGCTTTTGAATATTTAATTTTGAATATTAAAACACCATGGATAAAATTGGCAGTAATTATTGAAAAACGACAATAAGCTTGTGGATCACTATTTGAATTACTGTCCTTCAAAAATATGCGATTAATTCATTTATTGTAATTGGTCTTTTGCAATAAAATTTTTTTTTATCTACTAACAATTAATTTTGATTAAATTATCAATCTAGAAGAGAGGTAACAGAGGGCAAATTAATTTTCCCATCTTCACACAAACTTGTATTCATTAAGTTTGATTTATTTATTAAATGTGTTTACATTTATTAAGTTTGACTCATTTATTAAATTTGCCGAATTTATTAAGTTTGCTTTGTTTATAAAATTTTCTTATATTTATTAAGTTTAATTAATTTATTAAACTTGCTTACATTTATTGAGTTAATTATTAAATTTGATGCATTTATTAAGTTTGATAGAGTTTATAAAATTTGCTTGTATTTATTAAGTTTTATTTATTCATTAAATTTGCTTACTTTTATTAAGTTTGACTCATTTATTAAATTTGGCGCATTTATTAAGTTTGATAGAGTTTATAAAATTTTCTTGTATTTATTAAGTTTTATTTATTCATTAAATTTGCTTACATTTGTTGAGTTTGACTAATTTATAAAATTAGCTTACATCTATTAAGTTTGACTCATCTATTAAATTTGCCACATTTATTAAGTTTGACACAATTATTAACTTTGCAGCGTTTACTAAGTTTGATTCGTTTATAAAATTTGCTTATATTTATTAAATTTGATTCATTTATTGAATTTGTTTACTTTTATTAAGTACGATTCGTTTATCACATTTTCGTAGATTTATTAAGTTTGATTTATTTATTAAATTTGCTTACATTTATTAAGTTTGATTCGTTAAAATTATACCTTGATATAATTCTAATCAATTACATCAAGATACGCCTTCACTTCGTGGCAGTAATGGAGAGATGCTTGCTCGAATATGTATATACATATATAATATGATTAGTTTAGTAAATATTTTTTAAGTTTCATTTTAACCCTTCAGCTATTTATCCTGCGATTTCCACAGGTTGGTAGTAGCCCATTTCCCTATACATTCCGAATTTTTCGCAGTTTAGAGTATTTATTTTTACTATTACAAATTTTCATTTTGTCGTATTATCATTATTCAACTTATAGTATCAGTTCACATTGTTTGAAAAATATTTTAATTTTTTTTTTTTCAAATAAGACATCTAAATGGTAATTTTAAAAATCTTGCAGTGTCAGGGTTAATACAAAAATGAAAAACAAAAAATTTATAATTGATTACAATCAAATCTTTTCGATAGCAAACAAGACTGTGAGATTATATTTATACATCCGTAATGAAATATTGATTATGGTATCGATTGCTTATGTTATTATCATATTATTCAATACATTATTATAGTTTTGAGGTGTTGAGGTTGTGTTATAGAATAAGGGGTGTCAACACAATTATTATCCTCGTCATCTGACTGTGGCTCAAAAGAATGAGGTCCGTACCAAAACAGCCCTAGCATTGTTTTTCAATGGTCGTTAATATAACTAAACTAAACTATTATAGTTATATTAGTTATTCACTGCATGCATTTGATTTTCGTTGCATAAGAGGAGGGAGTAGTAAATAGAAAAGTCTCCCTGAACTCACGGTAGTTGAAAAAAAATAAGGCACATGGTACGGAAATCAAGGTCAAGACTTCTGGAAATGTGCTCATCTTTCTCCTTATCGCTCCTTTGCTGAGTAAAATCCTCCAAAATAGCTAATCTTAGGATCGTAAAATAAAAATGATAGTGATTCCGTATTATAGAAGTAATAATTTTATAAACATTTTATATTAAACATTTTTTTTTGTTATTTATAAACATAGAAATTGAGCAATTTTTTTGTCAAGACAGTAGGTAAGATTTCTTTAAATGAAAATTGTCATTTTTTTTTCACGGATACAGAATATTCAATATTCATCATTTAATAAATCCTTTACAAATTCTTTGTCCAAACGCAAATAACTACGTGCTTATTATAGTAAAGTAGAGGAATGAAAAGATAAGATATAAAAAATTAGATACCTTTTTGAAGGGGACCACCAAATTTTTCTGAACAAATATTTTAACAGACAGACAGACGCACACAAATCTACCCCGAAAAGACATTTTGAAAATGAAATAATGTAAATGCTTAGAAATAGCAATGCTTTATATTGAATTAAATACACATATATGTTTACTGAAAAGCAAATAAAAAAAGATTTTTGAACCTTACCTTATTTTATCTGAAATATATCTTGATATTGAAATGAAATTCCATCAATAAGTTTCATAGAATCTGAGGCATGAATAGAAGGAACACATAAAAGACAGAAATAATAAATTTTATCTCTAAGAACGATCGCAAAAGATTTCTCTTTTAGAGAAAATCTAAAAGTTTTTTGATGACTTTTTTATGTTATTTAATTATAAATCGTTTTTTTCATGATGTATTCGATCATAGAAAGAACAGTTTTAAGAAACTGGGAATGTAATTCAATTTTTGAAAAATAAGATTTTCTTAATCGAGCCATAAAATGATAATCATAAAACCCAATGAATTTATTCACTTTCGTTTTAAGATAAATTCACTTGTGTTTGATATAAAATTACTCAAGCAAACATAAAACGAAGATTCATCAACTGTATTAAGTTAGTATGGTTTTGTTTCATCAGAGGGTTCACATTTTTCATCCAACAGCAAAAGGAACGTCATCTGCACCCTTTTACAAACGACACCTTGGTGAAAACTGCAATTTGCAACTATTATTATTGTTATAGATTTTTTATAACGCTTTATGTTTGTATTTCATCTAAATTAAACAGGAAATAATGTTAAAAATAGCATTTAAAACATGCTTGTATAAGACTATCATAATTTTTAAAATCATTATTACGAAACCAATACTTCCAATTAACTTAAATAATAATAAAAGTTAGGTTTGTTGCTGTTGTTACTTATGACACTTGACTTTGGACAAGCCCCCCGCTGATAAAACAGCAAATTAACCTGAAAGGAGCGCCTCTTGTTTTTTGAAGCAGCGCCTAGGGCCAAGAGTACGACTTTAGCTACACACACATCACATCACATTTGCCTGCATAGCCCCTCTTTACAGGGGGGGACAGTCACACATCTCACAGATAGCCCACAGAAGACCAACCATGCCCGACCCAGGACTTCCAGAACACAAGGAAGACGCTCTACCTCTGTGCCAGAAATAAAAGTTAAAAGGGCATGATGTCATTTAAATTCAAATATATCATCATCATTCTAATATTTATGCATTTTAAAAGTCTCATGTGAAAGAATAGGTTTCAGAAATGTAAAATAAATAAAAACTTTCATTTTTAAATCTTTTTTCTAGTAAGAAACTTCAACCTAATTTGAGCACAAATTTTAATCTCTTGATTCCAGAACAATACTATTTGTTTAAATCATTGATTGTCAAAAAAATAAGGAGAATTTGAATGAAATTTTCTTTATGTTTTGATATTATTAATTGCTTTTCAACAAATAAATATATAAAAGCTTTATAAGTACTTTAAAATTATTGTACGCTTCGAAATGTTTTTTGATTCCCATTTTGGGTTTTCCCTCCCTTTATTTTCAGAACCGAAAATGGAATTCAAAATTTTGCTTAAAAAGCTCTGAATGCAATAGAAAAATGTTTTTGAATAAAAAAAAAAGCTCCTTTGAAATTTTATGGTTAGAATATTTAACTATTAGTTAGATTAGTTTGATTAAAGTCCTATGTTATAGTTATAAGTACATTATTGTAGAACGCATGTCATAATTTTGAACTGAGGATAAATGTCAAAGTCGATAAGTAAGACAACTGCCTTGCTCCAAATTTCTAAATTGACCAGTGGTAAGTCGTTTGACCATAAAGGATTAAATATACGTCAAACTTGCGTACAAAGAGAGGCTTTGTTAGTATATAATTTGAACATATAATCTACCAGTACAGAACCACCTAGTCCTATAATCTAACCACTAAACAACACTTTCTGAAAGTTGTTTGATACCTTTGTAATTAAAGTGCACCGCACATGCGTTTTCGGTGACATTAATTTTGAACGCAAAATCCTAATTTTCGAAAGAGAACCACGGTGGCCTGGTGGTAAAGTCTCGGCTTGTGATCGATAGGATTTGAAGTTCGAGAGCCGATTCCATCGAAGGACCGTCGTGTAAGAGGGTATGTTACACGCTAAATCTGTCAGGGCCAGGTGTAGTATGATGTAAAGAGAGGGGGTGACAGCTCAGGTGTCGTCCTTGTCATCTAACCACGGTTCAAAATTACGATTTCCGTCTCTAAACAGCCCTAGTGTTGCTTCACAACGGGACATTAATATAATTAAACTAAACTAATTAAGCCTAATATTCCAAAGCTATATCTCTGCTAGCTTACCATTAATCTAAACCAACCTATAATTAATTTCCACATATAAAAATGATTGAGCCCCTCTGAAAATTCAAAAAAATTAACATTTAATTATTAATTAGTTTGATTTAAGTCCTAATCTATATTATATGTAGATTAGCATGGAGCAGCTACAGTAATTTTGAACAGGGGATATATGTCTAAGACAAAACCTAAGACAGTATATTTGATCTAAGTTTAAACTGACCAATGGTAAGTAAGAAATTTAGCCATAAATGATTTAATACACATCAATCTTGCATACAAAGCAGGTTTTTGTTGGAATATAACCTGAACATGCAACCCTCCAATGTAGAACTTACCTTGTCCAACAAAATAACTTTCAAACAATGCTGGCGGAAAGTGGTTTGATCCCGTTGTATTTAAATTAAATATGCGTTTTCATCAAATATGCGTATAAAATATTAATCAGATATGCGTGTTAATCAAATATTGTATAAAATTTTAATCAGATATACGTGTTAATCAAATATGCGTATAAAATAATCAGATATACTTATTAATCAAATATGCGTGTCAATCAAATGTGCGTATAAAATATTAATCAAATTTCCATATTAATTAAATATGCGTATAAAATATTAATCAAATTTCCATATTAATTAAATATGCGTATAAAATATTAATCAAATTTCCATATTAATTAAATATGCGTATAAAATATTAATCAAAT
>JAOUZG010026641.1:11367884-11381254 GCA_026289955.1 Argiope argentata | reverse complement strand
TAGCGCTATCCGCCTACAATGGTGAACCTGATGACCGACCTTGGATAAACGCAACCTTCGCACATAGCTTCGTTCAACTGTCATGGCGCCCTCTATCGGCGACTCAAAGCTTTAAACGCGCATTAAATACGACAGTTGTTAACATCAACACCAACACTTCACATAAGTATCGTTCGCCAAACCTCACTGGGGAGATACTTTATGGGGATTTCTACATATAAGCCAGATAACATCCCTCGGACCGAAGTGCACTTTTGGCCCAACGGATATGTTACTGGACTACTAACCATAAGATTCGGAGTTCGGGCCTAGCGCTATCCGCCTACACTATACTCACAGCTTCGGCGTTGGAATCCAGATTCGAGCTTTCTCCTTCAAATAAAAAGCTCGGCACATTCCTTTGGATCTTGGGCTCTGACCGCAACTGGAGCAAGTACCCTAGAAAATAGGAAAAAAAATGTAATATATTAATTTTTAATACAAAGAAAGAGAACATACAACGTTTTTTTTTCTTGTTAAACAGAAATACTTAACTAACAAATCGTTAATATTAACCCAAAAGATAAATTAAAATATTTTTATTTCAAATACTGCAAATTCTTCTGTTACTAATAAATATAAGCCTTAATGTAATTTACTTTAATGTTGAGGAATCAGTATAAAGTTGGATGATGAACCTTAAACAAACCATATTATTTCAATTACATTAAGCTTTCAGAAACTATTTTCAGATTCAGCTGGAGTTTTATCAAGGAAAACCAATATAAATGTGGATAGATTTCATGATATTGGTGTGAAACCTTATTAAATCACTGTTGAATGATCGCAACGCCGTTATTGGCAATTCTGAAGTGGCCATTAAAAACCTATTAAGACCGGATTTAAAAGAAAATTGGTCTTTTTTGAGATACATTAACATGGAAATACGTATTTAAACATCGAAACTCAGTATGAGTTATTGCTATCTTCAGAGCAGAAATACGGCTTATTATCTTTTATTATCTCGGCTTATTAAGCCCGATCATGATTTGCTCGTAATAAATTGCGTACGATCTTACTGAACTGCATCTGATTTGGTCGAACATAGGACTGTTATTGATGATGCTGAAATTACCATTAAGCTTTTCTATTTAAGCTTATTATTATTATTATTTTATTTATATTGAAGGCAATAGTGCTCAAAGTCCCGGTTCGGGCATGGTTGTTCTTGTGTTCAATCTGTGTGATGTGTGAATGTGTCCCCCCTGTAAAAAAAGGGTGTGCAAGTGTGTGTTTCATCCTCATATGAGCTAGAAGTCAGGCTTCTACCCTCGGGTGTTCAGGGGTCCATACCCTCAGAAGCTACTGCACCCCTCTTTCCGTGGTAAAAAGCGGACACGACATCATCATAATTAAGTTACACTTGATTGGCTTACCATCATGCCATTATTTAGGAAGCTGGAATTGAAACTAGCTATTCGGAAAAGATTTAAAAGAATATCATCTTGTTTTAGTATATTAATTCTGAAATATGACATAAGTTCTCGAAGCTGAATCTTAATTATTGCTCTTTTTAGTTCTAAAATGTGTCATAACTTCTTGAAGTTCGATATTCAAGATCTAATATGCGATGTGGGACATTAAATTTTGTCTGGTTCAATTAGTTTAATTCTTGGCGAAGGGTTCCGTTCTTGGTGAAGCGTAAATTGCAACTAGGCTATTCCAAAAGTATTAGTAGTTTTTAATTTTCATTAGTGCCTTGAATTCTCAAGGCCCAATGTTAGTTATTGCCATCAATGTTATTGTGCTGAATTGTATTGCTAATTGTAGCTCAGTATTTATTGTCCATCAGAAATTCTAAAATAGGCTTAAATTTCTCGAAATTCTATGCTAATTGCTGCTATCATTAAAACTTAATTCCACTTTAAACCAAAAAAATTTATGGCAATTTTCGACGATGTTCCAATTATACATGATTAATTAAAATTTATTTTCAAGCACAATTTTAGATTGAATCTCCAATTATTCTGTATTTGAAAGAATCACCAACCTGGTTTTCATTTTCTTCGAAAAGATATGGTCAAAATTGATAGAAGTGAAAACTACGCGCATGCGCGTACATTCAGTTATTAATCTCCCAGTAGGGAATATTCATTTCTCTCGCGGTTTCTGGCGGATGAATTAGCGCCATTCGGAGCGCATAAATCACTCAGCTCATAAAAGCGAAGCGAGTGTTTCAAACGAAGCACTCTCAGCGCATCAATCAACGGGGCCCTGCCCCGACACTGACAGTTAAGAAATTAAAATACAGGCAAGTCTTTTCCATTTTACTACCCGAGCCAAAGAGCATTAAATATAACGAGTCCAGCAACGCACCAAGGCGTCAAAAAGAAGAAAAAAAAATCACCAAAAAAAGCGCCTTATTTTATTTTGTTCAAGTCTTGGCTTATGAAATAGCGCCATTCTCCCTTCCGAAGCGGTTATGCTAAATGAACTAATCGTGTTTGTTTATGATGCGCACCGTGGTGCTATCTGAGCGGCTATCGGAGCTAATGTAAACATTTATACGGCAAGACAAGGGAGGGACTGTTTTGGCGATTGCCACCGTTTTTAAAACGGCAGACAGGGAAGGGGATAGATCTAGAAAAAGAACAGCGTCCCCGTAAAACCTTTTCTTGTCTAAAGCGCAGATTACGGGCTCCTGACGGTCTCTGAAATGGGGCGTATAATTTTTTTTTCTTTCCTCTTTTTTACTGGAGACCGGGTGGGTCTTTAACAATGGCGGCTGTCGCACACCGCAAGCCGATAAGCAGGCGACTCCGACTTGGCGAGATTTGGATGTGGGTTCTTTGAGGAAAATGCGCCAATTGTGGTTCAAAAATGCGCTTTAAATATACAATCTCGATGCTTTTTAATATTGTACAAGGAGAAGGATTAACTAATCCTTGATCAAAATAATTTTATATTTTGAATTATTAAGTTATTGATTGATGAATCAAATTTTTATTGTTATTGATTGATGAATCAAAAATTTTCATCTTTTTAATTGTTGATTTGGATTTTTTAAATTTTTTTTGACGCAAATGTTATTCTGGTGACTATGTCGCACGTGACTACTATACTCTAAGTAAAAGATTCTAACAGTTTTTAATTAAAATTATGTTCGAATTTTGTTTACCTTGAATTCCAAGAGAATTCATGTCCTTGAATTCCTGTAAGAACACCTTTTTTTGTTATTTTTATATATCTTTTCTTTCTTTTTTTATACACATATATATATTCTGATTTTCTTTTCTTATATATCCTTTCTTTTTCAGCTTTTCTCTCATAAGATTTTTAGGTATCTATCTTATTTTTCCTTTCTTTCTTTTTTTTCCTTGCCTTCATCTTTTTTGTTGTTTCTCATCTATTGTCACACTTGAATACTCATCACACATTATAAAATATAAACGTAAATCTGAATGACAAAATGTCTTTCTTTGGCAGAATTTTATTTATAAAAGTACTTTTTTACATACATAAAAAAAATTTGTAGCTTTGAGTTAAGAAATGGAGAATATTAAATGTGAAAGTAGTGTTCATACTAAGCGATACAGCATACATGCACCAATTTTTAACTTATCTTAAAAATAATTTGTATATTTTCCGGTTTAATAAATAAAAATTAGATGAATATTTAAATGCACTCATAACTGAAAGCTTTGAGTTGATTATAACTCTATAGGAACACTTGATATCAAAACCAAATTGTATAAAAAAATAAAAAAAAATTATAAACGGATATTCTGCACACTTATAAACCACAAGGCCACCACGGCGGTTGATAAGTAAAAATTGTAAGCGATAATGTAAAATATCAATATTACATCTTGGATAGGATCTAACATGCACTGAATGAGGTATCGTTGAGGTCTAACAATTTTGAATGAGGTATCGTTGAAATGACGAATTACTGAAACTCATTGAATGCAGAGAAGCCCTTTTCTGTTATCTAAAAGGAAAATATTAATAATAAATAAAATAAAATGTCTTTCAAGACTTCATATTCTTAAAATAAAAGTTTACCATTTTTAGTTTCAGCTTTATTTTGCTCAATAAATATTATAATGAGAATAATATCTTCAGAAGAGAAGTCTTTCGAATGCAGAAATAATTAAAAGGGTATTTTCCGAGGAAGTATAATATTTTCATTTAGAAATTCTACTACAGATATTTCGATCAACAAGATTCAAGTTAATTATTTATAGTAGCAACTGGTATTTCAAACTGAACATTTTCAGTAAGCAAAAAATCCAGAATTACAAGAGAAGAATAGAGTAAGGAAACAAAGAATTTTAATAGGAAAAAGCTTTAAAAGTTTCGTAGAAGAACCAGGAAAAGTAGTTTCCCCGAAATTTTCCCGTTTCTTCACCTGCATAAAATTACGGCCCTTTAGTAGGATTGTAAACGCCACAAACTCTCAGATATTATTCCCCTCATAGCTGGATGAAGAGCTCTTAATAAATCTAGCTTGCCATTTTTGAAGATTAGTAGCTGAGAAAAAGTTAATACTCAAAAAGCCATAAAATTATATACGTATTATTGGCGTTTTTTATTCCCAACCAATTGAAACTTCAATTTTATATGAAACCACAAATGTTTAAACAAAATAAACAAAATTGCTTACTAGTTTCTTTTATTTGATATTGCGTTTTTTATTTATAGCATGCTTAAAAAGGAAACAAACTGGCAGACAGAAAGCCTTTTGATAGATCTGATTCCCTATTTCATATGTAATATAGAAATATTAAATCTGTATAAAATGTTATTAATATTGCTCTTAATGTTTTATAGTTCTCTTGATCACTTATACTCGCACAGACGAAATGACAGATTCTCTCCGAATGTCATTCAAAATTTGATAGAAATCTCTACTATTAAGGCGACATACCAGAATTCATCTTAAAATTTTAAAAGCTTTTTTGAGTAACCGTGTTAACATATAGTCAGACGTAATCTCAAAAATATATCTTTCGTATTCGGGAGGATCTGAAACATGGAGATTTATCACATTCCCGAATTCAAATTTTTTGACAATTACAACATTTTTTTATATATATAGGAAAGTATATTAATGTCTAAACAAACTTTTAAAGCTTGCCGAGTATGATATCTTATCCTATTATCACTTATGTACATCGCCTCAGTGATAATTTGTTATCATTTTGCTGCTCGATTCTAATTGGCTGTGACAGATTTCACCTTTTTGCTGTCAAAGATAATGTACCTTTGAGGCTCATCTTTTAATAAAGTCGTTGATTTAGTTTCAAACATCACAGCATTTTCACTTTATATTCACTCGTCACTTTAGAATGTTAATAATTTTAATAATTTCGTGAAAGTGGGAATGTGTATTTATTTGCTTATTTGTTCTGAATGTTTATTTGTTGTGAATTTACATTTGGAAAACACGATTACATTTAAGTAAGGGCTTAGTGTTTCTAAATTTGGTATAAGTAATTGAATGAGATAAAAAAGATTTAAAAAAAGCGTGGTCAATTTTAATTATGTAGCTGCATAGCATTCTTAACATTATTTGTAACCAAAGTTTTATTGTTTCATACTTACCAATATTTTTAATCATTTATGTTGTACATATAAATTATCGCCGGCTTTCTGACACAGAGGTAGCGCGTCTTCCTCGTGTTCTTGGAGTTCCGGGATCGAGTCCCGGTTGGGGATTGGCTGTTCTTCGAGTGCTATCTGTGAGATGTGTGAATGTGCCCCCCCCCCTGTAAAAAGGGGTTGTGCAAAAGAATGTGTTGAGTAAGTCGTACTCTTGGTCCTAGTTGGCGTTGCTTCAAAAACAAGAGACGCTCCATATGGCTTAAAATCTGCTGATAGTATCAGCGGGGGCTTTTCCATGGCAAGTGCCATAAGTAACAACAATATAAATTATCGTATTGTAAATAAAGTTCGTTGCCTAAAATTTGTCTTGTCTAAATGATTAGCCAATTACCTTTGCTTGCTTAATTATTTAAAATGTAGGACTTTATTTCCTTAACTACTTAGATTTAAATGTATATCTCACATTTCTGTATTTAAACCACTTAATAAAACAAATGTACTTTTAAATTTTAATTACATCTGCTCTGTTAAGTAGTTACAAACAGATCTTCATGCCTTAAATGCTTTGATATTAGTGATTCCGAAGATATATTGTGATACATGAAAGTGTTAACCCTTTCGTGGTCTTTTTAAGATTACATCCCACCTACATTATCTTACAAAATACATTTATGAGAAAAGTAAAGGGGCAAAAAAAAGGACCCACTGCATGTGTACAGAATGTTAAATACCCCTCTGTATTGCAACATGCTTCACATCTTTTCATGGCAAATAATGAACATTAAATTTAATTTTCATCATTACTGTAAATGTTTCTTTGGGAAATTCCCTTTCCGCCCTTCTAAGTTTAATGACAACTTAAAATTCGTTAAAAAAATATGTATCCTTAAATGCCATTTTTAATTTTTAATAAAAACATGGAACAGAGGGAGGATTTCAAATCAGAAATAAATGGCCCATGAAAGAGTTAAATAATAAATTTATTTTAATATACTAGTGCATTTTTTAAAACAAATTTATAGTTTTTTGGATCGACATGCTGCGATCCTAAGTATTGCCAATTCGGAAATCAATCTCAACATATTGGTTAAAGGTTCTATCTATTAGCCCCATTGCATATGTATTACATGCCCAGAATGGGAAGAAGGCGAAACAGGTCGTTCCATATATAACATAATACCAAAAGTTTCTCTGTACGCTGATAACTGGGACCGAGCGAAGGTCCTTTTCTTTACTGGACACGGCCCATTCCCGACTTACCTACTAAGATTCCATATAGCCAACTCTCCTTACTGTAGCTGTGGGGAAATAGCATATCCAATTCACTAAGCCACAGAATGCCTACTCACTCTCTCATGGCACATGAGAAAGCCAGGAAGAAGTCTCGAAGAAGAATGGTACAGGAGAGTTGCATCGAATACACCTCTCACGCGGCAAAATCCACTCCATAGTAAACCATATTCATAAATACCAAGACCTCTTCAAGACCTACAATGGTTGAGACAAGAATTCCCCTTGTGATAATCAACCAAAATTATAATTTAAAAAGTCCCTCAAAAGTGCAGACCCCCCCCTTTTTTTTTTCTTTTTTTTTCTCCCATCTTGTGCTCATCCAACTGGTTAGATAACTTAGCGTTATAGGCACCGGAGGCACAGGATGGCGTTATGTTATATATTACATGCCCAGCTGGCTTATATGCCTACAAAGTAACAAACATCCATCTAGTGACAGTAACCAATACAGATTGTATTTTTCATTTGATATTTTTAAATATGTTTAGTACCTATATAGATTATCAAAATACCTATATATAAATAAAGTTTTAGAAACGCTTTTATATCGATATTTTCTTTCTAGCTTCAATAACTTTGAGACTAACAGATTCGATAATTTATCTTACTTTTTAATTAATGCCCTTGGACATTATAAAACTGTTATCTTTATAATCAATAACTATCTAAATGAACCAAAAACAATTTGACAGGCTTCAAAGGAGGAAAAAATGAAGCTATCGATAACGCTCTAGATATTGTGCTGTAACTTCCGTTAATGCGATGCTGGAATAACTGGGAAAATGATTATCTGATCAATGGATCTATTTCTACAAGAGGAATGAAATCGAAAGTGTCTGTCAATAACAGTTATATAAATAACACAAAAACTTTGGCCTTAGCAAATCAGCTCTGGGATCACTGTTTATGAATAATAAGTCAGGAATACACTGTCGGAACATATTAGATAAGAAGAATCCCGTTAACCTTCTCATCCAATAAAAGATAATTACTTATTTTCATTAAGACTGGGCGTTTTTTTCTATGGCAATGTAAATTCTAGATTAATAGATAAAATATAGTTGAAATATTAATTGTAATAAAAATTGTTCATTCTAACCGTAATTCAAAATTTAATTTGTAAGCTATCAGAAATAAAACAATTAATTTAAAATATGAAAAAAAATATTTTTTTAAATTATTTCAGTCAGTTTGTGTAGTGATGGAAAACACTTCAATTCTGCATTATCTGCCCTCTCCCCCTGAACATATTTAATAAAATATCTTCAATGAATTAATATTTTAAACAAAAAAAATTAACTCTTGTATCAAAAATTATAGAATCAAGTAAATATCATTATCCTAAACTATGAAAACGGAATTTATTGATTGAATCATCATCCGTGTAACAACCGTCTGTTTAAAGCTTTTAAAATTGTGATATTTAAACTTCCTAATTCGGTCAGTTTAGATTGGGAAGCTTTGTTGTTGTTGTTGTTCTTTAAAATGTTAGCATATTTCAATATGAATATTTCACTCAGTAAAACAAATAAAATTTGAGGGACCATATAAAGTTTTAAACGTAGGATTTTCATTAAGGCATCTTTTACGATAAAAAAAGATTAATTAAAAGAAACTTTTTTAATTGGAATTATATGACCATTCTAAAGGTTTATAAACTAGATGTTGAACCTACAGTATAGCTGACGTCTTTTTTATTAGATAATATATAAATGAAAATATTTGGAAAGAAATCGCTTTCAACTCCCTTTCTAAAATGAAACTAAAACTATAAAATTGGATAGTAAAATAAAATCGGAGAGAGAACAGGAATAATAACTGCGAAACAGAAATTATTTTGTCTTTTTGTGACTTAAATGGCATTCAAACCTTCAGAGCAGTCTCTTAAATGGCATCCAGACTCTCAGAATAGTCATTTAAATGTCATCCAAACTCTCTTATTTTCCTTTATAGCCGAGATTTCGGGGAAAATCCAAGAGATTTCCGTATAACACGTAAGACACGATAATATTATTATTAGATTTCATCCATACGGTTCCCACTTTTTATAAAATTATCATTTGGCCAAATCTTGATAAAATGGATGAAAATAAGAATTTGCAATAGCATGAAATTCTTTTTGCTATTATTCACATACTTATATTTTGATCATTTCTTCATAAAATGAATTAAAAAGATTTATTTTCAGTAGCATAATTTAAAAAAATAAAACCGAAACGACGTTTTTACTGTGAGTAAATTAAGAATACTTATTTTACTTTCATGAAAAATATTTCTGCTGTTTGAAAAAATTATACAACACGTTTGTGCTGTTAAGAAAAAAGATTTATCTTTTCCCAAGGCAAACTTTAATTCATTACTTTGTGGATACATTATATTTTAAAGTTATTTCTTGTTCAACTACGCAAATTTCAAACAGACTCTTCGTTGTCATGCGAAATGCATAAATAAATTAAGTAAATAAACCTTACAGACATAAACAACTTAAATGTTTATTTACTAAAAGAAAGAAAGAAAAAAGTATCCTCTTGAAAAGGACATAAACAGAAAAAAAAGCAATAATAAAATCTGCATATCACAGCGCTATTAATTAAAACTCCACCCTTTGGATTTATTACCCAGGAAAAAGTGTCATCTACATATTTGGCGATTTAATTGGCGCAGAAAGGGTCATCTCTTTTCCCGAACTAACTCTTTACAGGGCAGAATAAAAGTCGTCTGCTGACAAAAAGCAGCTGCCATGTGGGGTTATCGTAGGTGGCTGTGCAGTGGCAGAGGAATCCGTGTTGTAAGAGAAAAGGGTATTTTTCTTTTCATTCTTTTTTCTGATGGCAATCGCGCATTTATTAAACGCTCCGTAGAATTTCTGATTTATATATTGTAGTGTGAAGTTCGAAAAAGAAGTTGCAGTGCGAGCAAAAAACATATTCAAGCGTTTATTAACTATTCACTGATCTACAATTTTAGGAGAATCTACGGATTCTGCAAATGTAAAAACTATCCAAAAATCCACAAATTCACCAACTTTTATGCTACCAAATATTTCAATAAAATCTGATATACAGATCAAATAAGGGCGATTCTTTTAACTATGAATATAAAATAAAATTTAATGATAAAGAAATAATTTATTTGATTCCAATATATTTTAACAAAATTTTAATAAATACAATAGCAAGAAGAAAATAAACAAAATGTATAGAAAATTATAAGATTTATAAATAAATGATTATTATTAATACTTTAATCTGACATTATTTGAGTATATTACCTCCTAACATTTGTATATTGGCATAAATAAAGTTACTTTAAAATTAGTTCATTTTTATTTACCAAAGATGGATCATCTTGTTTAATACTACCACCATAACAATTACAGTTCAATTAAAAAATATAAAATATATATCATAATCATGTAGTGCATAATTTACCAAATTACTAGTAAGGTCAATAGAATTACGGTAAAAGTCAGTTATTCTATTAAAGCTTACTTCTTAGTCCATATATAAGTTTGATACACCTTAAATACTCTTTATTAACATATGAAACATGATGTTGTTTAGGTGAGCAGGTTTTAATGTCTCTAAAATTTATGGGCAAAAAGTTTTTCTACCTGCTTTCACCAGTATTGCATTATTCGTATGCATGCTTCTTTGACAGCAGATGCGTTTTTAAAAGGTTGACGTTGAACTATGACATCATAGCTCTAATCTCATCTCAAAATCGGTCGATCACCAAAACTTTGCCAGCTAGAAAAATTGAAAATGAAAGTTTAAAAAAATTATCACTATATATAGAGAAAAAGGGAGAGATAGGGATAGAGACCGATAGAGAAGTCTCGTGATTGTTTCAAACCGGTTTAAATTGGCCAATGACTTAAATTAATAAAGATAAATAATGGCTTAAAAATAATAAAGTTCTTGCATGATAACTTGAAATTTACGATCAAAAATGTCTTTTTCTTTCTTTTTTTTATTCTTATTTTAATGACACGAAATTTGAAAATATTTGTAATTTGCCGCACAAATGTTTTATAGAAAAGGTAAAGTTCAAAATAAATGATATAATCAGCTTTTAAACATAACATCGTACAAGATTAACTATAAATATATTATTTTTAAAATAAACAAAAGTAAATGTAAGTTTACAAAAATATTTAAACTTATTGCACAAGTCATTGATTTATCAATAATAATTAATAATTCTAAAAATTGCAAACAACGTTTATAATAACATGAAACAACAGAATAATTTGTTAAAGTCCGAATTTACAGTTTTTTCCAAAGCAATCCTTAATAGATATTGCTTTCTCCTTTTAGTCGTCTTTAAAATAAATTATCCCAAGTTTTACATCCGAGAATAATTTTTAACAAAGCCACACAGTAAGAAAATCAATGTTCTTTGTACTAAGATTTTAAAAAAATCGGCTTTCACATTTCATTATCTATATAAATAAAAATGAATCGCCAAATGCGTTGCTAAGCGCAAAACTCGAGAACGGCTCAACCAATTCGGCTAATTTTTTTAAAAAATATTTTCGTTGAGACACGGGGCTCTTCTGGAGAGATAAAACTGAAAAATTGCGAGGAAAATAGTAAAAACGACGCTTTTTCTTATTTTCCGGCCAAATTATTTCATTTCCCCACCGCCAAATAAGCAAGACTTCAGTTTATTTTTTCCCCACTCTAATAATATTAGGCCTAATATGTTTCCGACCGTTTATTTAAAATGATCCTGTTTATTTTTTTAGTGTTTGAGGCATTTAAAATTACGCAATGTTGGTTAATCGATATTCCGGATTCATTTGAATTTTTAATTAAAATAAAACAGAAAGAAGAAATTAAATGTGTATTGCATTACCCGAACTGGCTTAGAAAATTCAAGCATTTGCGTTGCCCCAAATGGCGTAGAAGATTCACGCATGTGCAGTGTGTTGTAATAGTTCACAACTGGTTTTCATAATAATTAAAAGTTTAAAAAAATGTGTATAATACTGTTGTAGCTATGTCAATCTGATCGATAAATAAAATAGACTTGTCTTGATTTTAAAGAAATATAGACTTGATTAGCTGTTTTGCTTTATTTCATGTACGCACTGTAAATAAATTGTTTTTGAGTTAGTTGTATGTTTTTCCATGCGTACGAAGACGCGGTTAAAGGATAGTTATCAATATAATATCTTTATAAGAGGTGTATAAAGATATTATATAAGAGGTGTATAAAGATATTATATAAGGTATATAAAGATATTAATAAAGAGGTATCTTTATAATATCTTTATTTTTGGTGATATTCAAAGTTTTAGTAGCCTGCAGGGAATTTCGGAAAGAGCTAGGGTGTTGACAAAAATCGTACAATGCACCAACTGATTTTCTAATTCCAACGTTATCAGTGATAATTCTTTTATGTTTATAAGTTTGATATTGTCTATATTATCAAAAATTAAATGATTTCTAATTAAAATTTATTAAAAAATTGAATACATACATAGTAATTATAATACACTTTGTAATCATTTTTACAGATTTTTTTCTGCATGAAATATTTACGAAACTCGATCTTTTTTTAAATGATTTTAAGAATTTTTGAACCCTGATAATATGATTATATTTTCATAGGAAACGAAAAAAAGAATTGTTTTTTTTTCTCCAAAAAATTCAAAATTTAAAGCAAAGATGTTCTAAATCCCATTCATTAGTATGCGTTTGAATTTAAAACAAAACACTAAAACAATATTTAAAATCTTCTTTCCACAAAATATTAAAATTAATTAACAAAATAAATTAATTGTAGGCATGAAAAAAAAGATTCATTTTGGAGAATTAAAATTATCTGGGAAAGCGACTAATCACACAAAATCTTCTTTCCCTGAACAATTAACCTTGTTTGAAAGTGAAGAAACGGTTTAAAAGAACCGAATCGTTAAATTAATAAAATCAGATAAACTTCAGAAATTAAATCTTCTTTTACCAATTTTCATTTATTACTACGATTTTCATTTATGAATAAATTTTTCATATAAAGCTAAATAAAAAAAGTTAGTATATTCAATTTTAAATGCACAATTTCTAAAAAAAGTCTTGTTGGCAGTTTCATAAAAAATTAATCAATCAATTTCGTTGATTAGTGGCAATTTAATTTGATAATTGTTTTAAATATTATTAAAGCAAGTGTAATCAGTACATAAATTTATGTTATTTTTATCATCCGTTATGATTTTTGATTCCTTGTATCGACTTTTCTCACTCCATTTAAGAATCTTGAGTGTTTAGAGTTAACTGGATTATCATTGAAACATTTAATTTCTGTATCAATGTAACGAAATTTTCTCTCTATTGTCGATTAATGATACGTTGACACTTATGAATATACAGAACAAATATTCATGTTTTCTTCGTTAGATTGAACCCAAAATAAAAGATTACAGTTCAAGTGATAGTATTGTGTGTGTGTGTGTGTGTGTGTGTGTGTGTGTGTGTGTGTGTGTGTGT
>JAOUZG010026641.1:11340520-11352545 GCA_026289955.1 Argiope argentata | reverse complement strand
CTTTGTGTGCTTTGAATACATTCTAACTTATCTTTTTTAAATAAATTTCGTGACGCTATGCAGAATCGGAAGTGTTACCGAACTCTGCATCTCAAAAACCGAGGGTGGGGCTGGAGCTCCATGGGAATCTGGAAACTAATGTGTCACATCCAACGAATCCATTATCTCGGAAGTGTCACGGATTTGACCCCAACCTAAATGTATCTCGAGACAGAACAGCACGGAAAAGGAGAAAAGTAAAAATAAGAATAAAAAAATCGAAAAGAAAGCAAGAACCTCAAAGAATAAAAGTGTCCCGAGATAAAAAGGGGTGAGTAACGCATAGTGTGACATGGGACAGGCTTCCTGCGCAGATTGTCAATTTTTTTTTAATATCTCTCTTTCCTTACACCCTCGTCTTTTGTATATAAATATAGATCCGACTGAGGCGTGGTCCACCCCCGTTCTGAAGGTTCGGAAAAAGATTTTATACTTTCAGCCGTGGTTTACTTTTTTTCCTTTTTTTTTTTCCTTACACCTGAAGATGATAAACAAAGGCATAATTTATATTCCGATAACCGGAGGCGTTTGTGGAAGATATTTTTGTCCAATGGTGTTTGGGTTTGAAACCTTTTCTTGTCGCATTCTGCAGATAAAAGGGGAGGAAGAGATAAATAGTAGCCACCGCACGATGCGTAATTCTGTCAGATAAAACAAACTGCTTTCAATTTATATGAGATTAGGGGAGTTTAAATCATGGTAAAATAGGCTACTGCTGTTTCCTGGAGAACATGCAACCTATTTTTCAGAAAACTATCAATATCTTCTGAGCACATCCAAACTTTTTTTTTTATAAAAGATTGTTTTTCATCGAAGCTTATTTGTCAGCTTGAAAACGAAAAACTACATTAATTGAAAGTTATAGCGTAGAGTAGAATGGAGCTGCTACTGAAATAAGATAAAAACAGCTTGTAAAAAGTCATTAAAAAAGATGTTTATAAAATTGATGATATTGGGACATTTAACATTTGCCAAATAACTTTTCTGTTAAAAGATTTGAAAAATAACTATTAAATTAATATTTAAATTTATTTTATAATATTTATATTGTTGATCAAAAGCATTAATTAATTAATTAATTAACCTACTCGTATTAATATAAGTTCTTTCAAAAATGGAATGATACATAAATGGCTCATAATTCAGGTTTCAAATAGAATTAAATGCCTTGCTTGCAGCAATTATTTATATAATGACATGGTCTCAAAAATGTTTCCAAGTGTAAATATTTTTTTTGATCAATTTTTATAACTAGATAAAATTGGGCAAATGGAAATCTTTTGATAATATAATAATTAAGCCAGAAGTACTATTTCAGAATTTCGAACAATTTGGAAATCATTTTCCCTGATTGCATAATATATATCACAAAATAAGGCTTATTTAAATTATTTTATAACAAATAAAACTTACTATATACTTTGATAACTATGTGTTTACAACTATAACAATAAGTTCGAAAAAATGTAAATTAATATTCAGTAAGAAAATTTATTCAAATTTCAAAGCGTTTATAAAAGCAGATGTAATTGGATTGTGAAGTTAAAGGAAGCCAATAGAGGACGAGAAAATACTTATTGCGTTAAAGGATTATTAAGAGATATTTTATTTTAAAATAAAAATGTCTGAAATAGTATGTTCAATATCAAAATATTTGAATGAAAAATATGTGTACAGGAGGAGATGAATATTTTTCTAATGATAACAAATATTTTTTTAATAAAACATGTATATTAAAAAGTATGCGTAATATAAAAAAATGTTGTACATGCAATATAAAAAAATATATGTGCATGCTTATATAAATGTATGTATATGTAATATAAAAAAAGCAAAAAAAATTACTAAAATAAATAATACATGTATATTAAAAAGTATGCGTAATATAAAAAATTATTGTGTATGCAATATAAAAAATATATGTGCATGTTTATATAAATGCATGTATATGTAATATAAAAAAGCAAAAAAAAATTACTAAAGTAGGAATTGGAAAAATAATTTTCTTTAACGTATTTATTTCCATTGGAAATGAGAAAAAAAAATCTTAGAAGATTTAATGAACTTTTGCTAATTAGCTTTCTCTTGTACGACCGCAAGGTTATATCAATCTCTATATTGCTGTTATTGAAGAAAATTAAAAGAACTGTTTCCTAAGGCCTACAGTAAATATGATTAAATATGAATTAACGAGTAAAACACTAGCCCTTTATTTAAGAACAGTCCAAATATGAAAAAGATATTGTCTCAGTTCGAAATTTAATAGAATTATATATTTATAAATTAAATCAATTATTTATTTCCACTGATATTTTAAAGTAACTACTTTTATTTTCCAAACAATGCTGATTTTCTACATAATAAACTTAGTATGTTGAATCATTCTTTTTTTTAAAACAAAATCCGACCTTTTAAATAAACTACTTAATAATTCAACACTTGTAACGTAACTTTGTTGATGGCTAAATAAGATCTTCATTATATTCATAAAAAATGTAAATTAGTCATTGTTTTTAAAAATATTTTCAAATCTAATTATTCTTCGTTTTTTCAATCATAGTAGGAATTTTCTTCAATGTGGTAAAAAAATTTATCAAGTTTATCTTATCATAATTGATAAGGTACAATGTTATAAATTAATAAAAACGGTTTTCCTACTCATAAAGATTTTTCTTTCACAAAAGAGCACATTAATGTAAAGATATTGTCCAAAAAAAACTGCATTATTTATTTATTGCCTCTTCAATATCTCCTGTTTCTTTATTTGTATTTATTTATTATTTATTACCTTTAAATACCTCCTGTTTAAAACCCAGAGTTTTTATTCTATATCTTGTACCGCTTAAGTTAAAAATATATTAATTTCATAAGGATATCAAAATTTATTTGAAAATCTGTATTGTCCTTCATATATATATATATGTATTTTAAGTTTTTATATACATATTTTTCATATTACGCTATAGTACATTATAAATAAATTGCTATTCTTATTACTTAGATTAAAAATTTATTATTTTTGAACATCTCGGGGATTTATTTAGATGGATACCTTCCTTACAATTTGAATGGGTTGTCATACTCAAACAATTCTTAAATGGAATGTGCATCTTAAATTCTTTTCTGAAATTAGTTTTATCAATTTTGCAAATATTATTCATCATTATATAAAAATTCATGTCCCTCCAAATCGTATCTGAATAATTTGCAACAAGAAAACGTGTTTCCAGTAACTAATTTTTTTCCATTAAATTCGATAACTGTTTTAGCAATTTATTTAATTATTTAAATTAATTGCTAATAGTATTAGTTGAAAAATTCTAGTTTAGTTACAAATTATTAATGTTCTAATTTTCTGTGCAAATAAAAACCATTAATTTGATATGATTAGATTGATATCATGGTGAAAAAGTAGAATTGTGAATTTTCTTTCAAAAAGAAGAAGCTGAATAAATGCATAAACGTTTAAAACATTTTTTAAATTTATTTTTGTTTGGTATTTGAAAAAGAAATGTTAACTTATTTATAATATAAATACATAAAATAAAATCTGACTATGATTGGCAAAACAGATTTTAAAAAATGTAGGATTTTAATTTCATCAAATTTTAGATAGTTTTGTATAGTTTGAAAAGATAATAATGGATTATATATATTTAATTTTTAGTCCGAATTTTGAAAGATTTTTTTTTTGAAAGAAAAATCATTTTTCTGCTTTGTTGTCCATTTTTTATTTATTGATTTTTTTTTGTCGCGAAATCAGAATAAGAAAATAAGTAAAGGACAAAATGTTAATTAAAAGTAAATAAAATACAATTCAATTTAAAATAATTATTTAAAGAAATAAGTAATAGTAGGATTCGAAGTGTTTCTTAATTATTGATGTTCAGAAATGATGTAGAATCTTTAATATAAAGATTCTATTAAAATTTTTACAGCCTTCAAATAATTATGTTCTAATACAATTGCGGGTACGAATTTTATTTCAAGCATCTCTACTTTCAAACAAGTAAAGGTTTTAAAATCTTTTGAAGAACAGCTATCGACAAAATGATTGTTATTTTAAATGCAAAATGACACAGTTAAATTGTATGACGTTTTCAATCTGCATAACTACATTTCAAAGCTCTTTGTTAATTAACGTTATTATTGCTCTATTCAATTCAAAAAATCATACAATGTGTTTTTGATAAATAACGAATTGGAATCTCACTGAATATTTTTTAAAATTTTATCTGCGTTAATTTTGTACAAAACATAATTTTACATTTCATATCGAAGCAAAACGGAATTGTTTAAATGTTGTGTTATTTCGTTCTTTAAACACATCTGATTAAATACATACGTTTTTAAAATTGAAATCACCTTAAGGATATCATTTTTTCTAAATAATTAAAGGAAAATTGATTAATTTTTTTTATCTCCTCTACTCTCAGACGAATATTGATGTAAAATCTTACCCAAAGATTGAGATAATCCCATGTATTTATCACTAACAGAATAATGCGCTAAATAAATGAATTTTCAATGAAAATTCGATTTAATTTTATAATTTTAATATGGAATAAAGTTTACAGAGTAATTTTTCAGTGTTGATGTAAAAAAAAAGGAATTAAATCTCGGTATTTCTACAAAAGCGTTAGCCATAAATTATATATGCCAAGAATAATAAGAGAAATTTGATAAAAATCAGCCTCCATCAACCTCAGAAGAATTCAGCAATTTTTCTTCTTAATGGAACATTTTTTTAACTGATAGGTTGAATTCAAAATTGAAATTCTGCTCTGCTCTATATTCGAAGTTATTTTCAAAGTTCAAGGTTTTTGTAATCCGAGATTTGACTCTTTAAGACTATAAGAAAAATCAATAAGCATTTTTAATTCGCTTTTTTTTTAAAAAAAAAATATTGAAATCATCTGCAATGGAAATTGGAGGGAATAAGATTCAAATATTTCTGTGCTTAAGTATAATATCTAATGTGTTCAAAAACTGAACCATGTGTTGGTTCAATTTTTTTCATGTGCTTGTTCAATGTAAAGTAGCATGCGACTTTATATTAAAAGTTCTACTGCAGTTCGCTTTTTGGAAATAGTGTATCAGATATCACTGATTTGGATAATTTTCGGTATCAGTACTATAAATGAGAAATTCCACTTGCCAATACTTAAGGAATAAGCCTTCTGGAATCTAAGTATTTTCATGCAATTAGTTTTTTTAATAATCTTTGTAGTTTTTTTGCTTTGTGTCTGCTTATTTCTGATTTTGCAATTAATTTTCAATTAATTAATTGTTAACTGGAAATGAAGGATTACTAGCTTCCTACCATTATCAGCATATAAGGCATTAAAAAATATTGATAGCACTCCAACAAACGTTTTCAACTATGAATACTATATTTCTTTTATAAAAATATATAAAGCATTCGCGTTTCAGTAGAATTTAATATCAGACCTCCCTTAAAAAGAGGATAAAGATATTTCAAGCATTGTCATAGAGGAAGGAACGAAATTCTTAACACGGCATTCATCTATCAGACTTTTTTGTTTTTCAATTTGCCAGCAAAAATGATTCTAGAAATTATAAACACTTTAACAATTTTAGAAGAAAAATATTTAGAAATGAATTTGCTATGAATTGCTATTAGAAATGAATTTGCTAATTTGCATTAACAGCACATTTTTTTCATTTTGTGTTTACAGTTTTATTTAAGTTCAAAAATACAGGAAAATTAAGAGTTAAGTACCAAGATTTATAAACCAAATATGATTTGAAAACCCTATCACTGACTAATGTTTTTAGTATATACATAAGATCAAAAAAATTTTTTTATAAGAGATACATTACGAATTGCCATTTTAATTATTAAATTAAAAAGATACACAAATGTATTTAGAGAGCGCCTTTGCTGCTATTCCTAAAAACATAGTGGAACATAGATGAATCAAAAACAGAAGTAAAAATTAGAAATTAAAAAAACACTATAGTGAAAATAGGAAAAAACCTAAAGAAATCAAAAAAAAGAAAGAAATCCGGTCTGATGACTTTCTCAAGGGTCACCATCAGGTAGTGCTCGGGTCATAGAAGGGTTAATTTTTTAGATAATAGACAAACCCTTTGCAGAAAAATATTCCATCTATTATTGGAATCCCTGCTTGATGGTGACTCTTGAGAAAGTCATCAGGCAGGATTTCTTTTTTTTTTTTTTTTTTTGATTTTTTGATTTCTTTAGGTTCTTTCCTATTTTCAATATAGAATTTTTTTTTATTTCTCATTTTTACTTCTGTTTTTGAGTCATCTATATATAACATTTAATCAACATCTAAACTACACCGAAACCAGAAGTGATTCTACAGCTCAGGGTTTCGCAAAAAGATTTATAACTCCTACTACCTTTAAAAAGAAATATAAAATCAATCTGACTATTAATTTCTACTTATTCCATTTAAAAAAGAACTTTGTATTTTATAAACAAAACAATGGTTATCTAATCATTGAAGGTTTTTTTTTAAATTAAAATTCTTTTCTAAAATATAAATTTACATTTTATTATGTTTACAAGTATTTTTCGGATAAAATAAACAGAAATAGAAAAGGTTGTAAACACCCATTTTTTTCGGAGGGGGAGGGGGGCTTTTGAAATGTTCCAATCAATCGGTTAAAATTTGTTATTGATGACTTTTGAGGTTTTTAAAATTTTTTTCAGTTTTTCAGTTTCTTTTCTGTATAAAAGCAGTTTGACTAATGTGCAGTTCCAACAAACTGTTTCGATTGAAAGGGCCCACCCTCTCAATCAAATTCTCGGTAGGGGAGGGGATTTCTGCAAATATTGAGAAAACAAGATTTTATTTTCTTAATTATCAAATATGATTTTTTTTTAAAAAAAATTTATGAATCACAAAAACTTAATATTTATTCAGTATAATTGGTCAGATTCTTATGTTTCATTATGTTCAAAAAAATATTAGGATATTTATGAACATTGCTCTTCTATTTCAACAACAGTATGTACTAGCGAAGTTGCAGGCGTAGGGCAATTTAGAGTCATGATAGATCAATAAAAACAAAATTACTGAAATAGAAAAAGATAAATGAAAAATAAGTCTAACATCTTAAAAATGAGTCGAGATGAGAAACTTTAACTTTTTTTAAAATAAAAAATAAGACCATGTGATGTACATAGCTAATGTTGCACAATACTTAAATCTGCCATTGCTGATAGGAGTTGCAATTTAAAAATTACAGCTATTAAGATGGCGTACCCTAAACAGATGGCACTCGGTCTAAATTTGCATTCAGTATTGCCAAAATAATATGATTTGCTGTGGTTGTATCAAAAATAAAATAACAGAAGGTAAGTACTATGGTTTCTCATTACTTATGCCGTATTCTGTATTTTTTTAGAGTAATTAGGGATCGATAAAAACAAAATTAATAAAATAGAAGAACATAAATCTAAAATAAGTAATTAATATCTTAAAAATGAATCGAAATGTGAAACTTTAACCCTTTTATCAAAAATAAGATCAGGTGATGTGCATTGCTAATACTGTACAATACTTAAATCCACCATTGCTGATAGGATTTGCAATTTAAAAATTACAGCTCTTAAGATTCCGTACCCTAAATAGATGGTGCTCGGTCTAAATTTGCATTCAAAATAAGATTGCTCAAATAAGATTATTGCTGTGGTAGTATCAAAAATAAAATAACAGAAGGTAAATACTATTATTTCACATTACTTATGCTGTATTCTGTATTTTTTCACTTCAACTCATTATATTGGGACTGTTAAAAATGTTGTTAAGAGAAAATTTTCACGCTACCCCAGACATATTTTAGATAAGAAAATATATCGTAAGAGTTAATTGCTAAAAGGAAGAATTATTACAATTTGATAAATGATTTTCTTCGTCCAATTTAATTTTTAAAAAAATCTTTAATTAATATAAAAGAATCTTACTCAAACATGCGCTGCCAATACTTTCGATATCCCTTCTAGGGAGATGACCCACAATTAAAGAAGTCTTGTTCGAGCAGATTGGAATATATTTCGCATAAATTTGCTAGAAAATTATTTCTATGTAATTTGCTATCCTTGAGACATTTCAAAATGAACAATAAAAATTTTCTAGCAAAAATGCGAGATTTAGTTTGAAAACTAAAATCGAGACAAAGATATAATTCCATTTTTAGGGTACAAAAGCATTTTACTCTTTTTTGGCGTCAACTTCATGAAAAATAAGCAATATGAATCAATAAAAAAATAAGCTTTTTTTCATCTGTGAGGCGGAACCACTGCAAACATAGCGGCGCTGTCTCTCAAATCGTGTCCGTTGATACCACGCCGCTATGATTGATGTCACAATGATAACGAAACTAAAGAGTGTCTCAACTCCTCCCTTCCCCCCAGCATTGCTTCCCCCTCCCCCTTCCATGTCAGATGCCTATTTGCCAGCTAAAACCAAGAGGGGCGGGCATCAGCTTCACTTGAAAGTACAGAAACGCGGTGGGGAGGGGGACTAAAATTCTCTGCCAGAAGAAAAAGCATTGTTAGAAAGCATCTTTCCTTCCATGCAAAATACGGGCGTGGCTTGTGTCCCGGTGACGTAACGCCGGGAGGATTAAACGGCTATCGTCATTGGGTCTGTCACATTTTGATATACCATGCGACGGGATGAATGGGTCTTACTTGAAACTTTTTCAAGAGTCTGCTAGATCGCTAGGTTGTACAGGAGAAAAAGCATGGCTTACTTCTTAGGGAAGTAAAAGCTGAAGAGACGTTTGCAAGTGCAGTGTTTAAGTATGGAAAGAGTGAACGTTTAAATAACAGTTGCAGAATTTATTGTCACTTGAAAAAAAGTGCTCGGTAAGTGCAAAATTTTTTTTCAACCTTTCCTTTTACATCGGCAATTAAGAGAAAATCTTGCGACAGCAAGAAAAAGAAATTGTATCAAGTGTTGTGAAAATATTTTAATGTTTTTTTGTCTGGTGAAGAATTAATATACCTTCCAACGAAGGAAATAAAGGTAATATTTTATATGTTATCTATTGTATTATTATATTTTTATATGTTATCTATTGTAATCTATTTTGCAATTTTTCTTGCCTATGTGATAGTATGATGAGTTTAATGAGCATGAAATATATAGTATAATTCATGACATTATTTGCTTAACCCCTTAACCGGTGTATTTTCCTTACTATCTAATGGCACCTTCTATTTTGGGAATTTTTTTCTTATTTTGATTCAAATGGAAATCCATGGAATATTTGGCTTTTCTATGAATTCGAAGTCATTTTACTATTGAATTATAATTGTTATGAAGGATTTACTTTTTGTTTACAACTATCAAAATTCAATAAATCGATGCACGTACAGCGAATGGGCAAACCGGTTAAGGGGTTAACATTCATTGCTTTAAATCATGAAAATAACCATGACCCACCATAGTTTATAATCAGTCATATTACATTACATTCAAAATATAATTTATTTAACTTTTTCAATAGCCATTTTATTTTTTAATGTTTGTAAATATTATTTTTTATATTATATTAAATATTATTTTTTTATTTTATATTCAATATTATTTTTTAATGTTTGTAAAATCACCAAATAACCATATTCTAATCACATGATGATTAAAAAAACATGTTTGATTTAAGGCAAAGTTTCTTATTTATAGTTTGTAAGAAATACGCTCTTTAAGTCTCTCCAAACATTTTGATTTTCCTTTAAAGATTAGTATATAAAAATTTCATCGCAATTCAATCAATCACGATTGCTTATTTCGTGGGTGACGTTTATGAGCTGATATTTCCATCAATCTTCAAATGCATAACATAAACATTGCTTTTTAGGGATGCGTTAACTATTTATCCGCTCTTGCAGTGTACTTGATTGATGAAAAAGAAAATGAAATTATTTAAATTATTTGTCTAAGCCTAAAATAGCGGCAAAAAACTGAGTTTGTATAATATCATATTCGTAAATTCAATAGCAATTTAATAAAAATTCAGTAGCAAGTTCAGTATCCTACTACAAATTGTAGTAGGATATTAATTATAATTTCAACTAATATCCTTAGATCTTCAAGGTCTTAGATCAAACAACTGTTGCTTAAATTTTTTTCTAATATATAATTTTGTTTTCAGGTTGCCATATTTCTCTGACAAAAAAAATTACTGTCTATTTCCTTAATTTTAAATCCTCATCTATTAAATTAAATTTAAACACTTAAAAAATACTTAAAAACTATAATTTATACTGTTCAAGAAAATTTTATTAAGTTTATTATCAAAATTCTTTACTTCCAATTTTAAAAATATTATACTTCTTAAATAAAGATTACTTCGTTCATAATGAAATAATTGGTTCTTTAGTATTATGGAACTGTTTAAAACTCTTGGGATAAAAAAATGTTGTCCCTATATGTATATTCTATTTGATTGCATTGTTATATATTTAAGATTATTTAAAATTCCTAAGCGTATATTCTATATCTTAGAAATTTTCTTTTTTTTTGAGTATTGAAAAGTAGAATTTAAGAAAATTATAATTAATAATAAAAATAACATTATCAAAGAGACCAAATACTGTAGAACGTGACAATATTTTGTAATATATTTTCTTTTGTGTAACGAGAGCTTTAAAATTAATCTCGTATCATAAATTTAAAAATAACAATGAAATGTTAAAAATTAATGAAAAGCAAAGAAGCTAAATTCTTGTTTTAAATATATTATAATTAACAGTATAATTATAATTATAGTTTGAGTAGATCATAGTTGCAGAAGGTCTACCTTTAAAAGTTAAATCATTTAGTATAACCTGTTCTTTAACCTTGTTTTATGTATATTAGCTTTCATTAAACTTTTTTTAGCTAGGTATTTAAAAACAGTTTAAATTGCTTTACTGAAAAGTTCTGTGAATTCCAAGATATTCTAGTACAATTATCAAATTATGATTCCCCCCCCCACACACAAACTATGATTTTGGTGTTAATTGCTTACTGAACAATAATTGCTTAAACAGTGTTAATTTCTATACTGAACAGCGCTGTGAATTCTAAGATATTCTAATACAATTATCAACTTATGATTTTTTTTCACAAACTATGATTTTGGTTTTATCTTTGAAACAAACAAAAAAAAAAAAATAGTAAAGCAATATTTTGATTGGCACCAGAAACTTTCTATTAAAATCCTAAATATTATAATGTCACTCAAATTTTGAATTGTTTATTTTTGAATATATTGGTTTTTATATTAATAAAAAATAATTGAGAAATAAAATTTCTGTCCGCAAGGATCTTAATTTCAATTAAGAAATTATCATGTGTGTGTGTGTGTGTGTGTGTGCGTGCGCGTATGAGTGTTTGCATGCGCGCGTGTTTATGTGTGTGTGTGCTTGCGTGCGTGTGTGTATGAGTATGAGTATGCGTGTGCGTGTGGAAAATGGAAATGGCCATTTCTGTAGCTGAACGAGTTAGTTATTGAATAGTAGCAGTTATAGACATAATATTAAGTAATTGGTTACGTATAAATATTAAAAATTTCTCAAAATACGAAAGCAGATTAGCAGAATTTTTCTCAGAAAATAGTAAAATCCGAAATTACATTAAATACCTTAAAAATAGTATTCACTATTTTAGTATTGCCACTCTCCGTAATATCAAAACATTTCTACTAAGTCATGTATTATGTGGCATTTATGATATCTAACATTTATGATATTAATACAATCAAATTGTAATTCCACTGGATTTAGTTAAATTTTGTTTAAAAATTCTAGTACTTAATTGCTTTTCAGATATTGATGTTTTCACACAATTTTTTTTAATTAAATAATATTTAAATAAAACTGAATAAAATTTAAATGACATTCCTTATAAAATTTTTGTTAATTAATGAAAATCTCAGTAAAGAAGAAAGTTTTTTCTGATCAATAAATGAAGCAGGAATCAATCGGAGATATATATATATA
>JAOUZG010026641.1:11325246-11340510 GCA_026289955.1 Argiope argentata | reverse complement strand
AAATCTCAGTAAAGAAGAAAGTTTCTCTGATCAATAAATGAAGCATGGATTAAACGGAGATGAAAAAACAATTGAATTAACTTTCTTTCGACGCTTCTTCTTTATTAATGAAAATCTCGGTAAAGTTTCTCTGATCAATAAATGAGGCATGGGTTAAACGGAGATGAAAAAACAATTGAATTAACTTTCTTTCGACGCTTCTTCTTTATTAATGAAAATCTCGGTAAAGTTTCTCTGATCAATAAATGAAGCATGAATTAATCGAAGATATAAAAAAAATACAAAGAAGCAAAACTTCCAATAAATTTTAAACACAAATTAATGATACGTTGTTGTTTTTTTAATGAAAACTAGGTTCTCAATTTTTGAATATGGATTTTATATATCAGCATATTTTCAATGCAATTTATGTTTCATTTATCTTATAGGTGCAATAACCCTTTTATCCAAGAAAAACCGTTTTTACGATGCTTCAAAACATCAGCTGTGCATGATCATTCTCTATCTCAGCTATTCACTAAGCAAGAGGCATCGGAAAATTTCCCACTCATCCCTTGTCATATCTGCCAGCTTAAACTCGAGAAGCTGGAGTGGTGTGACAACGGTCAGGACTTGTCACCACCGTACCAAACCATGCTAGCTAGCCCTCAACAGGCAGTCGGCACTCCATTTTCGGTCAAAGACATTCTCAACCTGACGGACCAGGCAGGATTTGACCAGGCTCTGCTGTACGCGCAGAGCCTGGAGAAGCTCTTCGATGACGGGATGGACACCTTCTACATGGGAGGGGGTCCAGGGGCTATGGTGCCCTCGACATCCCCAGCTCCGTCCTACATGTTCGGAGAATTCGTCAAACAGAACTATCAGCAAACAACGCCGCTTACATCACCCCACGTTCAGAGCCTGTCTCACTTGTGCCCTCCTTTTCCAAGCGGTAGCCCTGGTCTCATCTGCAGCAACTATAGCAACGGGGGCAGTTATGATGAAAGTGGAATGGGGTATAACAGTAACACCCTGAGGCACTCTACAGTTTGTTCACCGGCAGAATCTGAAGATAAAAGTAAGTAACTCTGTTATATAAGTTTTTTAAAGATATTATAGATTACAAAGTAATAATAAGTAAAATCGTGATAAACTTCATTCAAAATGAAAATTTTGAGATGATTCCGAGAAATGAACTACGAAACTTTACTATGAATATTCCGTTTAAAATATAAGACACACAAAATAAAATTTTATCATAAAAAGCTTTTATTAGTATAATATAGTTAGTATAAAAAAAGCTTTTTATTAGTATAATCTTAATTTGAATTTAATATAATCTTATTTTTGAAAATGTATTGTCAAAATAGTTGTGTGTTGACACTTTTAATATAAGTTTTTAAATAATTCTAGAAATCTATGCTTTTTACAATTTGATATTTGCATGAATAGTTTGATCATATATTATGTCAAACAAAAAATATGTAAATGGCATTTAATAATGTAAAAAGGTACGTGTTTTCTTTCTGAAGTTATTTTTATTCAAGAGGCTACAATAAGACTTGATAATTATCTTTAAAACAATAAATATATATTTTTTTTCAATTTACTTAAATCTATAAAATAAAAGAAACACTAAATTTTTGAATTATTATTATTATTATTTTCAATTCTTGAATTCGAATTTGATGTTCTATATAATTTAGGTTAAAAAAAAGTGTCAACATACATGATTTTATAAGAGAAAGGGGGGAAAATGCAGTACAGTAGTCTTTTGTATGATATAAAACAGGGATTCACGACTTTCTTAATTTTTTCTCTTTTTTTTGTAGCACATAAAATGGATTTAAAAATGCATGCACAATAATGAAAAAAATTCAAATAAGCGACAAATTTATAATTAGAAAATAAAATATTAAAAATTTATATTATTCAATACATTCAGAGAGAGAGAGAGATCCTTATTACAGCAAATATTGAATAATAATAAATAACAAAAAATTTTAATATTGGAAATCACTATTAAATATCCTCTGGAAAATGTTTTTAAAATTCAGATTTTGACACACTAGAAATTTGTATTATTTAGTTATTTGAAAATAGCCTTATGGATTTGCAATTAGTAATAATAGTCTTATAGATTTACAATTAGTAACAATAGTCTTATAGATTTGGAATTTAATTTTTACTATTCTCTTATTAATTTAAAAATACTCAAAATATTCTGTGGCAAAAATTGATATGATTAAAAAGATAGAGATATATTTTTTAATTTTAAAATTATGTAAAATTCATTTTAGTTCTGCAGAATTGTACTATAAAAACTTCAGAAATTCGTTTAATATCCACAAATTCAAATTTTTAATAAACGCTCCTATATGCATATTTACAGTTTTGAAAAAAAAAATGGGCTAAGTTTTAGTTTTAACAGAAATGTTTGTTCTATAGAGCTCAAATACACACTCACACACACTCAATGTTTCATTGTAACTTAGGTGAATGTTAGTCATAATGTGTTTGTACTTTTTATGTGAATGAATGAGTCAAAACAGATAACGCATACAAGTTTTCGGTAAAAAGAAAATATGAAAATATTTTCCACGAGCATATATATTCAATGCATTATTATTTGTTGTAATCAGAAGGTGTATTCAAAGACATAGAAGACACTCTGAATTTTTAAGTTTGTTTTATTCTTTCGCGGGAAGCAGGCATTATGTACAAGCATAAATGACGAGCACAACAAAGAACGACACAAAACATAATGACGAAAAGCTGATGAAAGTTTTATCCCTATGAATATATACTTTTAGATTTTAATAGGGATCTTTGACGCATGCATATCACATGTATAGCTCGTGCAAGAGAATCATAGAGATCTTCTAATGGAATGTGCTAAGTTCGACAGTTTTTTCCTTCACTCGGAGTGTCGGAAAATAGTCGGAGTTTAGCTGATTCAGCATTTTTACAGAGCTTCTGTTGATTTAATTAACTAGAACAAGTGGAACGGATCAGGAAATAAGAGAATATTTTATAATGAAATTACGATGGGCTAAATTAAATTTAAAATTAGGAAATT
The DNA here is from genome assembly GCA_026289955.1 of Argiope argentata. Taxonomy (NCBI): domain Eukaryota; kingdom Metazoa; phylum Arthropoda; class Arachnida; order Araneae; family Araneidae; genus Argiope; species Argiope argentata. The sequence continues at coordinate 11,337,449 of JAOUZG010026641.1, read as the reverse complement.
AATTTGTATTAAAATTAAGAGTTTTATATTATTAATCAAATTGTTAAGACATGTGTTATTTCATAATCATTTTCAGCATTTAATTTTAAAAAATTAATTGTGCTACCTTTCATATTGTAATGCCTCATTCATTGTATTTGTACCTTAAATTGAGAAATTCTAGAACTACAATCATCACGTTTTCCAGCAAAATCATTCACTCGAAAATTCTTGATCTGAAACAATTATTATTAAAACGGTGGATCCAAAAAATATACTGATATTTTAATGTGCGTCACAACAATTTCGATTGACTCTTTCAATTATTTATGATTTCTCGTTTCCATTTAATGATAAGAAAAAATATTTTTTATTACATGATTGAAAGCTAATAGAGCTGAGAACATGAAAGAAACAGACTGTTCAGCACTTTTCAAAATAAATAAATAAAACGAGGGTAATTTAATTATGAGATATACTATTTTTAAGCCTATCCACTTATCATAAATAGTTAAAATATATCTTATGGATTTCTTATTTCTTATTACTGAAATCAACAGCGGAGAGGGGGTGTTACCATTAGAAGGCTTTTAATCTATTGGATCTCAATAATTACCTTTCGCTTTAAAAATTTAATATTCATTTTCACTCGACTTAACTCTATACCTTCACAATACAACTATAATAGAAAGATACAATATGAATTTTAAAATCATATGCTTTTATATGGTTTTATAATACTAATAATAATTGATAATTCACATCAATAATTTGAGCATAAAAAAACCTCATACCAAATTCCATTTGACAATATCCTTAAATTTTTTTTTCCAATCTCCTTTGAATACGCATAAATACGCAGCCTTTCGATCAGGAAAGTAATTTAGATCTCCAAACTTCAGCTATCTGAGTTTTACATTTTTAAATCATCCTATTAATATGCTAAAGAATGAACAAATAGGCAAACAGCTCATGAACGATTATATCTCCAAGTTGTTGTGAAATTCTATAATTTTTATGAGAATATTACAAGAAATTTAATTCTTCCAGCTAATTTTGTTTTTGAATTACTACTTCACAAACAGATATAATTCCAAAAATGCATATTTTTTCCCTGATTCTGGAAAGGTTTCAAACTTTGAATAACAAATCTAGATTGATATTCTTTAATAGTTTTCATTCTATCTCTTTGTATAATTTGCGTATGAAAAAAAATAAAGCAAAATTTAAAGTTTTCTTTATATTAAAAATAAATTTAATTCAATAGAAATAATTTAGCTATGAATTTTGCATCTTCTTTTCGAATAATAATAGGTTATATAATAATTTAAAAAAAGGCTGAACTATTAAGTATAAGAATTTGGCTAAAAATTGATATCCAACAGATTTTTTTTCACAATAAATTTTTCTTAACAACACAACAAGTCATCCATCAACATTTTATAAATTACAAAATAATGTACTTATATTTAAATTGTATCGTTTAAGAATAAAATAAAGAAAAGTAATAAAATATTCATAAAGTGGGCGATCACCATTATCTTGTAGTTTATCGTGAATATCAGAGATTATTCACTGGTTTGTATTAAAAATGATCTCATAGAATGGAAAAATTAATCCTTAACTTAACCAATATCGTCTTTTTCTCCTGAAAAGAAGGAGAAAATCAACTGAGAAATGCTTTGTTATAAGTCATTTTTAGAATTATACCAGCCGGCATCCTGGCATAAGTGTAGCGCGTCTTCCCCGCCATTTGGGCTCCCCGAGTTTGAGTCCCGGTTCCGGCATGGCTGTTCTTCTGTATTCTATCTGTAAGGTGCGTGAATGTGCCCCCCCTCTCCTGTAGAAAGGGTCTGTGCAAGTTATGCTATGAATGAGTAGCAAAAGTCGTACTCTTGAACCAAGTTGGCACTACTAAAAATCAAGGGACGCTGATTAGGTTTGTCGCTGACTACCTCAGCCAGCTTGTCTATGGCAAGTGTCATAACAACAAAAACTGAGTTAAACAAAGGTGTTTTTCATCATAACAGAGCATGCAGAATATATAGAATAATATAATCGAAATGTGCCGGATTTATTTAAAAAAATATATAAAGTTAGAAACGTCTGAAAATAACAAAGACAATTCCGATTTTTAATTATGTTCTGTTTGCGGATAAAATGTGGCGAATTATCTTAGTTTTTACTGATAAATGCATAACTCAGTTTTTAAAGAAACACTGAAATATTGATAACGTTTAATACTACAGTTACATTTAGAAAGTTTTTATGAATGCGAACATATGTGATAAAATGTACTTCCTTCTATATTTAGGGCAGGTGAATTAATAAATGTTTTAGTAAATCATAATAGTATTTCATCATATCCTATTATTTTTCTTACAAAAATTATAAAAGGTTGAATTTTTTTTGCTTTATTTTTTATTATGAGAATTTTTTTTTTCATTGTCCAATTAATGCGACAATCTGTATCCGTAATCCTTTCTCTCGCATTCAAGTTAACGATCCGGTTTATACATCCGTTATCTGTGTTAATCGGGAATAGAATTTTTAAAAAAAAAAAAATCTAAATTTCAACTAAAACTAAATAGTCTGAATTTTTCTTTACTGTATTTCAAAATAGCCTACAGAAATATTCAAGTTTTTGCCTTGAATGGAATTATTCTTTCGTGAGTTTTTTTTATCCCCCTCCCCCCCTTTTTTTGACGATCACGTTTGAGAGGAGGATTATTTGTAGAAGTTATGACAATAGATATTTTTTAGAACGCTCATAAAAGTGCTTTTTTAATAAATTATCGCTGCTTTCTTGATCACAAAATAATTTATCTGATAGTGTAGATTGTAGTAAGGGTGAAATGATTTAGAGACACAGGTTGTCTTTTATGTAGAATATTCGTTAACAACAACAACAAAAGGCACATGATTACGCCATATTCTAGTTGGCCTAGAGAACTACCAGTAAAATTTTCGGAAGAGAGCCGAGATCATACTCCCCCTAGTACCCGAGTCGAGCTCGATTCTTTTATTTGTTCTACATATGGAAGAAAGCTTTAAATTTCTGTTTCAAACATTGCACTATCAAAAATTAATATAATATCCTCAAAAATATTCTCAATTTCATTGTTAAGGCTTTTTGAGATGTAATTGTTTTGCTTTTAAACTTAATAAATGTTCCGATAGTTGTTCTTGATCAATTTCTTTTTTGAAATCACAACTTTTTAAGAACAAATAAACCTTATTAATTAATTTTGTACAAGCAGTACGAGATATTTTCTTTTTCGTCCTTAACTTATCAAGAGTTTCCATTTTCATGCATAAAGTAAAGTTTACATTACCTTTTTAAATGTTCAACGACGAGTTATAATCCTAGATAAATGCAGAATTTCAAGAGCGTCACTATTATTTACAAATTAAAGAGCAAAAACACAATCTTCACCCAGTATAATTAATCCCGAGTTTTGGACTAATCTCAAATAAATTATTGTGTAATCAAGAAAAGCAAAAACAATTTTTTAGTGCTTTTAAAAGACCTAATTAAGAGTTCGTTTTAAGACTTTTTTTTATGTATCCTATTCAAGATGAGTTCCCCGCCCCCCGCCCAAATGGTTATAATGATTGTAATTTGTATAATAAAGATGGATATGGTTGTTTGTCCGCACTCTATTAAAGAAAAAAAATTTAGCGATAATTGCAAAATTGGCATAATATATGTATATTATTTCAAGGACTAAAATGTACGCAATGGAGCGATATTTAAATTTTGTTATTAAAATTCATTTACTTAAGAAGTAAATAAAATTTTCCACGGTAAATCCCCAAAAATATAATTGAAAAAAACGAATTTTTGTTTCATTTTAAAAATTAACCCTTTTTTTTCATTTTAATCACACACATACAATTTTTATGTAAATTTTCACAATTTTCAAAAATATTGTTTGTATAATTTTTAGTTATACATTTCTTTTTTCGAAAGGAAATTCAAATAATTTTCTTGCTTCATTAAATATTAAACCGCGTGATTATCTTCCATTAATGAAAATAAGGAAAGATTCTGCCTAATTTAAATGATGAATAGATAAGTGAAATTACTGTATTGTGAAAGGCAATTAGCAGTTTAAAACAAATTATCCGGGTCTTAATTCTAAATTTTTAATCGTGTTGCCCTGTTATAGGAATCGGTTCAATTAGGCCATGGTCGTAATAAACAGAAAACGTGTACATCTATTAAATTTTCAACGTCTGTCACAAAACAAAACTTAAAATATTTCGGTGAGAAAGCATGAACTTTAAGCAATGTATAATTAATTCAAATGAGTATTAATAAATTGGTAAGCGTTTATGAAAAACTGTATTATATTAATTAATATATAAATATTTCTTTTGAATCTTAAAATTTAATTATTGATATTCATTTTAACAATTCAATTGTAAATTGCAAAAAGCAGAATAATTGACGATATACTTTTGTTTGTAACTTATTATTTATTCTCCATTTCTTTGAAAATTAAATAAGAATTTGAATCGATTAAAAATTAAGTGGAATTTCAGTATTTATCCATCATAGCTACCGTAAATATTACAATAAAAATTAATTTAATGTCATCTTGAAATTTAAAAGAATATATCTTTGACTGTACTAATTTAATAATCGTATAATGTTTTTAATTTCAGAAATTTTTTTAAATATTTTTTACCTAATTTTCAGCAATATACTATACTGCAGTCATTGGATTCAAACTGTTTCCATTCTTTCATCAAATATTTAATCACGAGATTTTTTTTTCCTTTTTTGAAAACTAAAAGAAAGAGAATCTTATCTAATATATATGTTTTTACAAAAAATAAAAAGTGAAGTATCAGTGTCATAAAAGTTACTAAATGAGCCTAACATTTACGTTTTTAATATTGTTATGATGTCACAGGACTGGTCAATATTAGAAAGGCTCTTGTACAAAATGATCGGAACAAGCAAAAGAATTCAAATATTCTCGACTTTAATTAATGTCAGTTTGACGATATCAGGCACATAAAGGGATATCTAATCGATTAACTGAAATTAAAATTAGTTAGAATCTATGGCGAATCAACTGGGTACAAAGGCATTAAATAAATAATATAAAGCAATCACTGACAGGAATCAATAACCAACGATGAAAAATGTGAGCCCATAATCTATTTCGGCAATCAACAATACATATTTAATACAATTAAGATTCCTACATTTCTTTATACCATATATGCAAACATAAATGATAAAGAACAAAAGCACGTTTTTCAATCCCGCCATCTTGGAATTTCTTCGGAAATTAATAAATCGTGACAGTGGCTTGGATTTGAACGGAATTCTAATTACAAATTAATCAATGACAGCAAAATATAGTAAAAAGATATCATTTGTTATAGATGTTCATAACGAAGTATCTAATAAGCCAAATAAATTTATTAGTTAACATATTGCAATGTAGATGTTTTTAGTCCAAATATTACTAACGAAATGCGGACAAAAATGCAATATTTAAGAGAACCACAAACAGGAGTGAAGATGGAACCATTTCCCAGCCTTTCATGACTAAGCGTGATTCTGAAAACGATGCGGCAAGACGAATCAAGGCAGCGTGCATTTATTCATGCATTTAACTGATGATGTCATAGTTAGATTCTGCCTGCTTTCATTTCTTTCCTTGTTACATCTAGTTAGTATCTTTTTTTTTAGCATTTTGAGCCTACATATTAAATTTTGTTTCACTAATAGAAAGGAAGAGAGCAAGAGGCATAAATGACAGAACTGGATCACATTTTCATTAAGTCAGTTAATTTAATTTTTCTTTCTCGATAGTAAAATCCTCTTACTCATAATTGGTAAAATTTAGAATATTAGGAATTAATGAAATTGAAATTTACAATATCGTTATTAAGTATTTTTGTTAATAAACCAAAAGCAGCATAAAATATATTTCAAGAATTGCATAATGGATGGAAATAAGTCACACATTTTAAAGGATATTAATTTTCAAATGCAAAAAGAAAATATTGTAATGAAAGATATCTTCTTTTGATATAAAAAATTAACTTTAACTTTTCCATTAATTCTTTAATATATTTTTTATCAATAAAGGAATTTTTTATAAGTAGCTAAAGCTGGTCGTGAAACATCTAAATAAAACAATTCCGTATCCATTTTTAAGTGGTCATAAGAGTAGCATTTTTTAAAAATCTTAGTAAAATAATTAGTGAATTTCTATAGATCAATAAGCACTACAATTTATCCTTATTATAGAAATATTGCTAATCATGGAAGTTTTTAAAATCTTATATGTTAAAAATAATAAAACAAAAAATTGAGTCCGAGACATACACAAAAAATAAAGAGAAATAAAATATCCGTTTCATAGTAAAAAGAATATTTTTCTTAAATATTTTTTGCAGAAGTATTTAAAGTATCTTTATATTTAATATAAATAAATTTTAATTTTAATTCATTCTGAACTGAAGTGGGTATAGTTTTAACAAAAAGAGAAACCATTAGATATAAGCAATTTTAACGTTCATTTTATTTTCAACTTGAATAAATTTTTTTCTAAAAAAATGCTGTATAAATAATTATATACATAAATTCTACTCTCTAATATAAAATGTTACTCTCTATATTGTTCTTATGGAGATTAATTTTACTCTAGAACTTTCAAATAAACCGGATTTCGCCTAAATCAGGTCATTAAAATGAAATCTGCTATGCATGTTTCAATGTATCATGTCAGAACATCATTTCTTGAACGGCCAAGCACCACGTGCTCGTGCAAGTTCAATTATATTTTTATTCATTTTAATTGTTTCATTGAATGAGTCACTTTAGTATCGCAAACGATCCAGAAAACTTTGTCTCGCATTTATTGTTTAAAAAAAATATCACATTTTCTATTTATTTCACTTCATATAATCACGTTTGAAAATGACATCTTTCTAGGTTTTATTTGCTGGAGTCATTAACTTATTTTTTTAATCAGATCTTTTGTAAATGCAATGGCAACACGCTATTAAAAACTGATTCATTTATTTATTTTGAGATCCTTGGACAGATAACAATATTTCAATTTTTCACCTACGGATTTATGTTGACGCCAAAAACGTCACACCAGAAACAATATCATGTTCTGACTTGATAATAATTTTACTAATCATAACTTTTATCTTATTATGCGATCATTTCAACAGACTGAATCAGAAATTTTGAAACTTTTTTTTCTACGCTACATAAATGAGTAGAAAAAATATATGTACCTTATAAAAGTATTTTACGATTAAAAATCACTGTAAAAAAGGAATTAATTAATTTAAAAAATGCAGTGGTGCAGCTATTTGTCAAATCTTGGAAAAGTTTGCTATTCGCCTCCGTACTATTCTCACAACCGTTATTATCATATAGCCAATGTCATCACTGTTATATGCACCAATTTAAATGGAGCACCTACATAAATATGTATATGCATCTATAAATTAAACCAAAATTTTAGAAGTAACATTATTTTACATTCGTTTTAACCTTTTATTAAAGTTTGCATTGATCCAATAGTGATATAAAACCCAAAGACTGCAAATATTTCATTTGACCATAACATATCCTATCGATACTACTTCATTCAATTGTGATGGGGTGGTCGGCTATACACAAGAAGAAGATAACTGAGGAATCTCGTAGGGATCTGATCATTGTTTATGTGCTTACCATAAAAGTTGGCCTAATTGTATTTTGTGAGTAAGAAGTATCCAAGAACTTTTTTTTTTCATTTCATCCATTGATAAAACATCAAAATTGAAAAATGCGCAATCACTAATACAGATGAGATTGAAATAATTGGGATACTAAAATATCATTTTCTTCCTTACCTGAATTTTAGGGTAATCCTTGGTGCAGGGATTTTGCCCAGACTAGTCAGCTCCGTGTCTTCTCTTTCCCAAAAGTACATCTCAACTGGATTCAAATGTTACTCTTTACTCTCTTTTTAGTATACTCTCCTAATAAAACATATTTAAGAGTTATGGCTACTTATGTTCTTCCAAGTGGTTAGAGCTGAGCCCTCTTCAAAATTAGAAGTATCCTTCGTAGACTATCATGAAATCATCGTGCGCCTGAAGAATCTTCGTGTAGAAGAGTCACTTGAAGCTCCAGTGGCCTGTTGTTGACTGGTGTCTCTGCCAACAGGTTGTTGAAATGCTTTATTATTTACTGGACTCATTCATAAGACAAGCACCTTCATAACTGCAGTTTTAGTGAAGGCTGTAATGACTTTCTGAAATAAAAGGTTGGCACTTTTGTGGAGATGGTGCTTTTTCTCTTGATACTTGGTTTAATTTCTGTTACATTCCAATGTTCGAAATGGCTCTTTGAGATCTTGGAGTCATGGAATTTCACACACATTTAGACTGAACGACCGAGGAATTTCATAAGTGGCAATTAAATGCGACAAGTAAATTTTCTTTCCCTCCATTTGAATTCTGTAATTATGTATGCTGTATAAAAATTATTGGTGAAATTGTTTGATAAATTAAATATTATATAGCTCTTATCCATAGAGACATGAAAATGACTACTCCATTTGATGTTTATATTTGTTTAGTTCCTAATGGTACGAGACCAAAACTTGAATTGCATCAGATAATTGATAATAAAAAGAAAACGAAACACATTAGATTAGAATAAAACAAAGTCAAGCAAAAAGTTAAAAAATCGTTTAAAATATCAAAGATGAATGCGTGATATTTCAGAAGGGTTCGGACTAAATTTAATCATATCCCTTTTGTTCCAATTTTTATTGAGATACAACCTTTTATTTAAAACTGGACGTAGTATATATTGGAAAACTTCCATTGAAGTTTTGATTCTAAGTCAGAAACGGGGATTTTGTAAATTTTGTACATCTCGTAGGAAACAGATGTAGTTGTTGTTCCCCTGTTCTGCTTTACAACAGAAGGAGAGGTGCAGCAGTTTCTGAGGGTATGGACCCCTGAGTGCCACAAGAGGGCAGAATTCTGAATACTAACTCATACATACCACAAATACATCTTACGGGAAAGACTTCATACGTTGCATTCATCCATCCACCGATCGTAATTTAGATCTGGAACAGAAAACGATAATCTCTGTCTCAGTAACCCTAGTTATATTAATCTCGACATGGAGGTCTTTGTGACCCCGACAGCCACCACACACACAGAGATAGTCTGAGGGTTCGAACTCGCAGCCCAAGGGATGCGAAACCAACACCCTACCAACCAGACTATCCGGCCCAACAGATGCAGTGACTTTCCCAATCTACAAGATATTTTTTTTGTTTTTTTGGATTTCTTTCTCAATATTCCATTACTCACAAGAATAGAAAGACTGAAGAGTTGCTAACGTTTCGCCTGTCGAGATTCGCGAATACATTTTGAGAAGGAGTGAATAACAGCTTCACACCAAGAGTATGTCTACAAGCACAAGCAGCTTCTCCTGGCAATATGCTATTGAATGATTATAGTGGAAGTGTGGCAATTGTAAACAAAGAATTAGAATTGTATGGCAAATAATTATATACAAGATATGGGCAAATGCCATCCTTTGATTACAACTGCTACTATTTAGGTAACTGACGTTTTCAGAACGGTGGAACAAGATGTTTGGCATCGATAGTTTCCATCATAATGTGACTAACACGAACCTAACTCTTCGATTAGCCAAATCCTCAAGAATTTCTGATTAAGGTGTATTTAAAAGTTCAGCTTCAAACCCATAGTACAAATGAAAAATATCATTGCCCATAAATGATTATATTAGTATCCCTAAGTTTATTGGTAAATGAAGAGGATTTTGTTTACAAATCAGAATTTTGTTTAAATGCTCCAAAATATGTTGATTTCCATTTTTTTATAGTTATCATATTGTCACCGACTGTTTTAAGTCTTTTTTGAATAGCGAAAGGACATACATGTATGAAAATTTTCTATTAGAACCATTACAAGAAATAATACAGAACTGAACATTCGTGTTAAGGTTGTCAATGGTAATTCGTTTAGAAAGTACTCGTACAAAGTGCATGATTGATTGGGTGATTGCCGGCTCTCGGCATCTGCGTGATCTTCATCTTTGGCATTTACCTGGGTGCTAGTTAAAACCTATGAGCTCCAGAGTTACTTCCAGAAACAGTACCTATTTTAACGCCAAGTCCTAAGAAACGTCTTTTTCTCTTAACCTTTCTCTGGCTTTTCCCTAACAAATTAACCGTGTGATTAGGATATAAGCCGCATTGATATTTCTAGGAGTAATTGCTACTAACGTATGGGGTTTTTGAAAGTTAATAAAAAAATAAGAAGCAAACAGAGCAATAAAAGCTTCCCATGGTAGCTTGTAGCTTAGAATTCGGACGTAAGAAGAGGATAATTTTCTTACTTGAACTATTTTACGCAATTTTTTTCCCTCAAACTAACTAACTAGTTAGACTCTTCTCAAATACAACATAAAATATACTTATTACTCTAAAAAAATATTTTAATCCTATCATAATGTAGGATTTGGTTTGTAATATTAATATTTCGCTTTTAGAATACCCTCAGATGTTACTTGGAATACAAGTTAATTATTTTGGACCATGGTTATATGATAAGGGCAACATTATTCTGAAGCAATTAGATTGCAATAAATCGTATATATCCAATGGAACACAATCTAAAAATTCATAGATCACTGAGAACAGTATTTAACACACGCGACAAAACCGAAACACTTACCGACTTTTTCTAAAAACTCTCGATGTTTCAATGCTGCGTAGTCGACAGACCGCTTTTGTAAGTCTCTTCAATAAGAACTCTAGTTGGTGAACGCCATTTTATTTTGGGCATATTTTGTGCCATCTCCAGTTGACTATTACAGGTTAGGACACTTCTCACAATTGCATTCGGTGCCACTTCTCGGACACAGAACATTTCTTTTCAACAGAACATTGAGATACTAAAGACTGAATAAAAATTTTATCGCGCGACAGAAACGCCATCTATGGACATGAAACCTGAACACGTATCTTCATACGTACTTCTGTGCATCTAACGATTAAAAAGGGAAAGAGAATAAAGATTTTTTTAAAAAAGTTCTTTGTCCCTATTTTTAGATTTTTTAAGATCATCGTACTCGTCCTCCAATATCATTTCGGATTTACCAGATATGTACCAATTAACACGGTATATAGACAGCACTGATGTCATTTTCCCCGCTAGAACATACTTCAAATGATGAAGATATTTATTCGTCTTTATTCTCTGGTCGCAAATTTATGTGGTCGTAGTCATATAGTCAACTCAGTTGGTCATCCTCATCTGCTGACCATGATTCGGATTAAAGTTATCAACAACAATAATATCGTCGTAAATTCATCTAAGAAGTTTCTGTTCATACCAGTTGTCTCTCTCATGTGATTTCTACATTTCGACATATTTTTTTTCAAACGCTTTATTCGATATAATTATAAATATCGCTAATATATTTTCATCGTTAAAACAGTTCCACTCAATAAAATTATTTACATTTTACTGTAAGTAATAAAAATAGTTTGTTAAATAAAAATTTAAAAAAGATTAAAAGTGATATAGACTTTTTATAGAAATAGCATGATAATATTTTATGTTTGATTTATTGATCTTTATTTTATTTTTAGAATTTATGCTTTTATTTTAGCGATAAAAAAAGAAGAAAGGAAAACAAAATGTAAAAAGCACTAGGAGTAGAAGATAGCAGGAGATGAATTTAAAAGTATTAAGGATTAAAAGGATAAATATTAAAAATCCTCAGTGGGAGAAGGATATGAAATCACTAGGAATGCCATGAGAAAAAGAAGAAAAATCATTAATCATTGCATAAAAATTAAAAACATAGATTAAACATATGATTATAATAGAATAACTAAGAATATTTTTGCCTACACCCAAGCATTTGCAACTTTTTGTGTGCCACATAGGGGGGGTTATAATTTTAATTTTAAAAAAATAAACATTTTTCATTTCTAATACTCAAATAATTTTTTCATAATTATTATTTCAATTCTATATTGAGGTAAAACTAATTTATGTCCAATTAAGTTAATGAATTTAAGTTAATGAGTTAAAAAATTTATCAATTTCTAATTAATAATGTAATTGATTTTTTTTTAATAAGCTTCTTCTAACTGATTTCATATCTCTGTTTCAAAGCATTTTTTTTT
>JAOUZG010026641.1:11284852-11325236 GCA_026289955.1 Argiope argentata | reverse complement strand
TTTTTTTTTACTCCTCTATTTTAAAGCCTTTTATTCCATTCTTAGACAGAAAGATAGACACACATAACATCCAAAATGTATTTTTCAACATCATTAAAGCTGAAAATATGGAGATTGGATAAAATCCTGAATTCGGAATTTTTAATAATTTGCTCTAAAATTCGTAATTGAGAAAGTGAAAAATTTTCTTTCTAATCTTCTACATCGAATAAAAGCCTATTATTAAGCCAATCAGTTATTCCATATTTAGTTCTAATTTATGCATATCTGAAAGCCATAAATCGATATTTATCTTTCGGCCATATTGATGGAAGGCATCCGATAATACATGACCCAGATTTTTCTTCTTTCTATTTTATTCACGGCATCGCCAAATTTTTGCAAAGCTTATGACATCATTCTTATCTTCAATCCCAATAATCTTGGAAAGAATCTGATTAATGAGGTGCTATTTGTTCGCTAACTGTAACTTCTTTGGGGTGTTTTTCTGGGAAGCAACTGGTGCTGATAAAGGAATGTCAATTTTGGAAAAAATATATTAGATTGATAAGTGAAGGTAGAATAGTAGAATATTTTCACACGCTCTAACGCTCAGAATTAGTTTTATGAAAATAATTCAACTCAAGTATTTTGATAAGTTTGCGAATATTTAAAATATAAGCAATTTTTTAAAAGCATTAAAAATTTATCCAATCTCCCAGAAATAAATTTTTCTAAAATTTTAAACTATAACCAACTGAAAAATATTTAAATTAAATGGTAATAATAAATTTATTTTTAAAATGTGGAATTCACACTCCTTAAAAAATATATTCACATAAAAGAAATCTGAAATATTCTTTATTACGGGTTTAATTGGTCTCTGAATTTCTTCTTGACCTCCTAGGGGCTTTAACATCGAGTATAACAATGTATTTTGATTGATTGATTTGATTGATTGATTGATTTTGATTGATTAGCCTTCCGTTTAAACTAATATCGAATATAAATAGTGGATTGATTATTAAATAGAGAAGTGTACCTCAAACGAGATCTGAAATACTGTTGACTGTCTGTGAATTTCTTCTCGATCTCGCTAGTGTTTTATACCCCGAATACAAAGACATTTGTTTGGTGAGGTTGATTATGTGGTGACCGGGTGATAAGATCTCGGTTTCTGGGGTTTCCACGTTCGGCACCCAATTTCATCGAAAATCTGAGGTGTAACCGAGCTTGGTACGTGTTAGATCCGTCGAAGCCGAATAACCTTCGAGGGGTTGCCTGCTCTGTTCCGAACTTGTTATCTGACCATGGTTTAAGGTCAATTTCTAAATAGCTCCGGTATTGCTGTGAAACAGCATGCTGAAAAAAAAAGATGCTTGATTATGTTTGATGAACGTCTCATCTAGGAAATTTTGTCAAATACAAATAATCGTTAAATTTTAAAACAATAATAGGGATACTCCTCAAAAGGACGAAATTCCTATGCGATTTGAGGTAATAATAATAGTAAGTATGTGAATTTCTATTCGATTGCCTGAGGTTTCAACATCAAGTATGATGTCTTGTCTAGAAACTACAATATTTAACTACACTACTTAATTTTGGATGGTGACCTGTAATAGAAATTTGGTAACACGAACCACACATGAGACGGTACTCAGTTGTCTTAACTTCCATACCGTAGAAGAAGGTTTGATACCAATTGACTAACTGAATGTTCAATAAAAGGTAAAAATTCCCACTTTTTCTGTGCTTATTACAACTGTTCAAGATTATTTGTAATTCAGAAAACCTTACCTTTGTCTTGCGTTTTCAACTATGCTTTGACCAAAACTTAACAACACCAATAGTATATTGTTTTTACTAAATATATTCAATATTCATTATTTACTCTAAAATTTTACAGAATTAAGAGTTTCTAGTGTCTAAAAGGACATATTCACCATTCATCTCTTGCATTATTTTTTCCTCCTCCGTGCCCTCATTTCTGGGGTTCTCACCTCTGGGGTTGTCCTGAAACTTTCACGCGATGAGGCATCCCTCATATGAGTAATCTTGGTGGTCATCAGTTTTACACTAAATTCGCGTACATTGTAGATCTTTAGTGCAAGTGTATCTCAAAAATTCTACGGCCTTGCGGTCAATAACTCTGCCGTCAGGCCACCGCGACCCTGACGGGGAGTTAGCGAACCAGAACGGCCACAAGCCGGAGTATTCTCCATTTCGACGCTCTCGCATACTAGCACAAAAGGGTACTTTTTATGTTTCACAACATAGTGAAGAAAATCAAAGTATTCTTCACGGATTAGCTGCAAAATCTGATGCCGATACATGGTGTTAATAGTAACAGCATAGATCGAGTTTTATTTATCATAATGTGTTTTTTCGGACACTTCAGGCTTCAGGTTAAGCTCAAATGCATAGATAAGCGATTCTTCACGAATTGGATCCAAAATCTGAATACACATCTATAATTCTAATGAGAAAATTATTTCATTATAATTAATTTTAATGAAAAAATAATTGGATTATATAAATACATATTTATTATTTTAATGAAAAAATTATTTCATTAAAATTAATTCTAATGAAAAAAATTATTGGATTATATACATATCTATTAGTCTAATAAAAATATTATTTCATTAAAATTAATTCTGATGAAAAAATTATTGGATTATATGAATACATATCTGTTATTCTAACGAAAAAAAATTATCTCATTAAAATTAATTCTAATGAAAAAATTATTCGATTATATACATATCTATTAATCTAATGAGCAAATTATTTCATTAAAATTAATTCTAATGAGAAAATTATTGGATTATATGAATACATATTTATAACTCTAATAAAAAATTATTTCATTAAAATTAATTCTAATGAATAAATTATTGGATTATATAAATACATATCTATTATTCTAATGAAAAAATTATTTCATTAAAATTAGTTCTAATGAAAAGAATTATTAATTAAATTTAATCTATTGAGCTATTGCATTTTGACTTTTTCGCACTATAAGTATGCAGAGAAAGTGTAATTGTCATTAAAAAAATTGAACTTGGAATTTTGACGAATGTTCCCTTTGACTTTCCTTTGTCTGAGAAGTATATTTTTGGAATTATGTCTGCCTTGAGTACGATAACTCGAAAGTACATTGAGATAGTAATTAAATTTGGTACGTGTTCTTTCAACCAAATTTGTGGATTTCCATCAAATTTTGTATAAAATACAATCACAAAAAGTTTGTCCGAAAATAGGTGAACTCATTAACTATGAAAAATAAAAAGCTATTATATAAAACTTGGTTTATAGACATAACATCTTAAGTGTAAATATGTATGAAGGTTTGAGGCAAATCCGATCAAAGCTCGTTAATTCAAAAACGTGACTTCTTGTATTTCATTTATAATATAGATTCTCATTAAATTTATAACCTAACTCGACAAGGTATTTATTGTCTGCCAACCTGAACTTAAGTATGCATGTAACTTAAAAAAACTACTTAGATAAAGAGAAATTGGTTATTTGGTTGGTCTTATTACTAAAATTGTAGCTATATGTCAATTTTTGATTTTGTTCGATGGCAAAAAGTGACCAAATTACATAATCGTTTTCCCCCAAATATTAGCGAGGCATAGACCATTTAAGTTTGTTCTTCTATGGTATTCATTGACTTAAATTTTGTGTTCTGCGATTCTCAAACTAAAGGTCTCAGTGCTTATTAATTTTCCCTAATCTTGAAAATTTATGCAGACGGATTAAAACCTTACCGACCAGAATAAGAGAAAGTTTGGAGAAATCCTCTATCTGGATGAATTAGAATGTTCACTTGGGTGTGAATCTATGAACAGGTTTTCTGGCTTCGAATTCAAAATTTGAGAGAAATCTAATTTCAATACACAGAGCAAATACCCAAATAATAATTGTAGTTCATTAAAATTTAGAGTTTCTAGATTGATCGCAAGCGATTACAACGATGTACATATGCAATCCACAAAATTATTTCTCCGGTCCAGGCGGACAAAGAATCTTAGAGATTTTTCAAAATCTCGCGGACGAATTTTTTACAATGTTTTTTCCTATAGATAGAAAATGAGATAAAGGATTAATGATTCAGCGATTAGTTAAACTTCTAAAGAGAAGACTTGTTGCAAGAGGAGGTGTTTTTTTAAGAAATGCTTCCGATATTTTTATGTATACAAGCGAATATCACGTTCTTGTTAATTTTCAGATGATACAGTATTAATGAAAATCCTTAAGTTATGTGAAATTGTTGTTGCTGTTACTTATGGCTTACTCAATATACTACTGGAAAAATTTCTAGTTTTTTCCTTTCCTGTTTTAATAGGCATATTTAATAAAATTTTCTCTATAGAGACAAATATTTTAAGCAAAATTATAAATCAAATGCTGCTTCTGAGAAAAATAATGTTGATTCGTGGATCTTTCTTGATACATTTATTGAAATGGTCGTGAAAGAAACAAGTTCTGGGTAGCATAGCCTGATTGGTAGAGCATTGGATTCCCATCCTTTAAGCTGCAAGTTCGAACCCACCTGCCGAAGACTCTTCGTGGGTGGTGGCTAGCGCACGTTAAACCGTGGTCCCAAAGTCTCCCATGTCGGGAGTAATACCACTGGGGAGTACTGGGTCAGATGTGATCGTTCTCTGTTAAAGATCTAAATTACGGTCTATGGATGAATGAATGAAATGCATGAATGAAGTCCGCACCGTAAAAAACATTTGTGACGTGTGTGAGTTAGAAGTCAGACTTCTGCTCTCAGTTGTCACTCAGGGGTCTATACTCTCAAAAACTACTGCAACCCTCCTTCTGTTGTAAATAAGAACGCGAGAACAACGACAACAGAAAAGAGTTCTATAATAGAGATTTTCAAAGCTTCAAAATTATGGTAATTCAAATACCCTATTATATAACATACCATTTAAAAAATAATATATAAAAATAATTTATAAAGTATGACAATTAATACCACAGAATTGTATTTAAATTTAAAATGCATTCTTTTTCAGCACTTCATATATTGATCCAATCATCACAAAGAGCAATTTTTCATTTTTGTTACAAGTGTATATTTAAAGGTTGTATACCTGCATTTATTAGCTATTGAAACTTAATTAAAGTAGATAATTTGTTTTAAAATTTTTATACTTATTTAAAATTATATTTAGTCTTAAATGAATGTGAAATTTAAAAAAAATTGATATGGTTGATATTTATTTAATCTAAAATATTTTACTGAATCTCATTTAAATATTCAAGATAAAAGGTATTTAAACGAATGAAAGATATTTAAATAAATGAGTTCGATCTACCAAAAATTAATTTCATTTTCAAAAACTTTTTTACTGTCAGTTAAGTATTACTAATGAATTTTTTTAAATATTGAATCCATCCAATTAACGAAGAAAAAGTTCGTTCCATATTTAAACGGAAACTTCATGATATATTTTTCTCAAATGTTTTTATCTTTTTCTGAAAGATGTATTTGCCAGAAAAGGAATTTCTCGGAATTTTGATAACGATAACTGTTAATTCTTTAATCAAGAGTTCGTAAAACTGTACTTGTTTTGTCGCTAAATTATGTACTATCTCTGTTAGATCATCTGCCTTTATTTTAAACCGCAGCCAGAGTGATTATTTCAAAGGTCATGGCCAGTTTACGCTAGCCTTGATGCTGAGATTAAGATGCAAATTTTAAATGGCGATCGAATCAAATAATCACTTAAGCAATAAATAGTAATTAGCATCGTTTTACATAACACATATTTTTTTTAAAAAAAATTGATTGTTTTTATTGGGACAATTGGATAAAATGATTATAAAAATAAAATTTTTAATGACCCCAGTTCTAGAATTATTCTAGGCGTTTAGTGTTTCCGAGTTTTGTAGTGATTGTCCCAAATGATTACTTATTATTATTTTATAAAACGAATCTAGATTTACTTCTAAAATAGTTACTCATGCCCATTTTTTGTTTATAGAAATTAGCCATTAGCACTAACTTTTATAAATTTAACACTTAAAATGATACACTAACTAAATTTCTATTTCCGAATTTTTATCCAGGATTCAGAAACAGGAATTTGGGAAGTTATTCGTTTTTTCTAGATTTACTTCTAAAATACTCATGCCCATTTTTGTTTATAAAAATTAGCCATTAGCACTTTTATAAATAGCCTTTTTTTAAATGGATTGTTTTTACACAGATAATCGTTTGAGCAAATTTTAGTTTACTTCAGAAACAACTTTTTAAATACAATAAATAATACACTAACGAAATTTCTATTTCCGAGTTTTTATCCAGGATTCGGAAGCAGGAATTCGGGAAGTTATTCGTTGCGATAGTTTTAGAAAACTGCAAATAAGCTTGCATTATTTTAAAGAGTGGATGCTTATAGTTTTCTAGAAAGAATAGTTAGGAAAAAGTTAAACATTAATACTAACTTGTTACGCAGCGTTGTGAGAAACTTGAATTATTATTTTCAACAAATGATTCAAATAAAGTTTTGGTTTGTTGAGAATTTATTATTTTCTTTTAAGTTAGAATAACTAGGCATCTCAAATTAGACAAAATATTCAAGATACTTGATTCATTGTCCTACATTAAAAAATATTCCGATGTTACTATATTTATAATTTTTAACAGCAGAAATGAAAAAAACTTGACTTCTTTTACATAAATATCTTCACAAAGTTAAATTTAAGGTGATGATAATCATTTTAAATTAATTTACAGATATATCAAATTAGCCGGAATATTCCGATCCCCTCCCTCAATTGAAAAATGTATCAAATTTGCTTCCATATTGAATAAAATGCCGATTATTGTCCTGCATAAATATTGTCCTTAAAGAAATAGCTTATCCTATAAAAATACTTTAACTGGATATAATGGAAACAAATCAAATTCTAATGGAACAAGACCTAATTTTAAAATGTCCAAATTCGTTCCAATATTGAATAAAATATATACGATGCTTTGGAATTACTATGACAATAATATATAAAAAATCATCAACCGAATTTACTAAAGTCAAATAATGCTTTCACTGATTCCGTTCAAATTAAAAAAATTATCCTGTATTTGTTTCGGTATTAAATAAAATAGATCAAATTCTCTAGAATTTTAACAATAAGTAGATAGTTCCTCACCAACTTTATTTGATAATGAGTCATCAACTCATGTTCCCGCAATTTGTGAGATTAAAAAAAAAATGTAACTGAGACGAAATTTTTTTAAAATTTGTTTCTTACTTTTACAGTTATCAAATGTCAGTAATTCAACATCACTATAGACAGGGAAGTAACTCCGATTCCTCGAAATTACTAATTCATCTCATGTGTAAACATTTGTTATCATGTCAAAGGCAAAGGAACCAGATTTCCTTGCTTGTCCAGGCATGATAAGATGCTATTCCGTCTTTGATAAATAAGGATTGATTTTACTAGAAAATATAAACTCACCTCGGTTAAATTATTTAAATATTAATTAGTAATTGTTAAATTACGAATTGTTTTAAATATCAATGATCATATAAAATAGAGATTGAAAAATACCCTGAAAACCATGAAATACCATGAACCCAACACATTGCTATTTCGACAGGAAATCTTTATACTTCCATTTCAAAAAGAAATAAAGTTTTCATTTAAATTAAATAATTACAGCTGTATTAATTAAACTTCAAATATTTTCGTTAGTTTGTTTCACAATCTTACTCTGCAGTTGAAGTATTCAGCTATAGGAACAGAAATTGCATAAAAACTGTATGCAGAATGAAACAAGAACTGTCAACATATTTTTATCATGCTTTGAAAAAAAAATCAACTTAATGATCTGCTTTTTTTTAAATACAGGATTATATATTTTTTCCCTACGTGCCTTTCGACGCTTTTTCTATGTGTTGTTCATAATTACGAAGAAACATTCCGACAGGCCTATCTTTCTCTCTCACTTTTAAAACGAACAATGATCAGACGAATAATACGACAAAATCAACTAACAAATTTTGCCACAATCACTTGCTGATTTACCTAGACACCTTCAACTAAAAATATATTATTAGTATCGAATTCAATAAAGGTGTCTGTCGAATAAAAAAAAAATCAGTAGCTGCAAAACTAACTCCTAAGACCGTTCAGGGTTACGGGTTTCCTATTACTAGCAGAATATCATATGTCTTGCAGCACATACAGGGAGCATAATGTTTTATACGGTTTTTGAAGTCACAGACAACAATTTTTTTTTGTCCCGTGCAAGAATGATGTCCTTGTCTTGTTATTATTTATTTATTTTCCAGTTGTGGGCAATCTTTTTACCGCTTTTAATTTATGGGTAAGCTATCTGTCTTGCATATTTGACACAGCACATCTGGTTGTTTCAATACTTTTTTTTTATTCGTTTAATGAAGACTCATTTTTTTAAATCTTTGGAAGGCGAGTGTAAAATTACCTTCAATGGAAGATATAATTTGCTTTTAGAAACCAAATATAGAGGGCGTTTTTTTGTAATCTAAAACATCTCTGAGTTTATCTTTAGAACCTAATTTAATTTTAGGTTAATAACTGGTTCGGAAAAAAATAGAAGAAATCGACCTCTACTCTATTTCGTCTGTTAATAGTTTTAAAAATAAAATGGTTAAGGGAAAAAAACTTAAAGGCGATTCAAACTCCTTGTCAGTAATATGTAGCGTGATAATTTTTTTAAAGATTGATTATTTTTATCTTTATAATTTCTTTTTTAATTATATAACAGAGATGATATGGGTACAAGAAATGTATTTAATATTGTCGCAAAGCATAAGAATCGAAGCAATGTTATTTGAACGAGAAAAAGTGTTGTTAAAAATGTAATCATAATTAAAAAGTGTAATCAGTGTAAGTGTAAAAGTGTAAAAAGAAAAAGTGTAATCATAATTAAAAATTATTAAAATTAGAGAAACGACTATACAAAAATATAATGGCATTTCTAAAAAGTTATTTTTGAATTTCAAAGTCTTGATTCAATGGTTTTATAATGCTATAATATACTCTGTTGTTATTGAGGAAAACAAAAATATTGATTTTGAATTGAAAGTTTGAAAATATTTTTGGGGGTGATTATCTATCCCCCCTAAGAACGTTTTAGGCAATATCATGTTCAAGCAATGACATGTCTTGGACGATTTTAACTTAGTATAAACTTTATCTTATTGAAAGAAATATTTTTTGGTCGGCGTCCTGCATAGGGGGGGGGGCACATCTTCCTTGAGAGCTAAGCGTCCTGGGTTCGAGTCCGGGCACGGGCAAGGTTGTTCTTCTGTTTCCTATCAGTAAGATGTAATAATCTCTCCCCCCCCCCTCTGTAAAAATGAGCTGTGCAATCGACTCTGATGAGAGTAGATAAATCGCACTCTTCGCTCTAATTGGCGCTACTTCAAAACAAGAGACGCTCCTTTCGGCTTAAAACTCGTTAATACCTAGGCGAAGCTTGTCCACTGCAAGTGCCACTAATAACAACAGAAATATTTTTAATTTTTCAATGATAAAAGAAATTACTCCTTTGGGCAATCTAGATTGCTGATAGAACAGAAAGAATCAAACAAAAGATCTGAAAAACTTATTTATTTAATAAGTCATAGAGTATGTAAAAATTTAATGTTAAGTAAACTATATGTGAAAATTTTGGCCTCTACGATAATTAAATTACTGTTTGTAGATGTATTAACTCAAAATCATGTTGTTAATTTATAACGCTTCGTGAAGACTACATTCATGATTATTTGAAATAGAATAGTGGTTTTAAAAATATTTTTTTAACCATAATATTTTCACCTGATTTTAAATTTATAAAATAATCCCGACTAATTTTTAATCTACAGTTCATCATGTTTATGAAGAATTCAGATTGTTCGTCCATATTTTGAAATATTTTTAAGATTCAAAAATAAAAAATATATTGTAATATGTAGCATATACATGATGAAAACATAACATTTTTAGCGTGATTTTAAATCATTAAAATTTTGTTGTTTTTATTTTAGTATGATTTTAAATAATTAAAATATTGTTTTTAGCAAATTGAAAAAAATACTAAATTTGAAAGAAAAATGTAGGAAATAGAATTTGAAAATGTATTTTCAAACAGCAAAAATTACAAATATAGAGTATTGCATTTTCTCCAAGATATTTTAACTGATTTTTAATTCTAAAATTCAAGTTGAAGAATGTTGATAAATAAGATATAAAAACTTAGACAATAAGAACAACTTAATAAAGACGTATAGAATAATTCTGGGAAATTCCGGATATTTTATTAGATATTCATCGACATTTTAAAATGAAATTATTGGCATAATACAATTTCATTTGGGTAAAAGTTTCTTCAATTTTTCTCGTATTGTAATTTAAGAAAGGAGAACTAATACATTTACAAAAATTGATTTTCATTCTTTTGTTTGTTTGTTTTAAATTAGCTTTTTTTTTCATTGTGAATAAGGCTAGAATTTAAAAAATTATTGCTGAAGAAAATTATATAACTTACCTATTTAACAGGCTCAATATTACTCTGTAATAAGATGCCATCTTAAGGTCTCAGATTCAAGCTAGAATTTTATAGACATTAAAGATGTTTATTATATAATATATGACTTAATATTAATTAAAAATTGCAGGTAAAATAACTGTGCGCATAATCAAAAAATGTTTAAACAGTAAATTGTATAAATTTAATATTTTGTTGGATTTTTTTAATTTAACAAATAATTCATAAAAATTGAGAATATTAAAAATCATTCATTTTATTTCAGAACCCATACTGATACAGTCTTACAACACTGCAGCGACCACCCCAAACCATCTTAGCATAAGCCAGACGACCGACATTTTTTTTTAAATTCATCGACATTTTAAAATGAAATTATAGGCATAATGCAATTTCATTCGGGTAAAAGTTTCCTCCTTAATTTTTCCCGAATTTTAATTTAAGAAAGGAGGACCAAAACATTTACAAAAATTGATTTTTATTTTTCTTAAATGAGCTTTTTTTCTTTGTGAAAGAGGCTTGAATACTTACTTAGTAACTTACCTATTTAGCTTACTTATTTAACAGGCTCAGTTTCCTCTGCTAATAAGATGCCATCTTAAGGTCTCAGATTCAAGCTAGAATTCTATAGAAATTTAAGATGTTTATTATGTAATATATGACTTAATATAAAATAACTGTACGCATAAGAAGAAAAATATTAAAACAGTCAATTGCATAAATTTAATATTTTGTTTGATTTTTTAAAAATTTTTTAACAAAGGTTTCATAAAAACTGGGAATGTTAAAAATCATTCATTTTCTTTCAGAACCCATACTGATACAGTCTTACAACACTGCAACGACCACCCCAAATCATCTTAGCATAAGCCAGACGACCGACAACTCCAACAACCGAATCATCAGTCCGTCCGTCCCCAGTAACGCTGCTGTCAAGTCGGAGACAACTTCCTCCGGTTCCTCCTCGCAGCCCGCACGGCAGAGGACACGCCGGAAGCCCCGCGTCCTCTTCTCGCAGGCCCAAGTCTACGAACTGGAGAGACGATTCAAGCAGCAACGCTATCTCTCAGCTCCAGAAAGAGAGCAACTCGCCAATGTCCTGAAACTGACTTCAACCCAAGTCAAGATCTGGTTCCAGAACAGGAGATACAAATGCAAACGCCAGAGACAAGATAAAACTCTTGAACTGACTGCTGCAAATTTGCATCAGGCTAGAAGGGTAGCTGTCCCGGTTTTGGTTCGTGATGGTAAACCATGTCCTTCAGCGTATTCATCTGTACCGTCTGGAGGAAATCCAGGATACTATCCGTCCCCAACAGCAGCTACTGTCCCCACTTCGGGTTCTTCCTATCCGACTGGTGTTGGACATTATTCCCATCCTCAGATGACCAGTGTGCAGCAAAACGGGGCAACGAACACTTCAGTGACCAATGGTGGCAGTGTGTACAGCAATCTGCAACAATTGCATACATCTCCTGGACTTGCTGGATGGTGAAAAAATTGATGAAACGTCACTTTTACTTATGCTAATAAATGTAATTCGCTTCGAAGCAAGTTCTTAAGCCGTCAGATTACCTCATATGTTACTCTTAAGTAACATTTCTTCATTAAAATAAGAAAACTAATAAGTTATCGATTCATTAAGCAGTTGTGATGATGGAAAACAAATATTGTGGAAAATAAGAAGAAAAATTTCCAAAGAACTTGTTTTACGAAATGACTTTGACTGTGATTGATATAAATCAGGTACAGAACAATGATACTGTGCTGGTCATAATATCATTGGATATTCTTATAACTGTGTCGCGTTCTATAGATTTGGAACTGAGACGTCGAACAATGGAAAATAAATTTCTGTAGTATGAGTAGTATGAGTAAATCTGTTTAGTAGCCAAACACATCTTCATTTGTACTCAATTCATTGCATTTGTAGAGAAATCCTTTTTGAACATTGATGTCCAAAGACGACTAATAAGTTACCGATTCATTAAACAGTTGCGATGTTGGAAAGCAAATATTATGGAAAATAAGAAGAAAAATTTCCAAAGAACTTGTTTTATGAAATGACTTTGACTGTGATTGATATAAATCAGGTACAGAACAATGATACTGTGCTGGTCATAATATCATTGGATATCCTTATAACTGTGTCGTGTTCTTTGGATTTGGAACTGAGACATCGAACAATGGAAAATAAATTTCTGTAGTATGAGTAAATCTGTTTATTAGCAGAACACATCTTCATTTGTACTCAATTCATTGCATTTGTAGAGAAATCCTTTTTGACCATCGATATCCAAAGAGAAGAGTTATGTGCCAAAGATATAGAGTCTGAAAGCCAAAGATATAGAGTATAAGCCGAAGATGGATAACCTTCTTTTTTAAGTTTTTAAATAACTTTTAACTAAAATATTATAGAAAATTACGCCTTCAATGAAAAATGTTTCGATTATTCTGTGATTACGAAGAACTAGGTTGTTGTTTCAATATTTGAGCATTTATTTTAAATTGTTTTGTTTTTAGTGAAGTAGTTTCTAAAAATTATTATTTCTCAAAAAATAGCAATTGCTTGATACTACTGAATATTTTAGCTATTTAGTTCGAAATTGTTTTGTTATTTGTATATCAGCTTGTACCAAAGATATTTTCCATTGTTTATTTGTGAACGTTATTAATATTTATTTAATTTTTAATCATTTTACTGGAATTTTTTTGGCATTATTTTAGAATCAAACATTAAAAAGATTTAGAATCAAACATCAGTTTTTTTAAAAGTTTATTAGAAAAAAGATCTATATCACCTTGAAATTAAAGAAAATCTCTTTTTCTTCTCTTTCTTTATAATATCAATTATAAAAATGCCACTATTTTTTTTAATTTTGTTACATAGCCTTTTATAAAACCTTTCAAAAATTATTTGGCTTTTTATATACATATAAAACCTTTTTAAAAGTAATCTAGAAATTTTTGAAGAAATTATTTTGTGTAATTATTAATTCTAAATGTGTTAATTTAGATATTAATGTATATTTACCGTAAAAAATTAAATTAAACATTAAAAAATTTGTTAATTAAGTCATTCCTGTTGTATAACCAGCATATCATAAAGAAATTTTTCCCATTATTATTATTATACATTGAAAAATATAAAAAAGTGTAAAAAAATTCCACAATTCTATGCGATTATAATTCTTATTATCTTATCTAGAAAATGTAGTCAAAAGTATTAGTCATTATTCAAAGGATGTAATAGCATTTATTGCATGTGAAGCGAATTATTGTGCAATATTTCTGTAATATAATTTTATAGATAGTAGCTGTGCTACGTAGAATATGTCTATTTATGTCTCTAGAAAGAAATAAAATAATTAATTTTACTTTTGTTTATCTTCATTCATGTATCTTTAATTTTTTGTCCTTTCATCTGATTTAAATTATTAAAATTAACTTTAATTATATCGATTTGTATAAAAAATGATCAGATTGTCGAAAGGGGATATTGTTACCAAAACAACCAATATAAATTAATAAAGTTATCTATAAATGGCAAAATTAAAATAAATCTCTATAAATTGCAAAATTTATTCGCATCTATTGTAAAGAAAACATATCATTTAAATATTTGCATTGAAATTGAAATTTTATTTTCATTTACTATTTTTAAGAATATTTTATTTTTTTCTCTTTATGAAATATTTGCAATTATTTGAAAAAGAAAAAGATATATAAATATGTATGTACGACCACAAAAATAAAAAGTAAAAACTAAGAAAAAAAAGAAAAATGTTTATGGCATATAAAAAAGAAGGTTAGCGAAATTTTACATCTCGGGGAGTGATTCATACTTTGATAGACCTTCTTCGCTTTCTGCCTTACATTTTATCGCCACTTTTGACATTGATTTTTGTGCTTAGACATTCTATTATATACACATGTTATAGAATATCATAGGTAATTTCAACGGTATAAAAAGATACGAATGACAAAATATTACATGTGAAGATGTTAACTACAACACTGCTCAACTCAGGTTTACAATTTTTTTAATGTAAGAAATAATTAATTTTTTAAAAAAAGAATGAATATTACTGATTATTTAATCAATTTACAAAATTCAGATGGAGAGTGTTAATGGTTAAGTGATGACATTCAATATTTATGCAATAAAAAATTATCTGTATTTTATTATCATGTCAGAACATGACGTTGTTTTTGAAATCAGGTTTCTGGCGTCAACAAAAATCCGTAGGCGAAAAATTTTATTATCCGCACGATCATCTCAAAAAATCAGCTTTTAATAACGCGTTACCATTGCATTTACAAAAGCTCTGGTTTTTTTAAAAAAATAATTTAATGACTACAGCCAATAAAACCTAGAAAAATGTCATTTTGAACACGCGATTATATGAAATGAAATAAATAGGAAATGGGATAATTTTTTAAAAATGCGAGACAAAGTTTTCTTGGATCTTTCTCAATACTAAATTGACTCATTCAATGAAACAATTAAAATGAATAAAAATATAATTTAACTTGCACGAGTAAATGGTGCTTGGCCGTTCAAGAAATGATGTTCTCACAAGATGCAGTGAAATACGCAAAGCAGATTTCATTTTAATCTTTTTTTTTTATTTAGAAGTGATTTAGTACAGTTTATTGGGCCAAAAATCATTTTTGATTATGCTACACTAAATATATGACGTCAGTTAAAATAAAAAGTTTGAGAGAAAGTTTTTAAAAAAATCTAAGATATATCTTTAAAAAGTGCTTACAAAATATTCGAAATAAGTAACTATACAAATTTTTAAAGCATGTAAAATACCATTCAGATCACAAAGTAAAAAAAAAAAAACAATCATTTTAAATAAATCTGAAAGATTGGACAGGAGAATTCTTCGAACAATGTTTTTGTAATTTAGAACCGGATGAAAGCTATGGATGAATTGATAATTAAAATGAAGGTGATCATTCAATTTCTTTAGAGCTGACATCAGACATTGACATACTAATAATTGAGATTTAAGAATTGTACTAATCAGGTAAAAACTAGCCCTATCTTTCTATGAGATAAGTTAGGCCTTCACCAATGAGATATTTAATATTGAGTGATTTAGTAATGGAATGGTTTGATTCTGAGACACTTTAAGGAAGACATTTACATATGGATTGAGAACAGTCAAAACATAAAAATTAGTATGCTGTCTTATTCACATGGCTAACTTACTTATACATCTCATTAAAATTTTTTCATGCTAAATAATTGTCTTACTTTATACTGATAATATTTAATATTAGTCACAAGTTCAACCTGAGTATGGAAGATTTGGATGGATGTCATTTATCATTTTTCGTGATAGAAGTTTTCCAGTTGTGAATTATTGTCTCACGTTTGCTGACAAGATACGTCAAAGGCAGCGTAGCTTCTGTAAATTGCTGAATGAGTCCAAACTCAAGTTGATACTAAACCTTTGATGTGCATTGCTGGATAAATTAGTGCCGGCTTTCTGACACAGAGGTAGCGCGTCTTCCTCGTGTTCTGGGAGTCCCTGGTTGTTCTGTATGCTATCTGTGAGGAGTGTGAATGTGTCCCCCCCCCCTCTAAAAAGGAGTTGTGCAAGCGACTGAGAGTGTGTAGCTAAAGTCGTACTTTTAGCCCTAGTTGGCGCCATTTGAAACAAGAGATCTTCGGTTTAAAATCTGCTGATGTATAAGCGTTGCTTGTCCATGGCAAGTGCCATAAGTAACAACAACAGATAATTTTGTTAAGGAATACTGATTCTATTTTTGTGTTGATTTCAAAACACTGAGACACTAAATATATTGTTGCAATGTTTTTTTAATTAATTTTCTTCCCCTTGGAAGGGCATCTCAAAATGAGGATGAGATACTTCCGACATGATGATTGGATCTTGCCACCTTGGAAATGTGCACTAATAGGTGAGGGATTTGACTCCTTCCATCGATGATGGGACGTATTTCCTTCGAGAAGGGTTCTACCGAGGCCGGTGATGGAACTTAGGACACAACCACAGTTCCTGCCAGTGTTGCTGTTGTGATGGTCAGGTCATTCAGCTCTAGTAGTTTAAATCCGTGTGCATTCACTGTGGGGCGGAGAGTAAAGACATGACTTTACTAATTTTCTTCTTAATTTCAAAAAATCAGCAAGATATTGGAAATAGGCTATCTAATTTTAAATAATTTTTCAAAGCAACAATATTTTTGAAAAGAATTACTCGAATTAAAGTAACAGACTCCAAAAATTCCTTTTCGCAAAGTAACGGTTTACATCGGCATGAGAATTTAATTATAAAAATTATTACAAAAAATTGCCTAATATATGGACGCAGAAATGAAAGTGAGAATCGTCGACAAAACACACGCTTTTTGATACAATTGTTTAAGCACAATTATACAAAAAGCGCATAATTGTTTAAGATACAATTATCTTATAATAAATGTGAATGAAATTGCAGTAATCTATTGCACAAAGATTAAAATTAGAATATTTAAAGTAGCAAACTATACATACATAAATATCGCATTTTAAATAGTTTCTAATCTATGACATTTATTCTCAGTAGTATTATTCCGTTCACAAATTTTGCATTAAAAATGACAAAAATATGTCCTCTAAGAATTAAAGACTTGTTTCATATTGAAAAAAAAAAGATTGAAATGAAATCTGGAATGCATATTTCTATGTATCACGTCAGAACATCTTTTCTTGAACGGCCAAGCACCACGTGCTCGTGCGAGTTAAATGATATTTTTATTCATTTTAATCGTTTCATTGAATGAGTCACTTTAGTATCGCAAACGATCAAAAAAAACTTTGTCTCGCTTTTATTGTTTAAAAAAATATCTCATTTCATATTTATTTTATTTCATATAATCACACGCTCAGGTTTTATTTGCTGTAGTAATTATTTATTTTTTAAAAAAACAGAGCCTTTGTAAATGCAATGGCAACTCGTTACTAAAGGCTGTTGTTTTGAAATGCTCGTGCAGATAATAAAATTTTTATTTTTCGCTTACGGATTTTTGTTGACACCACAAATCTCTTTCCAAAACAACATCACGTACTGACATGATAAAAAATGTACTCATCTTTAAGTTTGTCATTAAATATTTTATTTCATAAAATAATAGATAAAATAGATATAAATATATATAATATAATATAAATAGGTAAATAAAAAAACAATTGTGACGATTCTTTAGAAGATTATTTATTGCAATGTTGCTTTTAACACAAATTCTTGGAAATTTCTACAGATCTCCTTCGATCGTGAACTCAAAAAAAACAACATTTCTGTCAGTTCAAAAATGTCCATTCCTAATAACCGTTTGGTTATTATAATTAATTGAACTGCCAACGTCACATTATAAGTACAGATATGCATGTCCCTCTATTCATTTAAAATTTAGGAAGTTAACACCTCATAGCTTTTGCATTCGATTCACAAGTGAAATTTACATGATTTTTCTAATTGATACAAGAAGAGAACATTCCAGGATGAAAAAGGACAGCATCATAGTGAAGAAACAAAATGAGAGACGAAATAATAAAAAAAGACTTACACAGTATTACGAACAAATTGCAAGAGTAATACGTTAATAATAATTTTATTATTACTATTTATTATTACTATTTAAATTATAGAATGAATAAAATCATTTTTTAAATGTGAAAAAACAGCCCTGAAAAAAATAACATCATTAAAAAATTAGCAACAAAAAATTATCTTACGTCAATTCACGAAAAGGAAAGAAAAAATGATACAACTGAAATAGTGAATCAAATGAAAGATAGAAAAATTCAAAGGAACAAGATACAAATTAAATTTTGAAAATTTATGAATTAAAAAAATTAAATTTATGAATAATTTTTTAAAAAACAACCCACAAACCAAATACTAAAATATAAAATGGCAAGCATTAAAATACAAGATTCTAAATTATAAATTTATATTAAGATTAATTTATAAATATATAAATGCACTGTCCCTTGATAACTGGGAAAATCATTCTAAGTCACCCAGGAGGATAAAAAAAATTGCAATAATTGAGTTACAATATACATTGCAAACTTTAAGTGCAATATACATTGCAAACATTGGGTGCAATACAGAAAGCAAAAAAAGAACTTGAAACAGAGAAAATAAAAAATGGAATATAGAAGAGGAAAAAATCAAAGAAGGAAATGCTAACAAACAAGATACATCCAAACAAATCTGCGAAAATAGCAGAATTTTCTTGAAATTTTACATTCTTTATTTCGTCTCATACATCAATTGTCATTTATTCCATCAATAAAATATTTAAAGAATTTTAAATTACTGGACAGGTAATTACTGTAGAAAGAATCATGACTTTCAATTTTATCTAATGTATCATGGAACATTTGGGGCTTTTCATGATTTACCATTGCATATTTTGATCGTTAGTTTTTTTCCATATTTCCATTTGTCCATTCTCTTATCTGTTTCCCTTTCCCAAAATAAGAAATGCTTTGTATTTAGCTACATCATATAATAATTAGAATCGAGTGTGCAGTTTGGATTCCACATCTTTGATAAACTAAGTACAAAATTTGATTCATATCAACAATTTTGACTGAAAAATTTCATTTGTAATCCAATTCGAATTAGTTAGTTTTCATATTCAGATCCATGCACATAGACAGCCAATCCAATCAGCTCATGGATTAGATCTAAAATTTCATATAGATCTACAATTCTATTAAGTATTTATTTGTTAGCGCAGCATCGATCGTCACCTAGCTAAAATATTGATCATCAATTGTCATCAATTGTTTTCATAATCAGTCACTCTTGAGAAATCCTTATTGGCTTCTTTGAGATGGTTTATAAAGTGATCTAAAATCGCCAGTTTATATCGTTGTTGTTGTTGTTCTCGTGTTCATGGATCTGCAGTGACATCAAATTATACCGAAAGTCCTGATCACAGCCGCTGCGAGCAGATGGGCCAAAGGCCGAGCGAGAATGTGGACTACCTCCCCTTGAGAGCAGGCGTAAACTTGCCACCATCAAGTTCACAAACAAACTGCGTTGTAATAATGCAGATCATATATCTACAAGAGTATTCAATAATTGGAAGAAATCAACAAGGCTTAAACGTTCCTCAACTCTCCAGTTAGATTCAGACACTAGAAAACAAGTCAATTTGGAACACTCCTCTTTAGGTTTCCTTCATGAGCCCATCTTTCCAAGGAAACCACCAGATAATACCATGTTTGGTTTGGAATTATTACAGACTTGCTCTAAAAAAGAAGATTCCAGTGTTCTCAATCAGAATGGACTTGAAACAATCGAGAAGTTCTCTCATAAAAACTTCGCTGTCGCCTATACTGATGGCTCATCAGACAAGTCTCTGAACAGTGGAGGTGCAGGAGTGTTCATCTGCTATCCAGATGGTAGATATCGCAAGCATAAATTTAACACTGGCAAAATCGCCTCCAACTTCACTAGTGAAGTCTTGGCGATCAGAGAAGCTCTCACCTTATATTTAAATGATCAACAGGCTTTTGATTCGACAGAAGGTCTAACAATCTTTTCTGATTCTAAATAAGCCTTAGAGGCTATCAGAAATGGAGGGACTAACATCACCTCTTATGTCATTGACCGCCTAGAACAGTTGAACAGCAAGGGAAAATCCTGTGTCCTGCATTGGATCCCTGCACACGTCAATATTGAAGGAAATGAGTGTGCAGACTCTTTGGCCAAGGAGGCTAGAGACCTCGCTCATGAGTGCACCACCATCACACTCGCTGACGCTAACGCAGTGGCGAGACACAGAATCATGACTCATACGTTTAAAAAACCCCTGATTACTGAATATGATAGCCCCAGAGATATTACATCTACAATAGCAAGGCTTAGAACCGACCACTATAGAGGCATGAAAATCCATCCAGACAAAACAAGATCATATGTTCTTTGTAAACATTGCCCTGATGTCCAGCTCACTCCTGGTCACATCCTGGAATGCCCAGCGGTGACCACGAGTATTTTGAAGTTGGGAATGGTTCCGATGAGGAGCGCTTTACAGGAGATTCTGTACAGTCCTGCTGCACCGCTGCTCGCAGCGGCTGTGATCAGGACTTTCGGTATAATTTGATGTCACTGCAGATCCATGAACACTAGAACAACAACAACAACATTTGTTAGCGCAGCATCGATCGTCACCTAGCTAAAATATTGATCATCAATTGTTATCAAGTGTTATGCTACCAATACTTTTGGAGACAGTGTATCAACGTAGTAAAAATTGTCGGCAAACGATGTCATCATACTTTAACTTGTTAATGCTGCTACCGTACTAGCAGAAAAGTACCTTCTGCTAATAAAAGAAAATTTCATTCATCCTGTTCATTTCGTTTTTGAATTGTTCACTTCACATTCATACGAGAGAGCAGATAGACAGTGAGAAAGCTAAAAAAAAGAGGCAAAGAAGAAATTATGTCCTGAGTGCCCTAGTTACTAAATGTAAATGAATTAACATCACTTTTTAAAGTCAAACTTGATAAATGGACCAAAAAAAAACCGAGTCCGGGACAACTTATTCTTGTTAAATCACTAATGAGAAAGGAAGTGAAATAATCATATATGATTCCTTGAGAGCCCCTTTGCTAAAACTCTACAGACAGACAATCTTAATTTTAATAGATTCTATCAAAACTGTTACAATAAAAATCTGCTATTTTGGTATGAAATATAAACCTGATATTTTAATACAAATCTGCAATTTTAGTATAAAGACTTGTGATCATAAATTTCCTTCAATTCCTACTATTAGCTCACACAATCCCTATATATATAAATCTTGTTCAAATTTTCAGCCGTTAATAAAATACTTTTTATTTATCCAATCAAGTTCAAGTTAATTTTTTAAAACTTGTAGTAGATGACATTTGATGTTAATTCAGTTTTTCAAATATTAATTCATTGGTTTTTTGTTAATTAATTAAAAACTAATTTTATCGCCTTTATAATAGTTGTTGTTGTTAGATCTATATAGCCTGCTTGGTTGAGCGTTGTTTGCTTAACTCTCGTGCTGCGAGTTCGAACCAGGTTGCAAAGTTGTCCAAGTCGAGAGTTATCCAATTTGGGGAACTGAGTCAAATGTGATCGTTATTCTGGTGCTCAGAGGTCCATATCCACAGAAGATACGGTACCTTTCCATCCGTTGTAAAGCGAAGCACCATACCTATAGAAGCTACTGTAACCTTCCATCCGTTGTAAAGCGGAGCACCATACCTATAGAAGCTACGGTACCCCTCCATCCTTTGTAAAGCGGAGAACCATACCTATAGAAGCTACGGTACCCTTCCATCCGTTGTAAAGCGGAGCACCATACCTATAGAAGCTACGGTACCTTTCCATCCGTTGTAAAGCGGAGCATGAGGACAATTGTAATTATTTAATAAAAAGTAACTAAAATAAAAAAAATCCTAATTTCCTAAATTTTTCCTTATATCCAAAGTAGGAATTGATTTTAAAAAATTGTTTTTTATATTACTTGTTTATTAATCTGGTTTCTAATTTCCAATTATCTTCGTCATATAAGGACGGTTTCAGGTTTCGGATGATTTAAAACACAAGAGATTCATCAAAATCTCTTTGTGTTTATTTTTTTTCTCAATCATGGTTATTTTATATTACAATATCTCCCCTTTGTTTATTTCATATTCCGAAAGAGTAAAAATGGTTCATTGTTTTCGTAAAAAAGAATCACAAGGGGATGTTGTATCTCCAGTGGACGACCCCCTACCCCTGAAAATCACTCTCTCACACAACAGCCTCCTTATTCAGCATAAAAGGATTTATACTTTCCGCTTTCACATAAATTAAAAACGAAACACAATAACTCCCCCGCTATCGGCGCTCTAAGCGAGCAGTGAAAGACCCACAGAGAGTCAGATAATGAATAAAAGCGCGGGGTGAGAAAGGAGCAAAAAACTTCTCCCATAGAGCGGCGATAGGCGAATATCATGTTGTGTTTAGCTTGAGGATCTGTCCGGGTTGGCGCCTGCTCGGAAGGGTGGAGGTGCTCGCATTGTGCCCAATCTAAACAATAGATAACTTGTGCATCGAAAATCACTCCGGTCGGCCATAGACCACTTTTTGTGGATTGATTTTTTGTTTTATCTAGAATTTTTTTTTCTTTTGAAGAAGACTCTGGACGATCGTGGAATTTGTTCGTCCACTTTTTTTGCTCCAAAAAGGATAACACTATGTTAAATATACATTCATTGCAAGGTGTTGCCATCATTTTTTAATCTTATTTATCTATAGATGGTAATAAACACGTTGTGTTAAATTAACTTTTAAGGAATTTTAATATTAGTTGATGACTAAAGATATTAAAGAGGAATTAGAAAATTATATCGTCACTCTCGAATAAATTTTACGAAATTCACCTTATGAGTTAGCAATAAACCAAATAATTTATTCTGTGTAAAGATCTGATAAACTGATAACTTGTGCTAGATCTGAAAACTCTGGCTGTAACATTAACACCAAATATATATATATTATTATGAAGATAACTATTTTAATGTATAATAAAACACTACATAATAAGAAATTATTTGCACTTTTGCTCTTGTCATGCTGCGGTATAGTTCTGTTAAATTGCACCATATGGCTGTCAGATACGTTTGAACACTTCCATTGTCGTGAGAGTAGTGGGAGGGATATGGTGACCGGCATGACCAGATTTTTAAATACCCTTTTAAAGCCCGTTACAGTCTCTTTTTACAGAGGGACACATTCACACGCCTTATAGATAAAACACAGAAAACAGCCATGTCCGAACCGGGACTCGAACCCGGGACGCCGAGATCAAGTGAGAAGAATCGCTACCCCTTTGCCAGGACGCCGGCTTTATGAGAGAATACAAACGCAATACGTTGTATAGGATGAGAAAACGGTATATGCTGAAAAGCAAAAAAAGAGCAGTAGAACGCAAAATAGTAAATTTTATAATTCACTCATTAAAAAGATAACATAGAAGAAACATCCCATCTATGGTGTTTATCATTGTGCTTCAACCTTCCGTACTCTTTAGCATTTCTTGAAATAAATCAAATCGTTAAACATTTATTTTGCACACCCGTATACGAAAAAAAAGTATTGTAATAGCCAAAAAAAAATCCGAATTCAAGAATTTGACAAATCTTTAAATTTCGGGTCCCTCTGAATCCAAAAAACCCATTTTCAGAATTATGTGGCTATTTTTCTGTTTGTTTGAAAACACGAAATTTAAATACTTTCAGAAAGATTAAATTTGGTATATATATATATATATATATATTTCATCTTATTAAAGATGAAATTTGGTATATATATATATTACATCTTAAGAGAGACGAAATTTGGTATATATTTTATTTACATATTAAAAAAGATGAAATTTGGTATATATATATTACATCTTAAGAGAGACGAAATTTGGTATATATTTTATTTACATATTAAAAAAGATGAGATTTGGTATATATATTATTTACATTTTAAGAAAGATGAAATTTGGTATATATATATAACTTTCTTAAGAAAGATTAAATTTGGTATATATATTATTTACATCAAATGCACGAATTTCTACCAAATTTCGAGCGAATTCCAATCAGTGGAAGCCCTATATACACGATTGTCTGAATATAACTGCAAAATAAAGAGAGCTAGATAAATAAAATTTGACACTTGTATTTAAAAATAAAATGAAGCAAATTTGGATCCAAATTCAACTGTTGGCCCTCTGTGGATCAATAATTTCATACTTGTACAGAAACTAACTCAAAAACGTTACGACTCGTTTATGTAAAATTTTATGTACAATCTTGGTGCTACAACTATAGCTTTGTATCGAACTTTGGTATTAATCGAAAAAAGGTGGCCAAAATACATAATCAGTTTTGGTACGTTTGGGTAAACCGTACCCCAACGATTAATTGCATCGATTGTAATCTAAAAAACTCGCTCATAACTTTTATTCGCCACTAGCACACGATGTATTACAAAAGAATGAATTTATTACAGATCAAGCGAGAAAGACTCTAGGAGACTTCGGTCGATTTTTAAAGAGTAAGAAATGAAGTCCCTAATAAAACCCTTGAACTTTTTTCCCATTGCAACTGATTTCATTCAAATATATGCATCAGTAAATGATTGAAAGACAAATAAACTCTTGGGAAACTTCTATTGATTTTTATCCCTTTGCACTCCGATGGTACCTCTGACCATCCAAGATTGTGCATCATTTTGACGTTTTATTTATTTATTTTTCAAATTTAATTATTAAAAACGTCTATATAAGGGTTAAGAGAAACAAATTAATTTTTCAAAGAAATTCGACTTAAAAGAATTATGTATATTTATTTTTCATATCAATAAACAAATCTTTGTATTAGGTGAATTATTTTGCATCTAATTATTTTTCAGAGTGCAAAGGGTTAAAGAAAAAGGAATGAAGTCCCTAAATGAAATTCCTTTACTTCTTTTTTCCACTGCCGCTGATTTCATTCAAATATATGCATCAGTACATAATTGAAAGCCAACGAAACTCTTTGGAGACTTTTATTCATTTTTCAAAGAATAAGGAATGAAATCCGTTTATGAAAATTCTTTAGTACTTTTTTCCGTTGCAAGTGATTTCATTTAAATATAAGCATCAATAAATGATTGAAAGCCAATGAAACACTTTGGAGACTTTTATTAATTTTTAAAGAGTAAGGAATGAAGATCTTAAATTAAAATCCTTTCCTTCTTTTTTTTCCTTTGCAAGTGATTTCATTCAAATATAAACTTCAATAAATGATTAAAAGTCAAAGAAACTCTTTGGAGATTTTTATTGATTTTTAAAAAG
The DNA here is from genome assembly GCA_026289955.1 of Argiope argentata. NCBI lineage: Eukaryota > Metazoa > Arthropoda > Arachnida > Araneae > Araneidae > Argiope > Argiope argentata. Next base: position 11,299,810 of record JAOUZG010026641.1, on the reverse strand, counting down.
TAAAGAATGAAGTCCCTAAATTAAAATCCTTTAGTTCTTTTTTTACATTCCAACAGATTTCATTCAAATGTATGCATCAGTAAATAATTGAGAACCAAAGAAATTCTTTGGAGACTAATTTATTTTTAAAAAGTAAGTAATGAAGTCCATAAATAAAAATCCTTTGGTTCTTTTTTTCCATTTCAACTGATTTCATTCAAGTATATGCATCAGTAAATGATTGTAAGCCGAAGAATTTCTTTGGTGACTTTTATTTATTTTTAAAGAGTAAAGAATGAAGTTCCTAAATGAAAATCCTTTCCTTCTTTTTTTTTCATTGCAACTGATTTCATTCAAATATATTCATCAGTAAATGATTGAAATCCAAAGAAACTCTTGGGAGTCTTTTATTGACTTTTAAAGAGTAAGGAATGGTCCCTAAATGAAAATCTTGTAGTTTTTTTTCCATTGCAAGTGATTTCATTCAAATATATGCATCAGTAAATTATTTAGAGCCAAAGAAACTCTTTTGAGACTTTTATTGATTTTAAAGAGCAAGAAATGAAGTCCTTAAATGAAAATCCTTTAGTTCTTTTTTTCCATTGCAACTGATTTCATTCAAATATATGTATCAGTAAATGATTGTGAGCTGAAGAAATTCTTTTGAGACTTTTATTTATTTTTAAAGAGTAAAGAATGAAGTCCCTAAATGAAAATCCTTTCCTTCTTTTTTTCCATTGCACCTGATTTCATTCAAATATATGAATCAGTAAATGATTCAGAGCCAAAGAAACTCTTTGGAACATATAATAGTTGGTCTTAAAATTGAAGGTGAATAAACAAGCGCCAAAAGTGCGTTATTTGACAGTGGATATTTATTGAAAAGAAAACAACATCCACCTGCAGCCCTCTCAGAAATAACAAAACGAAAACAATTCTTGCTATTTCACGCAAGTGTTTCTGAATTTTGATCAAAGTGGCAGGGACCATGGTGAATACCAGGTATCAAATGTCTCTGCGCATTTAGCCCTCGGTATGCTATTGAGAATGATCGAACTTTTAAAATATGCGGTTGCAGTTAAGTGTCCACGCGACTGCACTCGATCAAAAGGAACATTATACCGCCATTACGGTCCATTATAAGTTTAAAGAGCAAACTTTGTAAAAAGCCATAACACCCATTCTTAGCTCACGATCCCGATCCACGATATCCGAAACCAGTTTAAACAAAAGCTATTGATTGGCATTCAGCTAGACGCGAGGTGAGTTTTCTTTTTCTATAATAAAAGCAGCAATAAAAAAAAAAACACGAAGCGAACAGGAAGAGAAAGGAATAGTCTGTATTGGCAAACGGTTCGAATGGCGGGAGGGTTTTGTTTGACAGTGGTTCTTTTTTTTTTTCCCTTGTTTTAATTTTGGTTAGACTTACTTCCAGACGCCTTAATGCGTTTTGTATCCGGAATTCTGTTGTTGACATGATTCTTTTATTATTAGTAGTAGTATTTTTAGACTATCACATTTTTGTTGCGTATAATAACGGATAGCATCTTTTTAAACAAGATTTTAAGGTTTGAATTTTTTAATTTTTTTTGTGAAACGTATAATGATAGTTTTATTAATTAATTTATTAATTATTATTTTACTTATTTGTTTTGCATAATTTAATATTTTAAAACTTTTTATTTTCCGGATGTCAATGGTTTGGAATGATCTATGCAAATTGTAATTAATGCGCCATTACTTACCATTAAAGTAAATGTACATCATTGCTTGACATTAATCACACCCCCAAAAAGGTAAAAAATACCTGAATGAAGCCAAAAACCGATCTTTTGCAACTATTATTCATCAATGTTTTATATTAATACATAGATTTTCTTTATTACGCTATGAAACACATAATTTTCTCTGTGGGAGACTTTTGACTCTCAACTTTGTTGTGTTGTCGTTGTTATTACTTATGGCACTTCTCAAGACCGCTGACAGACCTATAGGCAATTTAAGCCTATTGAGAGTCCCTTGTTTGTCAGTAGTGCCAACTAGGGACAAGACTACGACTTAGCTACAAACACGTCACAACCCTTTTTACGGGACGGATTTCATTCCTCAACCGATCGTAATTTAGATCTGGAACAGAGAACGATTACCTCTAAAGCAGTACTCCCAATGATATTTATCTCGACATGGAGGACTTTGTGACCACGACAGAATTAACGTGCTCTAGCCACCACACACACGGAAAGTCTTCGGCAGAGGGTTCGATTTCGCAGCTCACTTGATGCGAATCTAACGCCCTACCATCCAGGCTATCCAGGTCCTACTTTGATGAGAGAGAGAATAAAAATCAGAGCATTCTTGGTATTACCAGTCAAGCCTAAATTCCATATTTTTATAAAGCAGAATCTTACCTTTACTATGCAAGAAACAACCTTATTTATACTCAATGGATTAAACTTATCTTACCTATACCTAATCTATGAATCAGAGTAATATTACCTTTAATACGCTATTTATTCGTGTTGGTTAGGAAGTGAGTTTTGAAGAGAAATCAAAGCTAAATATGTATTTATTGTTTCAATTCAATATTAAAAAATCGGAAAAGCTACTTAATAGCTTTAAAACTTTAGAAAAAAATTCACCATATAGAGAATTTTTGTGAATAGATTTTTATTTATGCAGAAAATCTCAACGAACTGATTTGCCGTTTTCACAGAAGGTGTTTTTCAAAAACAATTTTCACCTAAAAAATTCGAAAAACAAGCAATTGCAAGAAAACTGGAAATGCATATATTAGCAATTAGGAAATCAAAAACAATGATTGTAAAGGATTTTTTTAATGAAAATATGCTGCTCTATAATAAAAGCAAGAAAAACCAAATGCATTAAAATGGCATTAAGACTGTTCAAAAGATGCCTAGAAAATTATAAAATGATTATCAAAAAGCTTTTTGAAGAAGCTTCTGGGATATTTTTTAAGGTCTCTCTTTCTCTCTCGTAACCATACTCATCAATTCATGGCAAAATTGGGGGGGGGGGGGGAATGACTGTTTCCTTAAATTTATAAGGTTCCTTTTTTTAAAGCTGGTCGATTTAATTTCGCATCTCGATATAAATATTGAATGCTTTATACCATATTAATTATTTAGTGACTTGATAAAATTGTATTTTGTTTCTTCAATTAGTATTGACCCATGAATGTGAAGCATTTGTTTGGGGAAGAATCTTATTTAAACTGGTACTTAGCTTTTATAAATACCGTAAAAATGTAATGAAACAGGTACTACTGGTAAATAAATACTTAGCAAATAATTTCAACTTCAAAAAAAATACCTTTTCTCATTTGTGAGGTAAAACCGAAAATACAAAATTTCAATGATGCGTGGTCACAGTCAAACAGATATAACACCATTTCATGCCTCGAGCATTAGAAATCCTTCTTCATTTATCACCTGACTAATTATACTTGAAAATGTTCTAATGCCCATTTATTATTTTATAATTCATAGAATTTGTATCTCATACAAGATTATTCATTTGGCAAGCTGGGTAATACATTATTTAATTGAACTATCTTTGTCATCTCAATCAGTGCAGCAATGTTAGACAATGCCGGCGTCCTGACACAGAGGTAACTCGTCTTCCTCGTGCTCTAGGAGCCCTGAGTTCAAGTCTCGGTTAGGGAATGGTTGTTCTTCTGTGTTCTATCTTTGAGGTGTGTGAATGTGCAACCCTGTAAAAAGGGACGGTGTAAGCGAGTGCGTGCGTATCATCTTCATATGAGCTGTAAGTCAGACTTCTACCCTTGGATGATCAGGGGTGCATACTCTCAGAAGTTACTGTACCCCTATTTCCGTTGTAAAGTGTATATGTCATCATTATCATGGTAGGGAATGGTCTGATTAAAAATGCACTACAGATAATTTTGCTAACAAACTTTTAAAAATTGTCAAAAATTCTTAATTGAGCTTTAAGCAAGTCTACTGCTAAACAAACCTACTACTGTAAAGATTTGTGTAACTCTTTCTATTTTAACAATTCATTGTTCTTGGAGTTGCTACTAAAAGAACAGAACTGACCAATGATAAAAAATATCACTACATTCTTCAAGAAGTTTATGAGGACCAATCCTCCCCAAAAGGCCATCCTAACAACTTAGAACTGTAGGGATAATTTGCCCTTTTATCTCAAATTAAATTTAAATGGAAGATTTTTAAAAATTATTTTTGATGGCAAATATTGAAGAATTTGTGAACATATTTTGTGACACACTATTATAATCTAAATAACATTTCAAAATCTACACTGTGGGAAGTCCTGTTCAAACGGGGAGAAATATCACCGCAATTTTCGAGGGGCTTTCAGAAGTCTGCCATTCCTGAAAGACCCTGACAACAACACGAAATCACTGTGACAACTTGCCGCCTTTATCCCAAATCGCACACGCGGGTGGCTTTAATGGCTGGCACGCGACCAAACGGTTTGTCGCGGGCCACCCCACTTGAAAAACCAATTGACTCAAAAATAGAGAACGCGTGAAAGAACCACCCGATGAGGTAAATATCCCGCGCCACCACCGTCCACCCCTCGTTCCTAGCCTTGAAAAATCGGTCCAGTTTATGAACTGATAAGGCGTCTGCGTTATAAGATTTTTCAGTGCCGGAAACAAAGGCCGGCTTGTGTTTCCGCCCAAGTGCCGTGTCTTTTATAGTCGTCCCCGCGAGAAAACAATGTTCGAGTCATGACGACGTTGTTGGTCAAGTCGAAGGCTCTGGCGGTGTGTAATCTAAGGCCTTAGTGAAGTTCTTTATTCTTCCTTCGACAACTAATGTCTTGTTTAAGGGCGCGTTTTCGGGATTTTTCGGCTATGACGCAATAAAGATATCGTGTCGTTAACCCCGTTGTATTATATTATAAAACGGTAGTTATTAAAAACCGGTGCAAATGCAAAGAATGCGTATATGTGCTTCTGGCTAATGGGACCCCACAAAAGATTCTTGTGATGAAATCTCTCCATTAAGTGAGCGGTGATTAATATCGGAGAGGATTAAGTTTCCTGAAACACGGAATTATCCGCGCAGATTTAACAAAGGCAGCGGCTTTTTGGTCATAAGCGCATTGTTTTCGGTAATTTATTTAAAATGTCAAAAAAATAATAGTTTCCTTATTTCCGTGAAATTATGGACTCGTGGACTTTTGTTTTCGAAAACATGTTCAGATGCTCATGGATGCTGATAAGATGAATATCGGCTCACAAAATATTTGATGAAATAGAAAGTAGATCGTTTTATGTTTCGTATGTGAAATTTGTCTAAGAAAAACACTTCTAATAAACGAATTTATTTACCTTTTGTACTAAGAACAAGAGTGGTACTGAGATAAATATGCACCGTTAAGCAAAATGCAAATTTATTTATTTATTAAATTATCTCTGAGTCAGATATAGTTCACTTGATATGTGAATGTTTAACAGAATTTCAAAGAATGTGAAAATGTAATTTCTCATTATTCATATTTGCCGATTTGCTGGAACAGGGATAGCGCGGTTTTCCTTTTATCTGGGTGTCCTGGGTTCGAATCCCCGTTCAAGCATGGTTGTTCATCTATTCTGTGCTTGATATGTTTGAATGTTCCCTCCTATAAAAAGAAGCTGAGCAAGCGACAGTGAAGCATGAGTAGCTGTTCTGTAATGTGTTGTTGACTTCTGTAAGCCCCGTGTGGTACTTAGTGGTGCACGGGATTTCTAAATATTCAAAAAATTATTCATATTTTTGCAATTTATATTTATAAAATTTTGTTTACTTATCTTGTGCATGCCTTTCTTTAGTATTGCTTAGGTTATTTTCGAGACACATTTAACATATATCAAGCAGTTAAATATTAAAATTTGCAAATTCAACTTTTGCATAAATGCAATGAAATTATTTATAATCAGAGGGGGGGGCGAGATAGCCTGGTTGGTAGAACGTTGGATTCGTACTCCTTAATTTACGAGTTCGAAACTCACAGGCCAACAGTTTCCCCTAGTGTATGGCGACTGGCACTCGTTAAATCTGTTCGAGGCCGCAAAGTCCTCCATGTCGAGAGTAGTACCACTGGGGGTACTGGGTCAGAGGTGATCGTTCTCAGTTCCAGGTCTAAATCACGATCTCAGATGAGTGAATGAATAGGCCTGAATGAAGTCCGCCCCCTACAAAGAGTTCTGACTTGTGTGTATCTAATTCGTACACTTGGCCCTAGATGGCGCTACTTATAAACAAGAGATGAATTTCTTAGGCTTAAAATCTGCTGATGTATCAGTGGGGCTTGTCCATGGCAAGTGCCATAAGGAACAACAACATAATTATAAAACATAGAGAATAAAGATTTATATTTTCAAATATTTATAAAGAAATTCAAGTGTTTATAATGCAAATGCTTAATGATATTTTCTTTTAAATGTCTTAATTTAATTTTTTAATAACAAAATAAAATTAATATGAAATTTTTGCATGAATTTTTTAAAAATAAAGATTGCATGCTTTAAAACAAAATTAGAACAAATCCCGACAAAATGTGGATGAAATATAAATTATAGCATAATTGAATTATAAAAAATTTGCCCTAAAAAATTTTTCTTCACTTCTGAATGTTACTTAAGTGTATATTTTTTGTTAGTACTTTCGGTTCTGTTAATATAAGATATATTCTACCGGCTGTTAGTAATGGCTGCAAATTAATTGTTTATTAATGTCGTGTACAGTAAATTCTAAAAATTACAAAATCAACTTTTGAGGATGATGATGATGTGTTCGCTTTACAACGAAAGAGGGGTGCACTAGCTTCTGTGGGTATGAACCCTTGAGCACCTGAGGACAGAAGTCTGACTTCTAGCTCATGTGAAGATGACATACTCTCATCACATTCGTTTTCAAGTCCCTTTTTACAGGGGGGAGGGCACATTCATACATCTTACAGATAGAACACAAAAGAACAACCATGCCTTGACCGGAACTCGAACCTTGAACTCCCAGATCACGAGGAATACGCGCTACCTCTACCCCCAAACGCCGGCAAAATCAACTTTTACAGAAGCGAAATGTAATTTCCAAGTGTAAAAGAATTCAAAAGTTAAAAACTCATTATTTTTGTCTAGTAAATATTTAAATTATGAATGTTTACTACTTATATTTTATTTTATATTTAGTATACCTTAGGCATACAGTGTTTGTAGAAAAAAGTATTAGCTTTTTTTAAAAAAACGATCATGAAAAATATGATTGAAATATAATAACGCGTTAGTTAAGAAAAATATTATTCCTAATAACACGAAACTTTAAAAAAAATATAATTTTTTCCATCAATCCCCCCAAAAAGAAAACAGATATCATAAAATTACTGAAAAAATACTCTGCATAGGGAAACGAGAGGACGAAAAAAAATTCTACAACAGGAGCATTGATAACTAAACGGTCGGCCCATCGCAACAAGCCAGACTATTGATAAGAAAAGCGCCAGAATCTCTGGTACACCGCGCATTTAAGGACAGTCTTTTAACGCTCAAAACTGCGAGGGATAAAAGAAAAAGAAGAAGAAAAAAGATGCCAAGAAAATTAAAAAGGCAAGAGATATAGGATATCACTCATTCCCCCGCGTCGATGAATGAGCTCAAGATCGAAAACTAATTCCAGGCGCCCGGTTAAATGTCTCCTAATTGCTTTCGCGTGTCAGCAGAATTTATATATATTCCGCGTTTTGAAAAAAAAAGAAAAGAAAGAAAAAGGATCAGTGGTATAAAAGCAAAAACGAAGCGGTGTCGTATTTTGTTTCTGTATCTCAGCCGTATCGGTCGAAGCGAGCAATTTGTTTTTCAAAGGCAGATGTTTGTTTATTTAAGAGATCCACCGAGGTTCAGTGAAAACGATTAGGGACAGACTGACACGGGCGGTTCTGGGAAGACAGCTGTTTGAGGAATGGCAGAAGCTCCACAGGTTCGAATAGGATTAGAATAATTAGGAAGCAGTGTTAAATCTTAAAATAACAATAACAAAATGGTATCTTTTTCATTCAGCACCCTATAATGTACACAATATTCTCTGAGTAAATATACTTAAATTTACATCATCAATAAGTGTCTAATTAATTAATTTTTACCAAAATCATCTTAGTGTTTCTTTAGTATTTGGAGTAAAATTTGGTACACAAAAATTAATTACATATATAATCAATTGTTGATGTATAATCAATTATACGTCAACAAAAATGGTATCTTTTTCGTGTCAAAATACGTGTACAAAATGGTATCTTTTTCATTCAGCACTCTATAATGTACACAATATTCTCTGAGTAAATATACTTAAATTTACATCATCAATAAGTGTCTAATTAATTAATTTTTACAAATATCTTCCTAGTGTTTCTTTAGTATTTGGAGTAAAATTTTATACACAAAAATTAATTACATATATAATCAATTGTTGACGTATAATCAATTATACGTCAATAAAAATGGTATCTTTTTCATATCAAAATATGTATACAAAATGGTATCTTTTTCGTATCAAAATATGAATAGAAAATGGTATCTTTTTCATTCAGCACTCTATAATGTACACAATATTCTCTGAGCGAATGTACTTAAATTTACATTATTAATAAGTATCTAATTAATGATTTTTTACAAAAATTTTCCTTGCGTTTCTTCAGAATTTAGAGTAAAATTTAATATACAAAAATTAATTATGTATAAAATCAGTTTTTTAAGTATATGTCAGAGAGAAAAAAAATATTTATATCAACGCTAGATGAAATGTCAACTCGAATATAAATAAAACTATTTTATAAAATAAAATTGGCAGTAAGACATCTTTCTCCGTATGGCGGCATCTGCTTCTAAAACTAATACATGAATAAAATACAGATTGTGAAAGACGTAGAAATATAAATTCTGTTACAAATTTAAAAAATAATATTAGAAGATATCTAAAGAGGAAATATCTTGCGTACATGGAAAATCAAAGAATTGGAAATGTTGTATGTAGTCCAAGGTATCCAAAGTATGATAATATTGATTAGGGAAGCATAATTTTCATTAATTTCACAGTGAATATCACTATTTCCAGATTTTACATACTTTTAATAATTTCATCATTTTTGAAATAATGTATCGATTTTGCTTGGATTCATTGTAACCCACTTTCTTTCCATTAGCACCAAAATTTTCCCTTTCAATTATTAAATTAATTTTTTTCGATTCAAATTCAAGTGGAATTCATTCCCTAATACATTCTATATAATATATGTTTTGCATTATGAAACGTGTTTCATAATAGTATATTTTATATCTAAAATAAAATTTCACAAGATAAAATATGATATTTTTATCATTAGTTAGTTATAGCTGCAAATGCCTCCAAAAGAGGAAATTTATTTTTATGCTATATTATAATACATAAAAATTTTGATGAAAAAAATACTTTATGTAAATGTTACAATGTATAAAATACTCTTATCACAGGTGACTTCATTATTTTTAATAGGCTATAAACACTCAATCTGATGTTCTGTTCAATTAATGATGATGGTATACAATTATATGCACGCTCATGCGTGTCCATGTGGGTATGTATATCAGACTCAAATTAGTTGATTGAATAACAAGAATTGGATGGGACATTCAGGATTAAATCGAATTAGCATTGTTATCAATAAGGTGGAAGCTAAAGTTGAATGCTAGTAGCCTATATAAAAAAATAAAAAAAAGCTACTGCCGGTGTTCTGGCTCAGAGGTAGCTCATCTTCCTCTTGATTTGGGTGTCCCGGGTTCGAGACCCGACTAGGGCATGGTTGTTCTTCTGTGCACTTTAGACTTGTGAATTTGCCCTTGTAAAAAGGGGTTGTGCAAGCGAGTAGGTGTGTGTGTCACCAGACTTCTGCCCCAGGGTGCGCAGGAATCCATACTCTCAGAAGCTGTTACATCCCTCTTTCCGTTGTAAAGCGGGCATGCTATCATCATCAATAATGTTGCTCATAATGAATCCATTTTATATATTGTATTCATTTTGACAAACAACTCAATGGAAAATAAATATAACAATTTAAATAGGAGGTTTGAATTCAATCTAAACACTATTTATAACTTTAAATTTAAGCATTCAACGATTGCTTTAATATTACATAGTGATTGCTTAAATACTAATTTCTATAGCACAGATCGAATAAATTCAGATAAACTGAAGTACAATCAATTCTGAACCAAATCTAACAAAGGGGTTCATTGTTTGTTAGACTGAGCATTCATAAACATATAACGCGAAAATTCAAAAATGCAATGATTTATGTATACCAGATTTGATGTGGGATTTGTGTGGCTACCAATGAAATTTTGTGTCTATTTTTTGTTTCAATCTCTTGATAAAAACTCTCTAAAACACAAATTCAATTTTTGGATACAATTCACCATATCTCAGCGATTAATTGCCCAATAACTCGTCAATGATAACACGATAAATTCTAAAATAGCAAATGATAGATTATTACAAAAACTTAATATTTATTGAACGCTAACGCAACTACTGAACTCTAATGTCAAGAAACGCGTTCTCTTGCAAGACAAACTTATTGGAGAGAATGTGTGTTCCGTAGTGTGCGTGTGTAATTTACCTTGGCAACGGAGCTCTCCGCCTAATTAGCTTTATTGGCTTGGTAACGGTAATGGAGTAGGCTTCAACGTTGTAACGAATAATGTAATGCGCAATAAAATATTTCAAGAAAGTACAGTTCGATAATCTGCATATAAGTAAGCACACATGCAAGAAATTTTTGGGGAGACTACCGTGATTTATAGGTTGAATCCGAATAAGTTTTTACTGCTATAATTTTTTTTGATAAAACAGACGTTTTCTTTTAATTAATAAATGGATCATTTGGATTATTCTAGGACACTTATTTTACCAAAGATTTTTTGTTATGCGTTTAAATAAAATGTCATAGATTATAAAATACTCTATTTACCATTAAATATCATATCAAAGAAATACGATTTGTAAAATATATTTGTTTGCCTAAACAAATTATCTGAACCATAATATCTAAAAGAACATTGTAGCTAGAGAGCGCCAATGCTGCTACAACTAGAACACAAATGAAAAGAACTAAATTAGCAAAAAGGTTTCATTAAAACTCGAAATCAAAAGGAGAAAAAAATATAATACAATGAATTCGGCTTAAATAAGTCTTCAGGCCAGATTCACTGTATTATATTCCCCCCCCCTTTGATTTCGAGTTTTAATGAAACCTTTTTGCTAATTTAGTTCTATTTATCATTAAATATTTTTATTTTAAAAAATTCACTTTCATTTTTATAATATACTTTTAAAGATTTTTTTTCCTCCAACATTTTAATATGAATGGAAAAGCTATGGTTTGTTTCCTGCGATAATCATGAAAGAATTAAACTGAGGAAAATATGTTGTTTATGCTTTTTTGTCTCTTTTTTTTTCATTTTGAATTTTTCAATCATTAATCAACATCTCATCTGTAACTGCGAAGGGATATGTTAATCAACTCAAAATTTCCTCTTTCCCTATCTCTCATCACCTTTTAAGATGCGGTGATTCTTCTCACAGCTGTAATCTTTTCGGAAATTCTTTTTGGAATACAATCTTTTTTGATGAATTATCGTGGCTCCATCTCTTGTCAAGTTCATCAACTACAACTGCAATAAAAGAAAGTTGGTCTTTTCCGAAGAAGATAGCTTGTTTACACAGCAGTGAATAATACCTTCTTGACATGTACATAAACCATATGAAAGGCCACGGTGCCCCATAGTTTCTTTTACGAGTTTCTTTTTCGTATTTTCTTTCCGTTTCTTCTCGGCGAATCGAAACTGAACAAAAACAAAATTATTTTTTTCAAAACGTGAGGGGAAAAAATGAGCAAACTTTCGCGTTAAAAAGAAAAGGAAAAAAAAAATGACCTAATTTTAGCTGTGTTCTTAATTTTTGCAATCATTTTTCAAAATTTCTGTTTTTATTGATATCGAACTAAATATATTTTCAAGATTTAAGACTTAGTGTTTCCTATTTATTTTATATCTATATTTCTGCTCAAAAAATTACAAATATAAAATTCTATGTTTTTTAATAATAACACGTTTTTAATTTATTCTTAAAATCAAGCTAACAAATAAATAAAATAACTTTCTTAATAAACCATCAAAAAATAAAAGAATATTTCTTTTATTATTCATAAGTATTAAGTTTTAGTTTTCAGCTGCCAGTTGCCTTTAAAAATAACCAGAGATTGGTTGTTAAAAAGTTATTTGTTAAAGTTCTGAAAAACATAAGTAACAATAATAAGTAAAGTTCTAAAAACATAAGTAATAAGTGACATAAGTAACAACAACATAATAATGCAAAAACACAGCAAACAAGATAAATAAAATTTAGTGTACATAGTCTTTTCATTAAAACTGTAGATCTTAGCACATATTGTAATTATATTGCAAAAAGGGGAAAAGATGAAATTGAATATTTAATTTCTTTTACATTCGAACACAAAATGTGACGTACTAATGCTAATAAATACACTGGAAAACTGAAGGCAAAAGATTCGCTGTTTGTTTAAAAGTTTTCTTTTTCTTTAAATCACGCATCTAAATAAATTTTCAAAGAATTGGTTGATAAAGGTCTAAATTTACACTCAAAGGCGCCAATTAGTTTATAATAAAGTTTAAGGTTATATTTACAATCTATCATTTTCTGCATAAACACAAGTTCGAAAATAAACTGAAAACAACGGCTTCTTTCGAGAGATCTCTTTCATTTTTTTATTCACTCCGATACATACACGATATCTTTCTTAAAGGCTTCTCTCTGCACATATTTAAAGACTAAAGCAATGTTATTATTAAAAGAAACCTGCATTGTCTTTCCATCAAAAACTCAAACCATAACAAAAAAAAATATATTTCTTGCAAAAAAAAAGTTAATATCCATAACGCACAACTAATCATTGTTGAAAGCTAAATCGCACAAAATCGTCTTTTATACCATCAAAAAATGTGATATTGATATGCCGCGAGACAAAGGAAAGTAAAAAGAAAAACAGAACATTATATGAAAGAGGGAAAAAAAGCAGAAATAATCAGAAATTCTTATTTTACGGCCTTAAACGGTAGAATCCGTTTCAAGCAGTCGGCCACACCACAATGCGGCGTTCATGCGATTAAAGACGCGTGACGTAATTTTGTTATTATTTTTTTTCCTCGCACAGTTTTTTTATATTTTTTGTGGTTTTTTGGAGGAACGGCTCTTCGTAGTTTTTGAAGGCCACTTTGTTGGAGGTTAGGTGAATGGTTGCCGAAATCCTTATCAGTTTACGAAATTTCACGGCAGATTATTTCGCCGCCAAAATTGTCAAAATAGAGCCGCTATAGAGGTTGTATCCAATTGCGTAACGGGTATTTGTGACAGACATTATTAAATTGTAGACACTAACTAGATGACACAATTGAGTACGCCATCTCCATTATTTCATATTTACAGGAGAGGATTGATTATTCCTTTAGTCCAACTGCAACTCAGTTGCGTACTGAAATAAATTTTTTAAAAAAATTGAAAAGTGGCAGGTGCGTTGGGAAGCCGCCAATAAAGGTGTTTGGACTAAAAAAATTATTCAAACAGTGCATCTTAAAAGACTATATGGTGACTTTTTCATAAAGGAAATCATAACTGGTCATGGGGTTTTTAACCCTCACCAAGCTAGGTTATTTCGAAAATCTGATAAGTGCAGATGTGGCAAATCTTCTGGAATCATTCAACATATTATACAGGAATGTAAATTATGGGAAAATACCCGCTCAACATAGCAATTAGGCTGGAGAAATTTGGACATCAAATTGCTATTAAAATTCTCTCTTTAGGGCAAGTGCTTCCGAAATTATCAATAATCTTATGCAGTTGGAATCAGTGGAGCACGATTGAAATTACTCTTTGCTTTGACATTAGTTTTCTTATGTCTATATTGTATATGGAAACTATATTTTGTATATATGTTTTTTGCTTTTGGGTTACCAAGAGCTTACTTTGTATATAGTTGTTTTATACTTTTTTAACAGCATTTTCTTAGTTAACGTTGTTTACATTTTTACGTTCTTCTAATAACTGTTGAAATGTTTATACCTTTTTTCTTTTTAACAACATTTTATTAGTTAACGTTGTTTACATTTTTATGTTCCTCTAAAAACTGTTGAAATGTTTACACCTTTTTCTTTTTAACAGCATTTTCTTAGCTAATGTTATTTACATTTTTATGTTCCTCTAATAACTGTTGAAATGTTTTATAATTACTATACTTGGAGACAAGGTGACAATTTTTGAGAATTTAAATTCATATCTTTTTCCGATCTGGTTCTTTGAATTAAGTTTTATGAAAATAAGTTGATTAACCTGCACTTCCGTGCTCGGTGGGGGTTGCTTTGCGGCGGCTCATCGTTATATCCGAATGGCTTCTACCGGGACGGAGTCTACATATGCCATATTTACAGGAGAACCCCCAAAAGTATTTCTTTTCAAAATATTTCTGCTACATAAGTTGTATCCGATTGCGGAGCAGTATTTGCGACAGAAATTATTAAATTGTAAACACTCACTAACAAGATTGTATAATTTAGTACGTCATCTCTATTATTTCATATTTACAGGGGAACCCAAGGAAGTCTTTCTTTTCATAACATTTCCGCTACAGAAGTTGTATCCAATTGCGAAACGGGTATTTATGACAGAGATTATTAAATTGTAGACACTAACTAGATAGCATCATTGAATACGTCATCTCCATTATTTCGTGTCTACAGGAGAACCCAAGAGAGTATTTCATTTCATAATATTTCAGTTACAGAAGTTGTATCCAATTGTGGAACGGGTATTTGTGACAGCGATTATTAAATTGTAGACACTAACTAGATGGCATCATTGAATTCGTCATCTCCATTATTTCGTG
>JAOUZG010026641.1:11225661-11243294 GCA_026289955.1 Argiope argentata | reverse complement strand
TCTCTCTCTCTCTCTCTCTCTCTCTCTCTCTCTCTCTCTCTCTCTCTTTTACTAACTTCTTTTTAGGGAAGATAGATAAGCATTTAACTTGTACTAGATACAGAATTTGTTTTTATATATTAATAAAAATGATATTCGGAATGTTAAAACAAATACTTTAATACTTAATTTGAAAATTTAAAAAAACATTACAGACTGCTGATATTAAAATTAAAGAATGCGGAGACTTTGATTTAAAACACTGCTTTCTTCTCAGAAAAATTTCAGTCACATTTAATAAGCTTTAAATTTGAATCTTCATTTGAAAAAGTTAATATAGAAAGTACTTAAAATCAGATTTAAAAAGTAAGTAACTTTTTCTTCTATAATTTTTTTTGCTTATTTCCTTTTTAATATTTAATAACTATAAAGTAGGTGAGAATTAAATTTAAAAGTTCCTCTCTTTAGAGAGGGGTGGGGGCGTGGTGGCTTTCTCTCTATAATAAATAGTATAGAAAATATAGTAATATAGTAAAGCAAATATAATAGTATATAATATTATAGCAAATATAATAGTATAGTCTCGGCTATTGAGCCGTAGGGTTTCAGATTAGAGACCCAATTTCACCTAAGATTTGTCGTGTTAGGAAGTCTGTTGCAAGTTAACAACTCAGGCTCTTCCTCGTCATCTGACCGCTGTACAAAATGACGAGATTCGTACAAAAAAAAATCCTAGTGTTGCTTTGCAACGGGATGTTAATATAACTAAATAACTAAAATTTTCAGAGAATTAATAAAGTTAGTTCTTTTTGATTTAGTTTTTCTTTTGTTTATATACTTTTCTCTTTGAGATAAACATTTCGATGCAATAACATCTTCTTTACTGTTCTCTCCAGCTCTCCTTCATTTTCTGTTCTGACGCTTACAAAGAGATGATATCGTGAGCGACAAAAAATTTCGAACCTGATATTTATATATTTGGCCAATCTTCATATCCTCTCCTCCTTGAATCTGTAAATCCTCCTTTGTACTCATGTTTCTCCGTCTGTGTGCCAATGAACACGATAATTCGAAAAGGCTTTGAGCTAGATTGATGAAACTAGGCACACTAAATTTGACTTGAAGGCTAAATTTTTAACTTCTTCGAAGTTTCAACAAAATTCATTCAGAAAAAATCTTTCTCTTTGACTGTCTGAATGTAATTTAGCACATTAGCTATAAAGCAAAGAAATCTAGATGGATAAATTTAGTAAAAGTATTTAACATATAAAATGGACGTATTTAAAATAAAGCAAAGCTGTCGAAATGTTGTATGTATGTTTGTGTGTTCTTTCTTAAGCATAAAAACGCCAAAACGGAAACACTTAACTATTTATTATGTGATTTTATGATTGCAATCGTAATTCTGTGTAATTTTTTATTTTAATCGGGCGGAAAAAAAGTGGTCCAAAATGCACTTTCAGTTTTCGGATAATTTTGTATAAATACATTCCAGCAGTTAATTGCCAAAAAAAAATGTTACCGAATGTCATTCTCTAAGTAGTGTTCGCCAATCATATATGATACTATTAAGTATATTTATTAGAAAGTATGCAAAAAAGTTTCGTTTTTTTTTTTTTCTTTTTTTTGTAAGTATTAATATTAATAAAAGAGGTTGAAGTTATTTTCTCATGTGTTTTAACTGAGATGTTATGCTTTAAATTCTGATATCTATTAAAAGAATTAAATTTAGATTTCCACAGAGTGCTATTCATATAAAAATTGTTTTATGACTATTTAATGTAAATACCTACTAGTAATTATTATTGTCATGTACTTACTGATACTGCAATCTTTGAATGTCGATAATCACAGAAGTTTTTTAGGGTTTAAAATATAGTTTAGTGTACAAAATACAATTCACGAAAAACAAATAAATTTGACCAAAATTAGTGAATTTCTCAATAATTTCACTCCCAGTATTTTCCATCCATTCTACACCTCTACTGCTCTCGAACATTTGAAAGTGAAAAATAGAATCATCAACATCACCATAAACATTCCAATGTCATTAGGATTAATTTAAATTAAAAAATAAAATGAAAAGGCTGAAAACATAGTCATTTCAAGAAAAATATGGTATTATAAAAGTTCTTATAAAGTTGCTTATAAAGTTAGTTATTATTATTGAGAACTAACTTTATAATTGAAAGAAAATAATTAACGAAAAATATATATAAAAACAAACAAATGTAAGAAAAAAGAAGAAGAAAAGAAAAAGAGATAATTTTTTCTTATTTTTTAGAGTAGTCAAAAAAAAAATCTACCCCCCCCCCATCCTGTTTCTAAAAGACTAAGTTAACAAAAATATTTTTTCTTCAGGAATAATTTCAGAATACTCATAGTAAACGTTTTTTCGTAAAAGTTTCAAAATTTCTAAAATGCAACATCGCCACGCTTGAAGATTTGCCCGCCAAAACTGGGTGTGTTTTCTTGATGAATGGGGTCTTCCATGGAATGTGCGCAGGTGCGAAAGGTGAAAATCATTCGTCTCCGCCTCTTTAGCTGACGTCAGTTCCTTTTATCAAATAGGAATCTGCTTTCCTGTTATTTGAACCACCCTTTTAAAATAACGTGATTCTAACTTATTGGGAGTAGCATATCACTAATTTTGTTTTCACTTTCCTGTTCATAAAGCGTGAAAGCGTTTTATCGCTCTTGTACTGAAGCTAAAATAATAGTAAACAACGCATCTGGTGTGTCTTCGGTTTGTTCAGGCGAATTAACGAGTTAATAATAGTTCAATCATCATCAGGTTTCATTAGATGTTTTTGGAGAGTTTTCAGATTTATATTATTTGATGCTGTCTTTGGAATTTATAAAGACATAGTATTCATCAGCAATATATATATATATAAGAAGCAGATATATATCAAACAAAGCAATATAATAAAAAAATAAAAGTTGTTTTAAGAAATATGGAAGAGAATATTTTCGAATCTTTTGATAAAAATGAAATTAGATCCGAAAAATCAAGAACACAAGAACTAAATTCCTTCTCGATTTCTTATCTGCTTTCAATGCCAAATACGAAAACTGAATCTTCTGTGCATAAGCTGTCTAGTCCAATGCTTCAACCTGAAATACAATTTTTTCATAATGTTTCTTACAGTGACAGTCGAACTTCTGTACACAACAAACCCGACCTATCACCGTCTACACAAATCGGAATCCACCAAATTGGAAAAAAAGAAGAAAAATCATCGTTAGAACTTGGTTCTTTGAGTGACAGAAGATTCCAAGGAAATGTTAGGCAGCTTAGTAGATATCTGCCTGAAAATCTAAAAGTGGGTGCTAATTTTTATCCATATCAGCTGAATAATTTAGTCTATCTATGTGAAACATCTCAAAGTCTACCTCATGGATTCATACCTGTGTTGCCCTATGGAGTAGGTGGGAGAATACTTAAAGAGCGTAAGTTCGTATACTTTTATTTTAATTCATTGTTTAAAAATGGAGAGATAATTAATTTTATTTGCTTATTGAAATGGTATCGTGTCAATATATCTAAATTAAGTTTTGAAACCCTTATATTTCAAAGAACATATTTTTACTGTATTGTAGTAAACATAAAGCAATAGAATTACTTCTGAACTCAATCTTAATACTATGTATATCATTTCAGGATTTATTTTTTTTAAGTAAAATAGCTCTATTAGCAAACCAATGTAACAATGCAAATACTACTTACATGTAAAAAATTAAATAAAAGTTATACTAACAATATATAAGTTATATTAACAAAAAAAGTTATACTAATTATATAGAAGTTATACTAACAATAAAATCTATACTAACAACATAAAAGTTATACTAATAATAAAAGTTATGCTAACAATATAAAAGTTATACTCTACTCCCTTGCAAAAATTTTTAAAAAATATATCTAACAATGAAGCATGTGGCATCGCTGTTAGATTTTTTTTAATGAACAAAATCGAATCGCAGGTTATATTCACATTACTTAAATATGGAAGACGTTAAAACTATATATCCGTTAAAACGATAGTCGTTAAAATATAGACATTAGAGCGATAAACGAGACGTTAAAACGATTATATTCACATTACTTAAATATGGAAGGCGTTTATAGGAAGTTTTCAAATATTAACTTTTTTGTACTTTTACCATATGGATGGCGCAGTATGGCCAAGATTGGCTCTTGTGCCAAAAAAAACCAAATTAACCAACCAACCATGGGAGACGTTAAAAACTAATAGTAAAGGCAAACCAGATAATAATAATATATGTGCTACTTTATTATAGTAAAGTTTAAGAAAATAGCACTATTTACAAAACAACTCATAGAAATAGATGTACCATTACGCTGAAGGGGATTTTTTAAAAAATAGTATTTTTTAATAAAACAAATCATAATAAAATGCTTATTACTTTATAATAGATTCTAAAAAAAATAATATTATCTACCAACCAAATTATAGCCATTGTAGATTATACAGTAATCATTATGACAGATTTTTATAAAAATAGATGTACCAAAAGCCAACTCATAATAATACATATACCATCACTCTGAAGGAGATTTTAAAATACAGTATTATTGACAAAGCATATTATAATGCAAGAAAGCATACTACTTTAAAGCAGATTTTTAAAAAGTAATATTAAAAAAATTTGATTTTTCTTACTTATGTCAACAAAGAAAAGTTTTATTTTAGTTACTTTTTATTAAATAATTACAATTAATATAAATAATTTATCAAAAAAATTATTGATTTTTGCAAGAATTCAACTCGCATTCTTCACCTTCTGAAATCCTTGCATTTTACCGATTGAGATACTGCTTGTTGATTTCAATTTTCTCTAAAAACTACTAAAACTCTATTTAAAGTATTAAAATTTAATTATAATTTAATCAATGGAAGTATAATTTAATCAATGAATTAATATATGAAAAAGAATTGTATTAACGTCAAGTGTCATGCACTACAAATTTTAAAAAATGTATTTGAATTTGAGTGGATGAATTAAAGGTATTTTATTAACGATTGAAAATGTGAACAAGATATATATAGGGAGTGTGATTTGATAGCCGGGATTTGAAAGATTATATTATCCACCAAATAAACTATAGTAAAATGCACTTTATTTCAATATGTCAAGTTCTACAGAAATAAGCCAATTTGATAATCTAATTTTTATATTCATAAAAACTCTATATTGTTATCAGTATTTTAGACATATTCTAAATTGCATTTGCAAGCATGACCCACAAAACAGTTTATAACTTAATCGAAAGTCATAAATATATAATTTTGGAATTTTTTAGTAGATTTTTGGAACTGCAAAAGGAAGTAGTAATATTATTTATATCTTCTTTAAAATAAGAAGACACGTAAGATTAATTATGAGTTTTAAATAGTGAAAAGTAGTTTTATTTTTCTCGAAAAAAAAAATCTGAAATTCAATCTGTAATTTTTTTTATTTTAGAATTTTGTTACAAAATCCGTGATTTTTTAATTAGAATTTAATGGAATTTACATCAAGCAACGTTTGTTTATATAAATTCAATTATATTAAATTCAAATTAGTGCATCATGTTTTCCCCAAGGAATCAAATTATTGTAAATTGTTTTTGGAGTAAAGCATTACTAGAGGTGCATGTTCAAAAATTATACTTAAAAAAGGCTTTCGTGCATCGAAGTATTTCAAGGGAAATAAAAAAAAATTGCAATCATTATTATATGAATTATATCTTCCAAAAATGTTATAAAAGAAACTAAGATAGCTTTATTTTCAATTACAACTGTAATACAGAGCCAAATAGTGTGTGCTGAAAAATCTAAAGTTACCGAATCTTGCCACGCTTAGATACACATCATGAAATTAGATTCTGTTTGATTAAATAAATTCGTTTAATAAGCTATTATTGTTTATATAAATATTTTTAAGGTATTCGAATGTTACTAATTCTCGGACTGTAAATGAACGTTTCAAATATCAAAGGTGACTTTATGCTTTATTTTTTAAATTTATTCCTATATTATTAAAAATATTTCCAATAAATGCTGATAATTTCGGGTTTTTTTTATCGTGTCAGAATATTATGTTATTTTGGGAATGAGGGTCAACAAAAAATCCGTAGACGAAAAATTGAAATGTTATTATCTGCACGAGTCTCTCAAAAAATCAGCTTTTAATAACGCGATCCCATTGCATTTGCAAAAGCTCTGGTTTTAAAAAAATAAGTTAATGACTACAGCAAATAAAATCCAGAAAAATGTCTTTTTGAGCCTGTGATTATATGAAATGAAATAAATAAGAAATGTGATATTTTTTTAAAACAATCAATGCGAGACAAAGTTTTTTGGAATGTTTGCAATACTAAAGTGACTCATTCAATGATACAATTAAAATGAATAAAAATTGAATTCAACTTGCACGAGCACGTGGTGCTTGGCCGTTCAAGAAATGATGTTCTGACATGATACATTGAAATATGCATGGCAGATTTCATTTTAATCTTTATTTTTACCTAGCTTTATGAATGCTACATTAAAAGCAATATATTTTGAATTTCAAAATATTTTGAAGGAAATTATGGCTCCAAGTAAGAATTTAACTTTTTTTTTTCATTTTCTTATCATCTGATTTACATTTTCCAATCAAATACATTCCAAAAGAATGCTTAAATCTATTTGGACTACACTAATTACATGCTCAATTAGAAAAATACATCGGTTATTATATTTGAATAGTCTGTGTGAAGCGAAGGGAAATTCTACGGAATCTTCACTTGGGAGCCTTCTACACGAGAAAAACGTAGGGAATCTTAACTCGGTGGAAACCACTCCCGTTAAATTTTACCACTATTTGACAGCATATTTTGCTTTTAAATTCATCAAAAAGTGAAGTAAAAATACTCA
Source organism: Argiope argentata (assembly GCA_026289955.1). Classification (NCBI taxonomy): domain Eukaryota; kingdom Metazoa; phylum Arthropoda; class Arachnida; order Araneae; family Araneidae; genus Argiope; species Argiope argentata. Next base: position 11,236,389 of record JAOUZG010026641.1, on the reverse strand, counting down.
AGATAATATTTTAGAACAATCACACTTCTCATTGTCCTACGCTTAGTATTTTTAATTTTTTCTATTCACAGAAACATACACACGCAATAATCAGTAAAATAAACAGCGAGAGAGGTCTCCTCGAAACTTTCTCGCATATTCTCCCATAGAGGTCTTATCTCTCTCCGCTCGTTTAAACTCCAGGACATACAGCGAATTCCGAGCATAGCATTGGTGAATAATAGTTAATAAAAACAGATCTTTGACTTAAATCTAGCATTTTCACAGAATATACTTTACGGCATTTGACAATCCTTCCTTTTTATGAGATTAATACACAATTAGCCGAAAATCGAATGCTCATTTTTCGTTCTGAATTATACGATAGTGCAAATCAACTATTTGAAAAAATAGGTTCAAAAGTTTATAAGAATCTACACTTTAAATGCTAAGCCTATGTACCAAATTTTATCTATCTAACTCCTTAATACAAATGTAATACAGTTCATATGTATTTGAAGAATTAAACAGGCAGACATTCTCTCAAAATATTTCCCCCAATATTTGATTTAAGAAAATCTTAAAATTGGTGTACACCAAATTTCACCGATTTCCGTCTAGCTCAAAGCATTTTTCCCTTATCGTATTCACAAATAAGCAAATTTAATATTAAACAGGTTTTTCGAATTTATCGAAGCCTGGAACGTATGGATTTGTCAATATCTAGTTCGAATTTTCTTTACTATTACAATACTATCCTCCCTATACTTTGTATACGAGAAATTAAAAGCACGATAAGTCCAACAAGTTTGGTATTGATTTGACTCAAAAATTACTATACATCAGCGACTTCAATCAGTGAAATACATTCCCATACAATTGGTTTGGATTATCCTGTTCTCACTCCTGAATGGTTGTACTGACAGACAGATAAACTGTTGAGAGATTTCGCCCATACTTATAGAAATCCATATCTTTAGCGTTAAGTATACTATCACATTTTCTTATACTTGGTACACGAGAAATTAAAAGCATGGTAAGTCGGATAACTTGGATATTGATTTGACTCAAAATTTACTATACACCAGGGATTTCAATCAGTGAAATATATTCTCATGCAAATTGTTTGAATTATCCTGTTCTCACTCCTGAATGGTTGTACTGACAAACCTACTAAAGGATTTCGCCCATACTTATAGAAATCCTTAACTTTAGCGTTAACTATACTAGAAAATTTTCTTATACTTTGAACTCGAGAAATTAAAAGCATGTTAAGTCGAACAACTCGGATATTGATTTGACTCAAATTTACTATACATCAGGGATTTCAATAAGTGAAATATATTCTCATGCAAATTGTTTGAATTATCCTGTTTTCACGCTTGAATGGTTGTACTGACAGACAGATGACCTGTTAAATTATTCCGCTCATATTTATAGAAATCCATAACTTAAGCATTAAAGTATACTTACCAAATTTTATTCTCGTACAATGCTAAGTTTTTGATCACGATCAGATAGGACAATTGATTCAATTGATTAAAATGTGAAAATTCATTAATTCATGTCTATGGTTTTATTTATTCATTTTTGCCATTACTGATCTTTTTATTTCTATGCTTCATATACCTGTAAGTAAAATTGAAGGATATGCATTTTTAGTTTATAAAAATGAAAGAAGTGATGTTTTATTTACATTACTTGATATAAATCTCTAATAAATTTATAAATGGGATACTTCTCCAAATAAATATTTCTCTAGTACGCTTATCATGATTGAGATACTTGTTACGACCTTCTTATCTCCATTTTTATTTTTTCTTACCCTAAGAAAAAGTGTTGCAATTGTCAAAAAATTTGGACTCAATAGTTTGACCGACTGTATATTTCTAAGTTTCACGCCTTCTTGAGTCCTAAAAATACATTTTGAAATTATGTCTATTCATTGTTCCGATTGTCTATCTGTGAACCCGCAATTTAGATCGATATCCGCTATTTAGATTTCACTTAGATCAGAAAACACATTTTTGGAATTCTGTCTACCTATTTATAAACATGGTACAGGAAAAAATACTGAGATCTAGGTTGATGAAATATGGTATATGATGTTTTTATCAAATTTGTAATTTTTTTTCAAACTCTGAAGAATGTTGGACTATTTATAGGGTGCTTGACCTGTCAGCACCCAAAAGTAAATGAATATGATAGCTATAAAATTTAAAAAGTGTAAATCTATATCAAATTACAAATCAATTCCTTTCGAAAACTAACGTTCTGTCAATTTGTGTTTTCACTTGCCAGCAAGTGTGTCGGGAAAGCTTGGTTGATAGGACGTTGTATTCGCATCGCTTAGGCTGCGAATTCGAACCCACCAGCCGAAGACTCTCCGTGTGTGTGTGTGTGTGTGTGTGTGTGTGTGTGTGTGTGTGTGTGTGTGTGTGTGTGTGTGTGTGTGTGTGTGTGTGTGTGTGTGTGTGTGTGTGTGTGTGTGTCGCACGTTAAATCTGTCCCAAAGTTCTCCTTGTCAAGAATAATAACCACTGGGGTTACTGGGTCGGAGGTGATCGTTCTCTGTTCCAGATCTAAATTATGATCTGTGGATGAATGAAATGCGTGAATGAAGTCCACCTGGTAAAAAAGGTTTGTGACGTGTGTGAGCTAGAAGTCAGACTTCTGCCCCCAGGTTCTCAGAAGTACACACCCTCAAAAGCTACTGCAGGCTTCCTTTCGTTGTAAAGCGAAACACGAGAGAAATAACAACATGTAAATAAATGCTATGAATCAAAATCTCAAAGACAAGTAAATGAGATTTGATTCTTAATTTTAATATCTGAAGTATATATTCTTATTAAATTTTGAATAAATTTCGTCATTAAATAAATTGCCCTTTTATAAATTCTCATGCATGTAAAGACGATAATTCTCAGATGAAATGGTAAGTGATAAATCAAATTTGGAATGTTGTCTCGTTGTTAAAATAGTTGTGTTTCAAGTTTTGGTTTCATTTGGCTATAGGAGTAATGCATGTTCAATTTTCTTCATTATACTACAAGCACAGTACGCTAATGTACGGGATTCTAAAAATAAAAATCTCAGTGCTCACGATGTTCATATGTTTACTCAAGATTCGAGATTTTATGCGAGGAAGAGAGACAACACTTTAATTAGAAAACATTTTGGAAAGAACACTCCTATAGTTTTTTTTAAAAAAAGAATTCGTCTGTAATTATATAAAAATCGTTAAAATGATTCAAAACTATTGCAGCTCTATAATGATGTCAAAAAATAATTCCATTTCATATTTTCTGTTAGATGTCAAATTAGTTATCCTTTTGGGAAAAAAAGTAATATAAATTTAAAATAAATTCCTTCTTAGATTAACAAAGAAAATTTTTATTTTAGTTATTTTATACCTAATAATTACAATTGTGGTTTTCGTGTTCCGCTTTACAATGGAAGGAGGGGTGCAGTAGCTTCTAAGGGTATGGACCCCTGAGCACCCGAGGGTAGAATCAAGTCTGATTTCTAGTTCACGTACTTTAGAAACCCTTTTGATGGGATGACCTTCATTCATGCATTTCATTCATTCAGCCACAGATCGTAATTTAGATCTGGAACAGAGAACGATCACCTCTGACCAAAATATTTCTTGAACTTGAGTGGATGAATAAAAAGCATTTTCCTAACCACTGAAAATTTGAACTATATATATATAGTTAAATAAAGATTCGAAATAAATGCTAGTTACTGAATACTTTTCTTCAATTCCTAATATTAGCTTCCCCTCTCCATATATATATATATATATATATATATATATATATATATATAGATATATTTAGATAGAGAGAGAGAGAGAGAGAGAGAGAGAGAGAGAGAGAGAGAGAGAGACTTTTGGCGTCAACAAAAAATCCGTAGGCGAAAAATTGCTATTTTATTATCTGCACGAGCATCTTCTAAAGTCAATTTTTAATAACGCGTTGCCATCGCATTTACAAAAGCTCTGATTTTTTTTTTAAAAGTTAATGACTACCGCAAATAAAACCTAGAAAAATGTCATTTTGAGCACGTGATTAAATGAAATGAAATAAATAGGAAATGTGATATTTTTTTAAACAATAAATGCGAGACAAAGTTTTTTGGATTGTTTGCAATACTAAAGTGACTCATTCAATGAAACGATTAAAATGAATAAAAATATAATTTAACTTGCATGAATACGTGGTGCTTGGCCATTCAAGAAATGATTTTCTGACATGATAAGTTGAAATATACATAGCAAATTTCATTTTAATCTTTTATAATAACATTCATTTTTAAAATAATCTCTGCTTATAACAAAACTGCTTATGAAAAATAATAGCTGATTATAACAAAACGTTCAAGGCGAATATTTTAATAATTCTTGCACGACTAAAATAAAATAATCTACAGATTTTTTTAAAAATTGTATTACTATTTAATATTTTATATATAATTCGAAGCAGTGAATTATTATTTTTAATTCCAGTAGGTTCTTATACTAACATTTTTTATTCCAATTAATTGATAAAAATGTTTTCTTGGCCAGAATGCAATGGCTGATGCAATCGTGACAGATGAATGCAACCTTGGCGATGATCTGGACTAAAAGTTCTAATCTAAATCTTTTTTGTTTCGTGTTTAAAAAAAAAATAGCTGGTATAGCACTAAAATGCAAGGAAAAAAAAATATTTGCATTACGTGCGTAGTGAATTACATGTTTATATTTCCTTTTCTTTATTAATGACATGTATCACTGTTCTCCATAGAACAAAAGAATTTTGATTCCTCAGTTCTTATCGCAAAATAATTGTTGAAATTTACCCAAAGTATTGCGATCACACGCATGAGTGCTTTTTTTGGCGCCGAAAAGGTACCAATTTGTCGAACTGCACCTAATGGGGAATGATGGGTTTTGTTTCCGTTCATCTGCATAAAAAGTATAATTTAAATTTGTTCAAGCATAGTAATAATAACAGTTTTTATCCAAACAGAAGTCACGGTCATGGGAAAGTGACAAAAGTTGGCAATTTGTCTCAAGAAAAGTGTGCCAAAAATGCACTTGGAAAACAGAAATAATAAGCTGAAATGTTCGAAATTTCGTTAGAAAAAAAATTGTAATGAAAAGTTCTCAAATCTTAAAATAAAATTCTAGAAAGGGCAAAGCTTGAAGGTCAAAGAAAAAAATATATTGATATTTCTGTTTTTAAACGATTTTAGTTTATTTTAATATTTTAGTTTAACAATTTTATTTTAAAAAATATAATAAATTTTAGTTTAACAATATAATAAAAACCCTATGTATGAATATATAGTATGGGGAAAAAAGAGTATATTTATAAATCATAGAAAAGAAATAATAAACTATAATTAATATTAAAACTTGAATCAATATTTTTCAATAATTCTAATTATATTTTAGGAATTCATTCACACATTTTTAATGTATAAATGGATAAATATAATAAAGGATAAAATTATTTTAGTTTCCGATTTGAAAAAAAGATATAAGGGAAAGATGTAAAAAGATGTATCATAATACTGACAAAAAAAAACCCATGCCGAGACAGAATTTTATATGCATTATAAAATATTGAAGAGATTTATTTCTGGATTTGTAGAGATCATTTTGAGATAAATAAAACAGTAGAAATACTATTAAAAAAGAGTGAAATTTTATGATTGCTCATTATTTTAATATCGTTTTTTTATCAGATCTTCATTGTTTTTCTCTGTCATTTCTGATTAGGATGAAAAAAATTTATATTTTAACGTTAAATATTTATAAATTGATATACTTTCAAATTTTGCTGTATGATAAACATGATTGGGAAAAATTGGTCAACAAGGCTAATTTTTGGACCTATACCAACCAAACTTCAAGCATAACTGCTCACTAGGTAGGTGCTCATTTAAAAAACACTTTTTCAATGTTTTACTTAAAATTTTAATTACAAATTAATTGAGATGTTAACGTTTCTTCTCAATAAATTCAGAGTACATGATTTCACATGACCATTCTTACAGCTTTTTAAAATTTAGAAATAAAACCATTTCTGCGATATTGATTTTATTTCCATACAATCCTTTAATCCGATTTTAAAAATTTGTACAATAATATTTTTTATTATTTTAGTCATTGTTAATAATACATATTCAGATATGTTGAGATTATATTAAATATATTATTTAAAATGCACATTCATTGCTATGTAATTAAGATTAAATTGAGATAGTAAAATACCGGGTGTCCAAAAAGTTCCCGTACTCCAAATTTAAAAAATCATTGTCCATGACTTTTTTTCAAGTATATTAAATTTTATCGTCTGTTAACCGTTGCATAAAGAAATGCTCTGAGATTTTTTTTATGCATTAGAAGCATAAAAAATGTTTTGGCCACCTCGATCCCCTGATCTGACCATCCCAGACTTCTTTCTGTGAGGATATTTAAAGAACAAAGTTTATAAAGGTGATCCTCAAACAATAGATGATTTGAAAACTACAATCACCCAAAGGATACAAGAAATCCCTCCTAGCATGTTAAAACGCGTTTCGAAAAACATGCGCAAACGAGTTCAGCTTTGTCTCCAAGAAAGGGGTGGACATTTTGAACATTTATTATAAATGTAAGTTCAGTATTTTTTCTTTAGTTATTTTAAAAGTGCTTTTTATCATTGGCATAAAAATAATTCTTTTTAAACCTGTTGTTTTCGTAAAATAAATTCACAAATCATCAGTACGAGAACTTTTTGGACACCCGGTATAAAAACAGAATATTCAGTACTCACATATTATTAGGTTTTGAAATTTAGAGTTAGTGTTTAAATATCTATTAATCTCTCAGGGAGAAAAAGGGGAAATTTTAAAAAAATAGGGAAAAAAATGGACATTTTAGGAAAGAATTGTGATAATTTTAGGGAAAAAGTGAGAAAATGTTGGGTAGATGAAGAGAAATCTTAAAAACATAGGGAAATTTCACGAAGAATTTGTTTTAAAATCTATTTGAAAGAAATGACTAAAATTTAGAACAGTTATTGTTCTTGATCCTTCGATTGTCATGCTTTTTTATATGTATTTATATATATAAAAAATTTAAATTAAGAAATGATGTAAATTATTTTTTTAAATATATTTTTAATTCTAGTTTTTTTACTTGTTTTATTTTTGCATTCATACAAAATAAGGATTATAGATGTGTTTTTTTAAAGACTATTTACAACTTGTTATGAATTGAGGAAAAACAGAAACTTTCATTTAACATTCTAAATGTTAAATTTCATTTAACACATTTTAAATAAACGTTCAAAATTGTAAAATATTGCATGTTTTCGAAAAATTTAATTTTGAAAATTAGAATTCGTATTTGATGAAAAAAAAAACATTGGATTTCATGGAAAAAAATATTACTTCAGTCACTGCAGTACATATTTCTGTGAAGGTACATAGTTCGTTGCAGTAAATAAATACATATTTTTCGGAGACAGGTATTCCCAATTTTAATGTGCGCTAATTAGTTTCAAAGCTAGGAAAAGCAAGTAATAAAAACACAGGAAAAAAAATTTTTGACGTTTTTTTTTAATTGGTGAAATGGTGGTGTTTACGATTAAAATAATGAACTATACATGACTCGAAAAAGGATTCGCCCTGAAAAATTCCCTTCAATATCCTCAGATTCCAGCACACTTCTAATGATTTTTTAAAGGTTTTAATTATTATTTTTTGTTTGTTTTCTTTATTGTTTTAATTTATCTTCAACATTACTTAACTAAGAAAATCAGTATAATAATATCAAAATATATATACATATTTAAATTTTTAAAAAAATCTTTTTCAAGTCACGGAAAGTTTATAATTTTAATCGCAAATATTACAGCAAATCTTAATGTTTATGATTTATTTTTACAGCCAAAAAATATGAAATTTCTTCCAGTATTATTAATAGGATATACCGTATAATTTTTCTAATTTGGCCATTTGATTTGGGCCATTAATTTTGGGTCATTTTTTGTAACTTTCGTTTTCCTCTGCTATGCTATGATATAGTCTATCTCAATAAATCAATCATCAATTCATTTTATCGGCTATAATTTCCCTGACTATACGAAACGATATTTAGAATTTGAAGCTAAAAGTTTTTTTACCGATCATCCTCAATATTTAATTACAGCACAGCTATTTTGAAATCATGCATTATATTCATTCTGTGGCATAGGTAGGAAATAGAAACAAATATTCAATTAATAATTGGGAAAGATCTCCATGAAATTTACCCACGTAATTTCAAACAAAATGTTTACCATCCTTTCCGTGTAATTTTGTTAATCTTGGACAAGGGCGTGAGTGCTCAGATTTCAGAAGGGCAGGGAAAACCTTGCTGGTAGGGCGTTGGATTCGAATCCCTAAGGCTGCGATTTCGAACCCGCCAGCCGAAGATTTTGCGTGTGTGTGTAAAGTGACTGACTCGCGTTAAATCTAACGTGATCTCAACGTCGTCTGTGTCGAGAGTAATACCACTGGGGTAATGGGTCAGAGGTGATTGTTCTCTGTTTCAGATCCAAATTACGATCTGTGGATGAATGAATGAAATACATAAAGTAAGTCGGCCCGGTAAAAAGGGGTTGTGACGTGTATGAGTTGGAAGTCAGACTTCTGCCCTTGGATGCTCAGGGCTCCATACTCTCAGAAGCTATTGGCCTCTACTTCTGTTGTAAAGCGGAACACGAGAACAACAGCATGAAAGCTGTGCATTTTGTGATATATATTAAAGTCAGTACTTGTTCATAAATTGTATTGTATTGGTGAAAAAATAACTACGAAAAATTGATTTTTGGCATGAATCTAGAATTTTTACTGAATTTAATGTGCGATCTTTGGCGATATTATCTTTTTAATGATTATACAGAAATACTAGAAATTCAAATATGTATTTTTGCATCTTTTTCTGATCGATAAAAATAAAAGCTTAAAATGAAACTACCGCTTCAATTAACAAATTACATAACAAGCTATATTATCATATCAGAACATGATGTTGCTTTAGGGATGGGGTTTCTGGCGTCAATTAAAACCCGTAGGAGTAAAATAAAAATTTTATTATGTGCAGGAGCATCTAAAAAATCATCTTTTAATGGCGCGTTGCCATCGCATTTACAAAAAATCTGATTTAAAAAATGAGTGAATGACTACAGCCAATTAAACCTAAAAAATGTCATTTTGAGCAGGTGATTATAAGAAATGAAATAAATAGGATATATATATATTTTAACAATAAATACGTGACAAAGTTTTTTTTTATCATTTGCAATACCTAAGTGACTCATTCAATGATACAATTAAAATAATTAAAAATATAATTTAAATTGCACGAGCACGTGATGCTTGGCCGTTACAGAAATGATTCTCTGACATGATCCATTTGAATATGCAAAACAGATTACATAACAAGCTTTATTTATTTCAACATTGCTCTTTTGAGTTATTACGTATACGTGCATGCGAACTATGGACTAACATATGGTCAACCGCTCGTCCGAAAATTCGATTAGAGTATGCATTAAGAATGTTAAAACTGTGGATCAAACTTTATTAAGTAAGTTGCTATATTTTTAAAATATCATATTTACATGCATACAAACATAAGTACGAGCAAACAAACAGTTCAACTTCAGAGCGAATTTGGTTCCAAATTTAATACAGTTCTACGTTTTGGATGCTTAATTTATGTACCAAATGTTATCTATTTAGCTCTTTGTCTTTCGTAGTCATCGTATTCATCTATCCTATGACAGTCAAAAGACTTTTTGGTAATAAATTTTCGTAAAACTATGATAGAAATCCAAAGTTAGGAGTAAAAGTCATAGACCACAAGATCAAAGCGTGTGTAGGCTATAGTATTGGTAGACAAACAGACAAACTTTGGGCCGGGGTAGCCCGGTTGGTAGAGCGTTGGACTCGTACACCTTAGATTGCGAGTTCAAACCTCGCCGACAGAAGATTCCCCTTGTGTTTGTGTGGTGGTTGGAGCTCGTTGAATCTGCCGTAGTCAATATCGTGAGTAATACCATCGAGGGTATTTTGTTAGAGCTGATCGTTCTCCGTTCCAGATCTAAATTACGATCTGTGGATGTATGAAAGAAAATGCATGAATGAAATGCACCCGATAAAAAGGGTTCGGCGTATGTGTATGTGTAGCTAAGTCGTACTCTTGGCCTTGGTTGACGCTACTTAAAAAAACAAGAGACGCTCAATCGGGTTAAAATCGCTGACATGTCAGCTGACTTGAAAAAATGCTATAAATAACAACAATTTATAATATAAATAGATTTAACAGATTCAATATCATATTCTAATTTCCGTTCCTTTATTTGTCTTCAAAATGTTTGAAGCATCTTGATATCAATATGAAGCACATTTGAGAATTATATATTATTAGAGATTCCATATCTTCTGTTTTTATTTCAATGAAATGTAGTAACAAAAAAGTAACATAAATACATGAGATCGCATTAGAGTAATATTTTACTTTATCCGCTAGAACATTCGAATTTTTAAAAAAGAAAGATGTACTTAAGATAAAGTTGTTTTAACCCTTTGCAATCGGAAAAGTAATTCGATGCATAATTATTAAATATACAAGGGCTTGTGTGTCCAAGTGCCAAATGTGTGTGTGTGTGTGTGTGTGTGTGTGTGTGTGTGTGTGTGTGTGTGTGTGTGTATGTATGTGTGTGT
>JAOUZG010026641.1:11206384-11220661 GCA_026289955.1 Argiope argentata | reverse complement strand
GAAGGGGGTTGAGTCCACAAATGTATACGGGAGGGGATTGAGTCCACAAATGTATACGGGAGGGTTGGGGAGTGATACCAGTTTTAATAGGAACTATGAAAGAGTCTTGAGAAGGCAATTAGTTACTTTTCTATTACTAGTTACTTTTCTATTAATGCTATGAGAATTTGTATTAAATAGAAAATAATTAATATTATTTTTTTCTTTCTAGGCTCCACCGAATCTCCAAGTTTTCAAAAAGTGACACTCAGACATCACAAGAAAAACCGCAAGCCCCGCACTCCATTCACCGCAGAGCAGCTTATGAAACTAGAGAACAAATTCCGCACAAAACAATATCTAAGCATAACGGAACGTGCGGAGTTGAGCTCATTCTTAAAACTCAGCGAAACGCAAGTTAAAATATGGTTCCAAAATAGGAGAGCCAAAGACAAAAGGCTAAGAGAAGCAGAACTTGAAAGACTGCAACTGGCCAACAGAATGGTTTTGGGTTGTACTTCGGCACCAAAACTCATTTATCACAATCCTTTCGTGTGTCCTTCCAACACATTTCCGTTGGGAATGGGAGTTAAATAAGTTGTTGCGCGTAACAACGCTGGATTAAACTTCTTAAAACTTTTCATACATCAAGACGTCATTATTTTTGAAACTATATCAAGGTTGTATAATAAATGCTGAAAATTGTACCAGTCCCCGTAACTGAATGCTAGTTTTGTCTGCTAACTCCATTTTTCCTTACCATATATCTTGCCATTCAACTTCAACCTTAAGCACCAGTCAACCAGATTAGAGATCTTATCTTGAAAAGCTTTTCCAGAAATGTTAAGCGATTGAATTTTTCCAAATATCAATACAGTGAAGGTTATAATCAAAATTGAGTCCTTTTTTACCGTCAAATAGCCCAATCAATAATTGGAGATATCTGCAGGATAAAATAAATTCTTAAAAGGAGTTCTCAATATGTTTAGAGTTTAAACATATCCTCTAATTGATATTCAAGCACAGAGAAATAATTTCTGCCTAACCGAAACATCGGTCATTCTTTTCAACATTCCAAAATTTACATTCTACAAAAAAAAAAAAGTACATTGAAGGGAAAAAATACCGGAAACCCTTTATCATACCAATTAATTCATTCATCAAGCCAATAAGTAAAAATTAATTCAAGTGTTGGCAATTTTATAAATAGATTTGTTCAAATTTTAGTTAGAAGAAACTAAACTAACTAAAAAAAAAACAGGCAGAAACACTAGGATAGATGTTTTTTGCTTAAAAGAGGAAAATGCATTAAAGAAGGATAAAAGTTCTAATAACTACTTTTTTTAAATAATAAATTTCTACAGGATATTTACTAAAGAGTTCACACACACGAAATATATTTTTGCTTGAAGGATCTTTTTTTAAAATAATAATTTAAAGTTAAAAATGTTTTTTATCCATTCCAATAATTGCATATTAATTCATCTCACAAAAAAAAAACGTTTGTAAATGATTATTAGAAAGGTTACATAACTAAGAAGTGAGAGAAATAGATGACAGAATTACTTTGACAGCAAAAATAGTTTCATCATACAAAATAACAATCAATCACAATTAAAAAAAATATCAACTAATATTTAACCAGACACAATGACACACAGTGTAACGGTCCACGTATTCTTAATTTAAGCTGCAACGGCCTACAGATTGTTGATTATTGTGATCTATACACGTAAATTGAATTTCTTCGGCAAATATTTTCTCAAATATTCAAAATGTGTAAATATTGATTTTAAAAAATGTTATATTTTTAAATTTTGTTTTTTAAGGAATTCAACATACCACATTTGAAAGGGGAAAAACATGCCATGTAAACTTTATATTTGTATGAAATATACTAAACCATGTCAATAAAGTAGATATATCTTATAATAATCAGATATCCTAACACCACCACAAAATTAAGCAATTTTAAAAATAATTAACTATATAAATTTGATCATTTTGAAATAAGATACAATATTTGTACATGAAAAATACAGGGAGGTATGCAATTGGAAAATCATTTACCATTTAATGGATTCAGAATTTTGTATTGAGAACTGCTCTTAATTTGTCATACTAAGTTGAACTAATAGTTATCCGTTTTACAAAAACTACTTATAATTAATACTATAAAAATACAGCTATACAATACAGCTACTATAAATATACAATTAATTCTATAAAAATACAGCATTGCAATATTTCCTTTACTGTTTTCCAATAATGCCTACTTCTCAAAATCTTTGTATTTTGAATATAGCTTACCACCATTTAGTTTTGTTTTCCCACATGCACTTTATTTAAGTATGAATAGCATTATTTATTATACTTAAGTACTGGAAAGCAATACAAACTTTAACAATAATTCTTTTAGATGAACTGATTCAAATAGTGTACTAATTTTTATCATTTCCCTTAACAAAACGAAGTTCTGACTTTAAAATTACACAAAAATTTATTTTAGAAAGCTTTGAAGTGCATATGAGAATCCGAATGTTAAATTATACAAATGATGTGAATATTCAAACAATTTTTTAAAAGAAAAGCTAAATCGATTTTTACAAAAAATGGATTTTTTGATTGTGGTTTTCTATACAGAATATGTAAAAAGGAATTATTTTAATAATTGCCTTTTCTTTATCAATTCTCCCCTTAATTTATATGGAAGTCTCTATTTATGATTTAATGGAACACTATTTAAACTTCATTCTTCAAAAATTACCAAAAATAAGTGTTATTTCTCTTGAGTCAAATATAAGAGTAAGTTAACAGAAGAGAAAATAAGAAACTAAATATTTTCCAAAAACTCTAAAATCATTAATGTAGAGGTATTATTTATTTATTTTTAAGTTTCCAACTGCGGCTTTAACCATTCAATATTATTTCAATGAAAAGCACTACTTTCTTTTCTAATCAACTCAATCTTTTGTACCTATTATTTTTTTTTTGTCTGGCTTTCTTGCAACCATTATCAAACATCTGTAATGGATTGCAATCAAATTATATGATTTTCTATTTTTATACCCCCAAAAATTATATAAATTCAAATATTTAGTGAAACTTAACACTAACCAGGATTAATTCATTCATTATTTTTCCACTGCACTAAAAGTACCATCAAATAGCTAATCCAATAATAATAAATCACTTTCCTTGAAGTGTTCATTTAAACTCATGAATTTTACATATTTTTGCTTGGAAATAAAACAGCTGAGTTTAAATCCATTTTAATTAGAGTTGTTAGTTTTTTAAGTTTTCATTTATTTATTGCAAAGCCTTAACTGTTGACTTTAGTTTCTTTTACAATACAAAGGGTGAATATTTAATAGTAATTTAGTTATATACATGACATAAAATTACATCAATATGATTTGCTTATACTATAATTATTTTTAATGACAATCCTCATTAAATAAATGAACTCATCAATCTAAATATGTGAATTGTTTTTGTGACATTAAGTAAAAAAGTCGTAGTCTAAAACTATATATTAACGATATGCAAGAGCTTTAAACTACACATTCTGAAAAAATACATCAGTTTGAGATGCTACATCTGTATAGATGGATACCACACTACGTAAAACAAAAGAAAAAAAAACTGATTTTTTAAATGTAGGAAGTACTTTATGAAATCTGTTGATAAACAATACTAAATACTTAAGATGATAGATCACTTTATCCAGACCATCAACAGAGCTGATGCTGATTTAAATATTTTACACCACCTATATTACTGATAGCATACAGTGCAAAATATTAGTAATTACATTTAATGGTAATACACATTTTAAACATGCGTATAAGTTGTATCAGTGGGAATTATATGGGTTGGTTTAATATCATATAAAATTTCCAAATTTCATAAGTATATATAAATATGTATAAAGAATAGATGCCACAAAAATTTTAAAAACAATAAAGAAAAAAAGAGAATAATTGTAATAACTTTTATAAACAGACATAATAACAATACATACATGGAAAACATTAAACATTATGGAATGCTCTGTTTTACATTAAACTTGAATACAATTTTCATAATCGATGACACACGACAAATTTAAATAAACCTCCTTTACTGATCACATGAATAAAATGTAAAATACACATTTAAATCGGAAAAAAAATTGCACCATTAAGTGTTGGAAAAAGTTCTGAACACAAATTTATTTATTAACACTAAAAAACATTCAAGTTGTTCATATTCAGTTTCAATAAACAATAATAAGTCATGATATTAATTTTATGGACATTTTAAATATTTTACAATACAAGGAAATAGTCATCGCAAAAATCAATACAGTTCTCCCATCATCAAAAGAACCAATGCTGACCAACCAGTAAAAGGATGCACACCTTTTCCATGACCAGATGAGTCGTCATATTGTTCCCAGATAAAGCCTGTTCGCTTGTATTCTTTTAAAATATTAGTCACAACATTATGCCGCAACTCTTCGTACAATTTTTTAGCTTGGCTCTTGTATGGACCTTCAATTTGACTGTAGTAATGAAGAGCACGAGCTGCAAGAAAATTAATATTTATCCATATTGAGCCTCTCCAATATGGAGGATCATGTTCCGTATTATATTTCAAATAATATGATGAAGTCTTTGCAAGAGATCTCAGACCATAGTCAGTCCATAAGAGATTCGGATTTCTCATGTCACTCAAAATTTTACTCAACTTTGGACTTTCTGCATCAACCATTTTTAGTATAAATGGAAAAAGACTGATGTATCCAAAATTATCCACAAACTGAAGAGTAGGGTCTTCGCTTACCACTCTGTACGTGATAGTTTGGGGAGTATTGTGGTTACCAGCAACATATGGTAGTTTTTCTTTGGTCAGTCTCACACTTTTTGAATGGAAACCGTAATCACTATATGACTCAGATACATGAGACCAATGCAGTTTATCAAGAAGTGTATTGTTAGTTAAGTAACGATTCGTTTCTCTGTGCTTTTCCAAAGGTTCTCCGATGTAATCGCCAATGTCAGCAAGAACACCAGCTGCGAAACCAATCCAGCATCGCAAATCGAGATGTCTTTCATCAATAGTGGGATGGGTAGCTCGAGGATAGTCATCTAATCCTGAGCTCAATGTTTTAGGATTAAGCTCTAAATCTGTTTGTGGATCACGTCCCCTCCATCTGTAAGTTCCGGGAATCATTCCCGTTTGAGTTCTGTTGAACCAATCAAACCAAACTTTAAGGCGGGGCAAAATATTTCTCAAAAATACAATGTCCTTCGGAAACGATCCGTTTTTCATTTTGAATAAAAACCTTTCTAAAGTTAAAAAGAATGTGGGAGGATTAGCATTTGTATTTTTCTGAACAATAAACTCGGCAGGGACACGTTCCCTAGCTTCTGCATCTAAAATTTGTTCTCGAGGAATCCATCCTTCCATGTTCATCAAATCCAACCAATGACCGATGATTTCTTTGGTGATTTCAGGGTTCCATTCTAAAATCAAAAGGTTATGAAAACCTTCGTCCCATAAGAAGCCGCGAGGAAAAAATGAACGTGAAGGGACTGCTGTATACAAAGGAGCATTCCAATAATTAACAGGTTCTTTATTATGAACAGATTGCACTAATGAAGAACCATAAAAATAACCAATACCACCAAGCATATTACTTAATGCAGCATAAGCTGGTTTTATATCTAGCGGATGATAACCTTTCGCTCGGAGTTTAAATATGGATTCAAATTTATTCTCGAAATTTTTCATTAAATTGTCCAATTCACTATTGTATGCATTGCCAAGAAATTTTGTCTGCCTATTACGAAAACTTCCCGATTCGAAGTAAACCTCTAATTCAAAAGGAGGTATGAAGGTTACTTGGTACACAACAAAATTAGTTTTATATTTATGTTCAGTCTTCTTAGTGTAGGCAGCAGCTTCGCCAATAAGACCTAAAATTTGGAGTTGCGATTTCTCTTTCGCTTGGAAAAGAGCATGGTGGCGCATGACAGTTTCTTTCAAATGTGCCAAAGATGGCGTGTCGGCCGTGAGATAGTTGTATTTCAAAATACTCTTGCTGGTCTCTATTTCTTTGAAATAGAACGAAAAATTTCCGACAGATTCAGCATAACCATCGATAGATCGAAGATGGCCTTCATTTACCACGTTTGGATCGAATTCTGCGTCACCTGTAGCATACACGTAAAACATCAAAGAAACGGGGCCTGGAGATGGACTGAATTCCTAGGAAAATAAAAGAAAATATGAAACTTGATATAAGAACATTACATTTGTTCTAGTACTAGAAAAATTATAAATATTAATGTAGTCAAGTTTGTCGTTAAAAAGTATTCTCATTGAATGGTTACAATACAATGTTTGAAATACAACAAAAGAAGCATTTGCTTTAAAATATAAATCCTTATTATCAGGTTCAGTGTTTATTTATTACTCACATAAGTGAGCTGAAGAAACATTTTCGAAACTTTTGCATCCTTTTCCTTTTCAGTCTAAAATTAGATTCATCATCAACTTAACGCCGGTCACTGCAAATCTCTTGAGTTCAAACCTTTTCAGCACTTTTTCTCAGAAATTAATTGGTTCTTCAGAACTTTGGATACTAGGGGACAAAGGCCATAGCAGCAATAAGTCCCAAGAACTGAAATCAATCAACCAATCACTGAAGAAACACAAAAGGATTATAGGTAAACCTCTGTATCTTAAATACCTTCTGTGGTAGATTTAAGTATCAAACAAAATGAATCCCTCCTTTTTCTATAAACTGGGAAATTTAGTTCTATTTTCAACATATCTTTAATTAATTATCCTGCAAATGCTTAATTTTGACTTTTTATAAATCAGTAACTTAGTAAGAGTTAGAACACGTTTTTATTTATTTATTATTTTATTAAGATGTGAAAGTCTATTTTATACAGAAAAGACATATTCCAATATTGTTCACATTTCAGATTATCAATCACAGCAAAATAAAAAAAATAATAATAATAAAAAGAAATGGCAGGTCTTATTAAATTTTGTCAAGCAAAGACTAATTTAAACCTATAACATAAATGATAACTACCTATCTCTCAACAGAAGCAATCAGATTCATAATTTTTTTTTATAATCACATACTGTACAAAACTAAAAATTGACAGTGGAGGAAAATATATAACAATTCTTTTAAGACAGATGGATGTTTGCTTACTAAAAATATACAAATTAATTTTATATGTACTTTGAAATCAAAATATTGAACACAATCTGAACAAATCGGGGAAGAGGCAAATCTTAATTAATCAATTAATTAAATTTAAAATTTGATTTTAACAAATTTTGACATTATCATAAAAATAGTAAAGTTTCTAAAATTAAATATGTTGACCAACAATTTTGAGGAAAAAAAAGTGGTTAAACAATCACCAAGATTAAAATAATATTTTATTCACAAGAAGAAAGATATAATATAACTAACTAAAAAATAGTAATCAACTTTCCAATTATAACTTTTGTCAGTCCAACTATATCATTCCAATCAAACATTATAGTAAACTAGGTACATAAATTTAAAAAAAAACAACATATTTTTTCAACAAATGCTATATTTGGAGCTAAAAAAAGTTTACTTTGGCATCGAATTATTTATACAACATTACATTTTTTAAAATAAATTTACATTAATATCAACTGAAATAACTATATTAAATCGTAAGAAAGATGAATGTTCATATTTGTGCTAGGGCTCTACAGACTGATCCATAAAAAAGGATAATGCAAGTTCAGGAAAAGAAAGAGTTAGAAGCAAAACAAATGTGACTTATTTTCAAAGCCTGTTTATTAAACAAAATTAAATTATTGCTCTGATCTTGAGGAATATTACACCATTCGTCAAGCAATGTTCTTCGAAGTCCCAGTAGACATATAGAAGGTGGTTGACGAGTTGCAACTCCTCGGCCAAGAATTGTTCACACATGCTCACCTGTGAGAATGCTAGCCAGTCCATACTGGTGATATCTCCTGATCGAAGGCATTCGTTTATGATGTTTTCATGGTGCGTACGGGCGCTTTCACCATAAAACACGAATTCTGCGTTCATGGCATCCTGAAACAAACGTACATGCTGTTCCAGAATTGGAAAACATATATGGAGTTCCAGAATTTGGTCTGTCATGGTTCCAATTTGAGCATGCAACCCAGAATAATTACTCGCCAAACGAGAAATCCTGGACCACCGTAACGATGTCGTTCAATGATGTTCTCTAGTTGGTAATGGGTACATGGCGCTCTCCATATAAAAATCCGGTGCGAATCAAACTGCAAGCTAAGACTGGACTCGTCGGAAAACATCACACAAGCCCACTGTTCCAATGACCACAATGCATGCTCTCTACTCCAGGCTAACCAAAGGCGACAGTGAGTGGAACATATCTGATAGGCCTACGAGTATATAGCCGAATAGTATCTGCCCTAAGCGTCTGTGGCAGGTGAAGGTTGAGGTTAGAACCCGCGACGCTAGAGCATGTAGCCGAGTAACATAACCAGAATACAAAAGAATACTTGAGAATCGTAAATGCTATCTGGCTTATAAAGCTAGCACCACAATTCACGGTCTGCCTTGAAAACTGTCTTACCAGTGGCTGAAGAGAGCTGATGAAACAGTTTGATGCTGTGCTCCATATGTTTCTTTAAGCAGTAACTGTCAAATACCGGCCCTCATCGGCTTTGTAACTTGGGTTGCGATCTGTGCTGCAACGCCTACTCTCATTACCATTATCCTGGAATCGTTGCCAAAGTCTGGAGATGACCCTCTGAACGATTCCAAGTTTCTCGAACACTTTAAGCTCGCATTACAGACGGCCGATAATTCCACCAAATAAAAAATTATCCAAATGCGCTCTTTGTGTCATAATTATGCGGTTATTGCACTGAAAGGCTTATAAAGTGTACGCGAACAATTTTATTTCTTTGCCTGTATTCCTTATACATGATTCACTTACACTTTCATGATTGTGACAAATTATCAGAGTCATCTGATGGCCTGCAATTTGCATATGATTTTTATAAATGTGTGCTGTCATTTTATAGATGATATATATTTTTTAGAATTCCTCTCGACTCTGAATTATTCCTAATTTATGGACATTAGTGCATCTATGTAGTTTACAGGATGAACAATGAAGTTACGATATTGTTAAATTGAGAAAATAGATGAATTGGACATTAATACTTTTAATAATGATGACTGAAACTATTCTACATTAGAAAAGCAACCATGTACACAATAAATAAATCATATTAAGATAATTAAAATGATTTAGCTTTAATATCTAACAACATTATAGAATTATGGACATAAAATTATATCTAAGCTATTTAATTAAAATCTCCAGCAAACTACCTAACTCTAATAAGGATTAGTAACAAATAGCAGATGCATTTAAAAAATTAGAAAATGTATTTTTTAAAAGTGTTCTATTTATGTTGTCAAATGAATTTTGAACAAGTTTAAGAAAGAGAGGAAGAAAATATTAGATTCAAAGAATAGCAATCTTATTAGTCTAAAAAATTACTATTAATTTTTGAAAAAAAATTTCTGTTTACAGCATTTAATATTTGTAAAGCTGAAGTGTTAACATTATTCTATTTAGGCTCCAGTTTTCTTCGATAAGAAAGCTGCAATTTATCAGTTTGTA
This sequence comes from Argiope argentata, assembly GCA_026289955.1. Taxonomy (NCBI): domain Eukaryota; kingdom Metazoa; phylum Arthropoda; class Arachnida; order Araneae; family Araneidae; genus Argiope; species Argiope argentata. The sequence continues at coordinate 11,210,978 of JAOUZG010026641.1, read as the reverse complement.
TTTGATTTTTTTTCGCACAAAAAATATATTTTATTGCCTGAGAATGAATAAATACTTACTTTAGGTCTCACAGAAATTTTTGCAGTAAAATCCCCACCATGATCTCCTCCAACTTGTTTTACAAATGATGTCACAAGATAATATTCCTTGTCGTCGATTTTCTGTATTCCAAAATTCTCGCCATCATGTTCAAGCCAGGTGTAATGATTAACATCATCCCATTGATCACACCAATGTCTTATATCTATCCTGTTATTAACAACTTTTTGTGAAAACCACATAATTCCAGTAGATAAACCTTGAGGACTACGTGTCCGCATACCAAAATAGCTGCCAGGTCTGTATGTACCCCAGTACCGGGTTGGTACATCTAATCCACTCTTTGTTACAACTTTTGGAAGATTAAGAGGAGTTATCACAAGGTTTTCCAAATGATGTTGGTAGAAAAAATATACTATACTTAGAATCACAACCACAATATTAAAAGCAACAAATATTGCAACCTTGTTGTTCCATTTATCTAGGAATGGACTCTTTGTTTCCACTGTACGTTTTACGTACACAGTTTTTTTAGAACGGCCACTCCTGTTTCCACTACTTTTATTATCTTTGAATTGGGCATTAGCCCGACTATTAACACCAGATACTTGTCTAGCCATTATTTCTGAAATAAAATAAATATCATTAGAATTCTGTAATTGAATATATGAAAACTTCTTTATAAAAGAAAATCATGCATTTCATTCAGATTTTTTAGATATTAAAGTACAAACTAACACTTTTAAGGATAAATGGGAAATACTGTAAACATTTTAAAATAAAATTATTTAAATAGAATCTTCCATAAAGTTTTAAACTATAATCAATATCAGATGAAATATATCAGAATATAAATATATCAGATGTTAAACACACAAAAAACAGGACAAAACTCTCATCATTTAATAAGTAATAATGTATCAAAATAAGTTTTAAAAAATGTGTCAATAATGAAATTACTGACCTCCTAACTTTTAATGAGTATTATAAAAATTTTAAAACATTAGAATGTTTTAAAAAATGTAACCACTAATGTATGTGATGGAATTAAGTAGCTGTTTTATTATAAAAATTTAAAAGAATAATGATGACTTAGTAATGCTCATTTTTAGTTTAAAAATACAGGTGTTTGGTAATGAATGATTCTTAAAAAAGAATTTTTGAATATAATTATTGAACATGAACTAACATGAAATTAAATTGAAATTTTTTTCATACAATCATTAATTATAAATATTTTTGAAAAAAAAATTCTAGAAAACTGATTGTATGAATTAATGTCAGTTAAATCTCAAATTAACTCAATACAGAGAAAGAAAGTGCTTTTTGCTTGTCCCATGTCATTATAAAATAAGATCTGTCACTGAATCACATTATATCAACTCTACAAATTATAAATCCCACCATCTTAGATTTTTATAAAATGTTTTACAAATACACAAACTTGTTTTTGTATTTAAGGTTGGCAAAGTTTTAAAAATTTTGTTCAGTGATAAATAGATTTTTTTTAAAAATGTATCTAATAATTATCCTAAATTAACTATGGATATGGGAGCGGTTTAATTTTACAGTACTTTTTCATGCTCTTTCTTGTAATGTACAAAATTGTAAGATAATGTAAAATAATTTTGCCAAAATCTACATAGAAGTGTTAATAATGTTTTAAAAAGTATATATTTTAAAATTTATACTATAAATAGTCAATAATTTTGAAAATCATCAATGTGTTGATGATTTACAAAATATAAATTTGTATACCACTATAAATCTAAATGTGATAAACTAAAAACTATATATCTAAATGCGATTTTTTTATTAGCAAGTTTAAAGTTTCAAATTACTTTTATTCAATCAAATGAAGAATTTAAACATCTACACATCTATGAAAATAAATATAAAAATGAAACTAAAAAAGAACAATGAATCTAAAGGAACATTTTATTTAATAAAAGCATGTGTGTTATTATCTGGTATTTGAAAAGGGCATAATCATTTATCATACATCATTTCGCATATCTTGTATCATTTTTTAGAACATTTATTAATATATATATAACATCACTTCTTGGATGTGATAAAGATGTATATAGCCCTCTCCTTTTACAAGATGAAGAAAAATAATAAGTGTCTTTTTTAATTCATTTTTGGAAAATATACCTAGATGCCCCACTTTCCTTCATAAATAACTGTAATACAGCCTGATATGTTGTCCAACTTTAGTTTATTCAGAAATTTTGATTTTTTCTTTCCCCATCCTGCAAATCTTTTGAAAAATATTCATTGAATATGTTGATGTAATTTTGGACACATACTATTTTTGTGTTCTTGGGTAATCAAAACTAGATCAAAATGACTTTTCAAAAACCATTCCAATTCACTATTTTTTTTTCCTTGGAGTGCGCAAAGTTTACTTTAATAATGTTTTAAATTGCTTTCTCAAAAAATATTTGTAATGTTAGAATTTAATTTTTATGTGGCCTTCTATTAATCTTTGAGAATTAACTGGACATATATATCCTTTTCTCTTAAGTTGCAAAGTCTTTTTTAAAGTGTTATATTTAAAAAGTACCCCTCTTCTTACATGTTAAAGCCTAATTCACAAAGGCAGATTAAATTTTTAAAATAAATTTTTATAAGTCGAAATTTATATGAAAAACAAAAAACCTTATTTAGAATTCTTTGATACTTGGAAATCAGAAATATTGTTGTACTAGTAGTGTGAATATGTTTTACTGACGCTTTTATTTGTGATAATATTTTTAATTGTTAAAATTTATCATTATTACTTAATTAATTTTTTAAAAGTGAAATAAACATAAATGTTCTATAAACTGTTAAAAATAAGAGCTAATAAGTATTACTAGCAACCCGCAAAATTTAATTGTTTTATATTCATTATCTAATTCTTTTTTCAACTTAGATTTCATATTTATCTTCATAGGGCAGTAAAAATTAGCATTATTCAGTTAAATACAGGGTGCAAATGAAAAATCAAGCTTTAGTTAAAATTTTCTTTAATTAAAATCTACATTTTGGCAGATCATTTACAACATTACAAACTATTTGTGGAGTAAACACACTTTTTGAAAAAGATAGTTAACACCGCAAGAAAAAGAATGAAAATTGTTGTAAAATTACATTCCTCTTAGCTCCACAATTCACTTAGGAGAGTTGTTAAAGCAATTCAAAAACTTTTATTCACCACTTTTAAATACATTTTTAAAATATGAAATAGTTGAAATTCAAAAATTTGATTTGATATACCTGTATGAAAATTAGCAGATAAATATTGCATTAATGGCAAATAATGGCTTTATAAATAGTACATTAATGCCATTTTTTATGAAAATCTGATATGGTAGCACAAATCATATTTTAAAATTATACTGTTTGACTAATTGCATCTTTTTAATCTGCCCATGGAGTTAAAAATTATTTTCTTCCATCATTAACAATCAATCTAACTTCATATAAATATATATAATAGCATATTAAGACAAAGAAGTCAAACAAAGAATGACTGAGTTTTCCATTTGTTAGTTTTGAGTGGAGTACAAAATCCTATAGTGTTAAGAGATACACTTCCTGAATCAACCCATGTACAGAGAAATATGGAGAGAAAAGATGAATATACTAGCATAGCATACTAATCACTGAAATTTTTTTTAAAAACTTTATTTGTGATTGAGAACAAAAATCAAGTTTTTTATATGCATATATAAACATAAATTTTCAACAAATAATAATTAAATATTAAAACAATGAAGTTACTTTAATCTAATTAAAAAGTATAAGTCTTTAAGAGCGAATTATATATATATATATATATAACAATTTCCTCTTGTTATATGCATGCATTTTTTCTCCATCCTTTTCTATAACAGTCAAAACACAATTTTAAATATAAAGTTAATGATAGAATATTACATTTGGATTAACAGATTAAAAAAAAGGCAGTAAAATACATTTAAATTGGAATTATGTATGTTTTTTCCAATGAAAATTTGCTGCTTTTACAGATTACACAGCATTTCATTGCTTTTGATTTTAATTTATTGGCTTCTAAGAATGAAATAAGAGCAAATAACTAAAATAAAAAAGTATGTTTTTTTTAATAAAGCATTCTATTAGTTTTAATATGAACTTAAATATGAATGTATCAAAAATATACTAAAAATGCATACATACCTCTAGTTCTGAAAATTTTAAAGGCCTTCCTTTTAATTCTTAAAAATCTTATACTCATATATCTGCATTATCTTTTTGGGGATATAGTTTTGCTGAATCTGTCTAAAGAAAATAAAAATAAAAATTAATTTATGTGATCATATTAAAATCTAAACACTTAATTAATAAATAACACTTAATTGTAAATAATAAACACTTAAAGCACATTTCAACAATAATAAAATTCAAGTAATAAATCAATATAGAAAAATAAGCCTAAAGAACAAATGTAAATTTAATTTTTGAAATAACCAAATTCCAAATTTTACACTAAAAATATTCCTCTGATGTTTAGTAAAAACTATGAATTTCATATATATATATATAT
>JAOUZG010026641.1:11179120-11196515 GCA_026289955.1 Argiope argentata | reverse complement strand
ATTCAAAATTTGGCTCACAATTACCGCTGATACATTTTTTATGGTATATTTTCACGCTGAGCCTATTTTATTGTGTTTATATTCAAATAGCTTTTATATAAAATTTTATCTTTTTTTATATAAAAAATTTGAAAAAATATTAATACACAAACAAAAAAAGATTTAAAAAAAACAAGATTAATAAAAAGTGTTATTAATAGACAAGAAACAAATATGTTAATTTCTTTTTCAGCAATATTTACTGAGAGATTCATTTTCAGACTTCTCTTTTGAAAAGCATGTAAACTTGTTAGATCTTTTTACTTCAGTATTTCTCAATCTTTTTCTACTTGTGTATTATTCCTTGATATATCTTCACTGCTTCATGTGCCCTCGCTTCCTTTCTCTTGTTTTCTATCCAGTGGCGAGTTTCTGATTAGGATGTCAGGCTAAAGGGGTTTTTAATGTTAAAAGAGGTTCAAAATATTATTAGCCTAATTGCCAAATAAGTAAATGTGTAAATATAGACAGTCTATGAATTATAAAATATTAGATTGATATCAACATTCCATTAAATATAATTGAACAAGTTTGTATCTATTTCATTACTTTGTTTATTTTTTTCTTTCACAGTATCTATAAACCCAAAGTTTCTACCTAAAAAAATAGTGCACATAAATGTGGATACCATATATTAATGAATCATAGTAAATAAATAGATAAAATCATATAGTTCTAATCATAAAGTTTCTTAAATAAAAATATTAAAACTGTTATTTTTATTTTAGATATATTATACTAAAAATCATTAATGCACTGATTAAATGGTAAATTTTTAAAACTGTATTGATATTTAAAAAATGTGTTAAAAATGCATTAAATTACAAAACTGAACTGGCTGTTTCAGTAAATGGGAAGGCACATTATGAATATTAGCTAGGAAGGGACACAACATGCCCTAAATCCTTCTTACTTAAAAATCAATATCCACCATTATATCTTCTTTTTTTCCCCCTTCATAACTTCTCAGATCATTGCATGTTCTTTTTTGGAGGTACTAGTGCATTGAATTGATTTTATAGTAAAATAATATAATACAATTCCTTTGTTAGAAAGTAATATATATAAATGTTATAGTAAAATGTTGATTTATGATAAAACAAATATAAGGAAGAATAAATTTGTGTTTTCTTGTTCTGTTTGTAAAAAATATATATCTTAATTATGCCTTAGAAAAAAAAATCTATATAAATAAATTTTTAAAAATCTCAAAACTTTTAATTGATAAAAAAAATATTGTTCACATGTTATTCTAATGATTCCAGTATATGTCTGAATATTTTATTTTTAAGTTATAAATAATTTTAAGTTTGTAAGACTATCTTTTTCTGCATTTTTTTTAATGCTGCTAGATTTCATAAATAGTGAAAATGATTAATCAATAAAAGAACTGCTCTTTAAAATAGTTTTAGGAAAATTTAAAATGATATATATTTTTAATAAGATTTCATTGATTATATTTACTTAATGTAGCATTTGGTATTTACTATGATAGATCTATTTAATTGATGTGATAGTGAACTTATTTTGATATTTTGACCTTCTTAATTGTATTAGAATAATAATATGCATCAATGTGTTGTTGATCATGTCTCAGCATCAGTAGATAATCCAGGAAATATAAAAAGTTTTTTAGACAAAATAAGAAATGATTGTTGTAAATTTATATGATGTTATAAAACAGATTTTAAATCTATTAGTAATGCTTTGTGACAATTTTTAATCCATTCATTTAAGAAGAAGATAATATTTTATTTTCCTTTTCAAACATGTTATTCATGTAAGGAGGGGAAGAAATATCTTTTAACATCTATTGTTGTAAATTCCCTTCATGTTTTACTGAGATAAAAGTTATAAAATATGTATTATTATTATTTATTTATTTATGAAATTAGAAATTCATTTATTTTTCTATGGATAGGAAGAAGAAGAAAAAGCTTTAAAAGAGGAGCAAGAAAAGAAAGAATATGAAGAATATTTAAAATTAAAGGAAACTTTTGCTATTGAAGAGGAAGGTTTCGATCAAGAAGAGAATGTAGATGAAGTAAGTTTCTGAATTAAAAATAGTTTTCTATCTTTTCAGCAGTGAAAATAGTTTCTGCTTTCACTATCTTTTTTTCTTTATTTTTATAAATATTTATACATTAAATCTAGTATTTCAATATATTTGGTTAGTAGAAAATAGTTTATTTTATTCTATGTGATAAAAGGTATTTATTTACTTGCAGGGAAATAAATTTCAAGAATTCATTGATTATATAAAAGTGAGTATTTTTTAAGTATATTAAGTTATGTATATTTAAATATATTTTGTTTTTGTGTTTAATCTTTGGTTTTTGTCATACTTTACAAATTTATGTATATTGTCATATTTATTTTAGGGCCAAAAAGTCGTGTTGATGGAAGATTTGGCCTCTAGATTTAAACTTAAAACACAGGTATTTAAATGTTTTAATTTTTGTTTTCGTTTATTTGTCATGATATGGAATTTGTTTATCATGTGGAATATTATATTTTAAAAAAATATTTTTATATAAATCAGATATTTCTGTTGAAACAAACATAATTATATACATTTTTATTGAAAAACTTTTAGGTTTTCAATATGTTTTCCAAAATAATTCTGCTTTAACTGTGTTTTCAGTTGCATTAATTCGAACTTTATTTTTTTTAAGCAGAAGATTTTAGTAATAAAAAATAGATGGAAATATTATATCATATGCATTAACAAACAAATTGACATTACAAGTTCTTATTTAAAATATATGCCATTATTTTTATGACGGTTAGACTTTTTTATCATACTGCTTTTTTTACATTCATTATTTCTCATCAATATAAAAAAAACCATTTTAAATGTATATAATTTTATTTTATGTGTATTTTTATATAAGTGTTTATTTTATATAAACTTTCTGGAAAATGTCTTACTATAGAAAAAAATGTTAGTATACAGAATAAATTTGAGTAATAAAAATTTTGCAGTCCTAAGATCAGTGAAATCTTTGTTTTCAGCACAGATCCATCTATTAATTTGTGTCAAACAATGTATAACTTGATGATTTATATTTAAAAAATTGATTTTGTAATAATGAAAGAATATTAATATTATAAGAAAATTCACATTTCATATCTATAAGGTATGAATTATATCTCTGAAGAAAAGTATATTTCTGTGCACACATTTATAAAGTGTACATGTGTTGAGTTGCATTCATTGTGCTATAAAAAATAACTTTTATTCTTCATTAATACAATATTTCAAAGTGCACAATTACGATCAGAATAGTTAAGTGTTTTAATCATAATGAAATCTTAACTCTATTTTTTTTATTATAATACAAAGTTATGAGGAAAAACAATTAAAAAAACCAGAGAAAAAACTAGTGTATTAATCTAAGTATTAAATTTAAATGTGTGCATTATCTACCCATAATCTCCTTGTGATAATGCGTGTTTGTAATTCTTTTGGCATCTGCCTCCTCTTTACTCCATTGGTAAAAATCTTATCTTTTTATATATCTCTACTACGATATCATTATTTCTGAAGAATAAAGGAATAATCCTTGTAGGTCACTGAAAACTAGTCTTCCTGTATAGCTATCATTTACATTAGCATCATTGGTTTATAAAACATAATGCCTGTAAATCTAATCATCTCTGTTATTTCTGTCTTTGTTATTATCATATTGCTGTGTGTCATAATATGAATATCCAAAACATGGCTTTTTTATTCTTTTAAAGCAAGGGGAATCATAACTGTAAAATAATTTTTTAACATACCATTTAAGATGACACATTATATGTGTCATCTTAATGTATCATTATTACATACTCGATGTATGTATCATTATTACATACTCGATGCCACCTGTGTGATATAAATATCATTTAAAACATATTACTAGCAGAATATGGCATCTAGAACTACCAAATTCTATAAATTACTTTTTGGGCAGCAAATGTTTTTAAGAAAGTGTTTTGTAAAATAAATTAATTTTTTAATTAAAAATTCATTAATGTTTTTCCTTCAATAATATCAAAATAAAAAAATACTGTGCAAAAGCCATGTGTACATTTAAAAAATAAGCTTTCCTATAATTTTAATTCCATAAAAAAATTTATTAATTTTTAAAAAAATATTTATGGCTCATTTCATGGCAATACTTTTCATTATTTTCTTTACTGCGTTGATATTGCAATGATTTTAAATCATTTTTTCTTGTGTGTATACATGCATGAAAGGTATTGCTGCTGTATAATTATTAGTAAATCTTAAAAATAAAATGTCAGGCAGAGAATATGACATTTTAAAAAGTTGCTTAATTTTTATTTAGGTACATATTTTAAAAAAATGTGGGAATTTTTCAACATTAGTTTCATTTTTTTCCGTAAGTAGGCAATTCTCGAAAGAAGTTTCAGCATTTAAAATGTTAAAGGAAATGTAAATGAAAAATATTATATGTATCACAATAAGTTGTCTATAACCATAAAATAGTTTGGCTGAGACCATTTGGTAAATATTACTAAAGAATTGAGATTGTTAACAATATCTGCTCATCCAAATTATTACCATTTTTTGAGAAAATAGGCAATGAAAGAAATAGTTTTCATTATCATAAAGTATGTTAGATTGTGATTTCTTGATCTCTTTACAGATAAAGAAATTTCTCTTAGAAAAAGAAATTATTAAAATTGTATACCAGATAATGCACTTGTTCAAGAAGAAAAAAAGTTATTGCTTCTAACAAATTCCAATGAATTGGGAAAAATTAATGAGAAAATTGAATGAATTGAAAATGCTTCAAAAATCTCTAAAAAGAAACAACTTTTGTTTACATATTTAATAAAATTAGTATATTTTTTTATATTCTAGATTTGCTTACTTAGGTTCTTAACCTTCTTTATCCTCCCAATTAAGTTATTGTAATTAAAGTAGCAAAATAGCCCTTTTCCCTTCTTATAATACTAACTGTACTCTATGTTAATTTAAGAAATGCAGGATTATTTCGAACAAATCTTACATTTAAAAAAACTTTTTAAATAACTTAGTTTTAATATTGGAAAAATATTCAGTAATTCCTGTTAATATTTTAGATTATATATGTGTAAAATTATTTTATACCCAACTTAATTTATTTCATTGAACTTAGGTATATTATATTAAGGTTATTTTTTCTTCTTTATTTTCTAAATGTGCTTAAAAACATATATACAAAGGGCTTATTTTAAAATTTGGTATATAGATACTGTAAAGCATAAAATAGTATCATAATATTATGTATTGTCATGGAGGTTTGGATCTCCATTAAATTTTCTTTTCAATTATAGGAAGCTATTGATAGAGTGCAAGAACTTCTAGCTCAAGAGTGGTTGGTTGGAGTTATTGATGATCGTGGAAAGTTTATTTATATAACCAAAGAAGAATTAGAAGCTGTTGCACATTTTATCAGACAAAGAGGCAGAGTGTCTATAGCTGAACTTGTTGATTGTAGCAATTCTCTAATTAATCTTACCCCAGATTCTCCTGAAACTGTACAAGTCTCTTCATGAGACAATGTAAATTATAATTGTTTGGCTTTTTAATTGAGAACTGTTTTATATAGTTTTTTTTATTCATATATATTAAAATGTTGTCAAATCCTCATTTTTACTTTGTATTAAATTATAATTTGTTAATTTATAAAATACAACATTTTTTATACAAACTGTTGAGTCTAAATATTTTATTTCTAACTCTATTAATAATTATTCATTGATGATACTTTTATTGATATAAGATTTATCTTCAGAACAGCATAGTACATTTGTTTATACAAAAGGTTTTTGATCTTACCTTGAAATTAGTTTTGCATAATTTCTTATATCCATTTCATTTAATAAATACTTAGAAAAGTTATATTATAAAAAAAGTATAGTTTGCTTTCCCTTTTTGTAAATAGCATGCTCATTATTTAGAAATATAAGATGAATAAATGTATTATTTAAATAAATATTTTTCTTTTAAAGAATTTGTTTCTTAAGGTAAAAAAAAGAAAATATAGATTCAAAAATCATAGTTTAGAATTAAATATTTTACTGCACTTTATTTCTATAACAGATGTAAAATCATAAGCTTTTTTAAAATTATTATGATTTAATATTTTCACCTATCTGTCATACAAAAATTTTACACCTGAAAAGGTTTCCTATTTCTATGAAATAATGAATTAGATTTAAAAATGTATTGGCAAACTGTATTAATAATTTATTTATTTTCTAATTTTAAATTATTTTTTATCCTCTGCTTACATTCATGTGGAATCTGCAGAAACTGATGTTGCTAGTATCTTCGAGTTGATTTTGGAAACTTATTTTGGGGAAACTGAATCATTAATATGGACCAAAAATAATATCTGTAAATTAGATTTTTTTTATTGCCATGATAGTAAATTTTACAACAATTGACAGAAAGATTTTGTCATACCTCTGCAAAGAAAAATGGATTATTCATCATAAAAGAAAGCTACGTATTTATAACAGACCTATGGCATGCAATTTATTTTTGGAAAACATTTTACTTTTATGTTATTGTTTAAAAGGACGTTTTTTATATTAATTTTGTGATTCTTGTGTTAGCAGTGTAGTTAGCAAGTGAACCTTGTGATAATAAAATGAATCTTAAACACTCACTCTATTTATATAGCTTCATTATGTTTAGTGTCAATGCTTTAAAACTTTCACATTATATAGCAAAGAAGTATTTCATATATAGTAAGCAGTTTCATGACATGAAAAATATTGACAAAAGAAAATGTATGCATTTTATAATCTTTATCAATAATTAAATTTCAATATAATTTTTTAAGAACATTTTATATTTTTATAAAGTTGGAAAATTGTGTATTTTTAAAAAATTATTTCATTTGTTGTGAGGTCCAAATTATAAGTTGTAATCATAAATATTTAATTATTCATTTGAAAAAACAGTTAATTCTGTACAAATATTATTCACATGTAATTTTTAAATCAAGCTATTAATAAATTCTTTAATCAATTTTGGTTTAAAAAAATATTTCATTTGATTTCATGTTTTTCCTTTAATCAGATGTTTCTGAGGTTTGAATTATATATAAGAAGTCTTACAAAAAATTAGATTTATTTCTTGTTTATACCGGGAAAGAAGAAAATGAAGAGGGATTTTCATAAATAATTAACTTGGGATGTTGACTAAGATGTTTTACTTAACTGCTTTTTTATGGGCTGTTAGAGAAATTAGTTCCACATGTAATACTTGTCTTCTCAAAATATCATAACTATGTTGAAATTACTTTGAATTTTATAATTAATAATGATTCTATTGGTCTTAAAGATCTACTTCTAATTTATATTTTTTGTTATATAATTTGACTAAAATATTTTTTCTGCCACTTCAACTGATTTTAAAATATTTGTTATTGTGTCCCACCAAAAATTAGGCTTTATCATATGTCAATATTTAAGCTAAATTTGGATGGGGGGATGCCTAATTCTTTACATTTTCTTTTTTCTGTGTAAAATAGCAAATTTTTTTAAAAAAAAAATCTCCATTATTCACAATATTGGTATTGGTTTTAGAATATTGTGAATTGTTATTTGTATGCAACACTATGCTTCTAATCAGAATGATATGTTTTTAGTGCAGTGACTAAAGGAATTAATTGTACTTATTGTTACTTAATTTGACACTCAAATAATCAAATGTATACAAGATTATTTAACTCGCCTGAAAAGATTGATTTTGATTAAATATAGAAATGACTTTTTAAAGGGTTTTTTTTTTTTTTTTTTTTTTTTTTTTTTTTAACTTATACATGTTCATAATACTGCTTCTGTTAGAAAGACAATTGGTTTGGCATTAGATAAAGACATCATTATGAACAAAATAGTTTTGCATTGTAATATGATTTATTAAGCCTTGAGAAATTTTTAAGATATAGTCATCCTTTTTTCCTATCATGTCAGAACATGATGTTGTTTTGGGGATGAGGTTTTTGTTGGCAACAAAAATCTGCAGGTAAAAAATAAAAATTTTATTATCTGCATAAAAATCTCAAAAAATCTGCTTTTAATAATGTGTTGCCTTGTATTTATGAAAGCTCTTATTTTTTTAAAAATAAGTTAATAACTACAGCAAATAAAACCTAGAAAAATATAATTTTGAGCACATATGAAATGAAATAAATAGGAAATTTGATATTTTTTTAAACAATGAATCCAAAACAAAGTTTTTTGTTTGTTTGCGATACTAAAGTGACTCATTCAATGAAACCATTAAAATAAATAAAAATGTAATTGAACTTGCACAAGCACGTGGTGCTTAGCCATTCAAGAAATTATGTTCTGATATGATACGTTGAAATATGCATAGCAGATTTCATTTTAATCTCTCTCTCTCTCTCTCTTTTTTGAAAATGTAAGTGTTTTAACATTCACTCTTATTTAATTTCCAAATTCTATTTTTATGGTTATAATTAAAATAGACATTTAAAATTTAAACAATGAACTCCCTTTTTTAAACTGAAAATATCTTTCTTTGTACATTCTTAACCCTCTAGCTTCTGAAGACAATCAAAATCTATTAGTTACTGTCAATTTAGTACATAGGAGGTTAATGTATTGTTTTCCTTATTACAATTAAAGATTTCATTGCAGATCTGTGATGAAAAATTATAGAAATATATATATATTTTAGTAGACTTTTGTTTGCCTGTCATCTAATTACGGCAAAAAATAAAAATGAGTATTATATATTTTAAAAATCTTGTAACTGGTAAACCCAGAGGAGGACTGCAATTAAAAATTCTGCTTTGTTTTTCATATCTGATGTGAGTATGCGATTCCATGTGTACACTAAATATATTTTTAAATATATTAAAAGTGTCTATTATTTATAGTAACAATTCTTTTTTCTTTTTTTAATATAAACTTTGGAAATATTGATAGGTGTTATTGCATGTTAAGTGGTCAGATGGCTGATTATTTACAAAGAAAAGTTGGGTATTTTGTCAAAGAAATGGACTAATTCGTATTTAAACATTTAAGCAAAATTTAAAAAATAATGCAAATTAGTATTATTTGGGCTTTGTAAATTTTGCCTTAGCAAAGACGATGCTAATTTTAAAAGGGACGGATAAATATTTTATATATTGCTGTGTAATATTTTAAAAGATTTTTTTTAGGGGAAGTTTTGAACTTCCCGTAGGTCAAAAATTGCAACTTTGTTTTTCCAAAGACTCATTTATTAAAAATTTATTTAACAAAAATAGTTATGGAACTGCAATTCAGAAAAATAAATTTTAAAATTACTTTTTTGATGACTGATCTTCATTGTCTTCTTTTATAAAATATGTTTATTTCTCTTTGGTTAAAGATAATATAATAACATGCATCATCTAAATTATCAACATAAATAATATTTATGTTGATTTATTATATTCTCCTTAATTTATTATATTCTCCCTCCTCTTATTAAAGCTCCTTGCCTAATTTTTCCCCTCTTTTTTTTTTTTTTTTTTCTTTTTCTTTTTTTCAGTAGTGTTTGTGTCTGTGTGACAATATTATTATTTGTTGTAAACAGAAGGCGGTTTCGAAAACATAGATGACGCTGAATTTTTAAGTTCGATAGGCAGTATGTACAAGCAAAATCGAGGAACACAACACAGAATGACATGAAACGGAATGACGATAAGCTGAAGCGTAAAAGGGAGGGAAATCATTATCCCTGATCCTAAATACCGTAAGATTTTGATAGGGAAAATATTTTTTCCTTGTGCTTACATACAGTAATAATTCAACGGGGATTTCCTCAAAACGCGCTGATGAGGCAATTGAATCACAGGGATCTTTTAAAGGAATGTGCTTGCGGGACAATTTTCATTCTCTCACTCGGAGTGTGGAAACCTGTTGTATTTCAGCCGATTCAGCAATTTTACACATCTTTTGATAAATTAATTAACTAGAACAAGTGGAATGGATCAGGAAATAAGAGAATATTTTTCTAATGAAGTTACTATGGGCTAACTTAAATTAAAAGTTAGGAAACTAATTTGGATTTAAATTAAGAATTTAATATTTATACATATTAGTGAATTATTATTTGCAGTTTCAATCCTTGGTGATTAGTTTTGATTTGAATATTCATGAATATTATGTACAGAGATCTTATTACAATGAAACAATAACTTATGTTTCCATTATACAATTATATCTAAAATGTACTGTGAATAATATATACATATTATGAAATTTAAGTGCTTAGCCAAAGTGCGTTTTATTACAGCTTTCGGTAATCGATTTGTGACCGTCAGAGCTGAGATATTATTAACGGGACAGTAATTCTTAAAACTAGTAATTTTACATCTTGCTGATTTTGAATATGATAACAAAGTTTTAAAAAATCTCATTTTGCATACTAGATTCTCTTTAAAGCATTAATAAAATTAATTAGAATTAATAAAAGGAATAATGGCAGCAAAAATTATGTTTAAATTTTTCTTCTTGCTTTTACTAAAAAATTCGGATCAAATATTTTGAAATAAAACATTAATATTAGTAGCCACATTCCAAGGGAGAATAAGAGTTTCCTTCTTCAAAATATTTCTCAAGCACACTTCTCTCTTCCTGTTTGATTCAGATTTCCTCTGCTTGGAAGGAAGGCCTTCCTATTCCTTACTTTACTAACTTCCTTTCTGGGTGAATTTCTGTTTGCTAGAATTACAGGATGGTCTGCAATTACACCTGACACATGATCTTAACTTTTATTATAGAATGTAGGATAGCAGTAGCAAAGAACGACTGCTATAGGCGACTCTTCGACAATGAATTCAACTTCATAACTGGTTGGGGAGTTTTACTTTTTATTTTACACTTTATTTATTTATTTTATGAACTTATTTTGGTATTTTTCCGTTAATCGAGTGCAAGCGAAAAATCGCCAAATAATGTAGAATTCCGCCAAATTTCTTACAACGATTTTAAAACGAAAAATCGCCAAATAATGTAGAATTCTGCCAAATTTCTTACAACAATTTTAAAACGAAAAATCGCCAAATAATGTAGAATTCCGCCAAATTTCTTACAACGATTTTAAAACGAAAAATCGCCAAATAATGTAGGATTCCACCAAATTTCTTAAACGATTTTAAAACGAAAAATCGCCAAAAAATGTAGAATTCCGCCAAATATTTTTAGTGATTATCCGTTTACACCCGGCTAACGGAAAAGTACCCTTATTTAAAAATTTTCACTTTAATAAATTATAGAAGGAAAAGAAAAACTTGACTTATAATAGTTTCATTATTTTCTTATTAGCACAAATTGAAGGTATCTTAAACACATCGTTATTATATTTTAGCATTATTACCCGGCTTTCAGATTATTAAATATTTCGGAAATACCTTACAGTATCTTATGCTAAAAGAATTATCAATTAATTGTGTTAAACTTTCTGTGTACACAATTTTTTAAAGTTTTCATTAAAGAAATGCTGTGCACAGTAGGGAATTAATACGCTATACTATTTTTTTCTTCTCTTCAAACTTCTTAGCCAACTCTGGAAAATCGAAACAATCCATATCATATCCCTCATATTACGGTAACTTGAAAAAATGTATCATTTTTTTTAGTCCTTAATTTTTTACCAAACTTATTGCTGTACATTTTAAAGAAAAAACTTCTATTATGCTACTGTATTGTGCTTTTATACACTGCCTTATTATTTAACTAGTCACATTTGATAACCAGCTTATTCTTCATCCATATTAATAATACTATTTAGATGTATTGACTAATTTTGCAAATTCTATAATGTTTAGTAAACTGAAAATATTATTAGCCATAAAAATCCAAAAAAGCTAAGTGGATAATAATAATAATAATAAATAAAAATTAAAATTAAATCTTCTATGCATATTTCAATATATCATGAGAGAACATAATTACTTGAACGGCCAAGCACCCCATGCTCGTGCGAGTTAAATTATATTTTTATTCATTTTAATGGTTTCATTGAATGAGTCACTTTAGTATTGCAAATGATCCAGAAAACTTTGCCTTGCATTTATTGTTTAAAAAAATATCGCATTTCCTATTTATCTCATTTCATATATTCACTTGAACAAAATGACATTTTTCTAGGTTTTATTTACTGTAGCAATTAAATTATTTTTTTAATCTGAACTTTTTAAATTGGGATGGCAACACGTTATTCACAGCTGATTTTTTAAGATGATTGTAGAGATAATAAAATTTTTATTTTTCACCTACGGATGTTTGTTGACGCCAAAAACCTTATTCCAAAAACCATATCATGTTCTGACATGATAATAAGACTCACAGGGAACGTGTAAATATTTGAACTAAATTTTAATACATGAACAGAATGAAGATGTATTTAATGTTTTGCATCTAAACAGAGTCGTCTTTCTGTATAAAGGGGCCCGGGTACAAAAAATCATTTGGGGCCTTAAACTTTTTGCAATTTTTAATCGAATAGGTGAGGTAAATGACCATAAATTTTCTTACTTTAGGTTTATATGTGACACACGTTCTCTACAATTTTAAAACATCTGTAAGCTTTGTATACTTTCAAACTTACCGATTATTTCAATTAAATTTTTTCCTCTTTTCTTTCCATCCCGCTATTACCGTTCAGAACATTATTTTAGTTCTTGATCATATTGGGCCCCAGTGCATGGCATCCGCCGGCCCCCATTCCCCCAGATGGCCGACCCTGCATCTAAAGAAGTTTTTAAAAAACTATTGCTTCATTCAAATGTTTAAAAAAAGGCAAAATTATTTTTTTAATGTGATATTTAAGGCCTAATATTTTTTAATTTGATCGTGTGTTTAGTTACAATTCAAATTATGTCGATTACACATGATCTAGATTATTATAAAGAACATATTTTATTATTATTATCAAAACCAGATTGAGCTCTTTAGGGACCCTTAGTCAATGAAAATCTCAGAACGCCTTTTCTCTCCAAAATTTCTAAACCAAAATTGTTTTTATTTATTTTAATTTAATATTTATCTAAATAGTTTGAAATAAAGAATTTTGAAACACTGAAATAAAATAAAAATAACTTAATTGCACGCACTTTCTAAAATGCTTGCTTCTGTATATCGCGTTTAAAAAAATTGCACAGCTGATATCTACGAATAATTTTTAAAAATAATAATAAAAGAAAGAAACACAAAACTTTTCTTAACACAATTCGTGTGATATCAGTAGGATCGAACTTTTTTTTAATTATAAAGCTACGAATTTTTTAGAAATTTAATTAGAAATGATACTAAAATATTATCCTAAAATTAATAAGTCCGAATTATAATTAATTAGTCATAAAAGTTTTCTGTTAAAATATTCAGATAATTTTAACTAATAAGATTTATTATTATTTAATATTCTGATAATTATATAATAAGTTATAAAAGTTTAAAAAATTAATTATAAATAAATAAGTTATTACTAATAAGTTCGATTGCACGATTATCATAGTTAAATGAAAGCATAAAATTTAATAATTCTCAAAATATCCAGAAAAAAAATCTTGAGTTTTCGAGGACAACTAAATTTATGGTGTCCTAAGGCTGTTTCCTATTTAATAATACAACTCTGATTATCACCTAAATAAATTTTTATATCCTATCCTGCTTATACTTAAATTAATTTTCCCTTCAAGCAAAATACATTTCAAGGTTAGACAGTTTTATTAGTTAGTAGCGCCATCTGCAGGGCAAAAGACAAACTATTTTATGTTCGTATTTTTAAAAAATTAGAATTCTTGGCTCGACTGGACTTTGTTTATTCATAGTGTAAATGAAAAAATAAGTTCTACCATACTAATTTAAATCTAGTGCTTCGATTTTGACTTAAATTTACATTGTTTGTTCCTGAATATTTTTCAATTTAATAAAGAATTTCTCAAAAATATGCATCCGTGCAAAGTATTCTTAGGGAAATAAATTCAGCTTTCTACTTCCATTATTTTTTTAAAAATATTTCTAAAGAAATAATCAAAATAATGTTTTAAATCAGTCATTAACTATGATGAAAATAAAGCAAACAAATATTTTATGTCGTAAAGGTTATTTTCATAACAACAAAACTCCAAAATAAAGATTGTTTTGGCTAATTCCAACAACATAAACTTCGCAAATAAATTTTAAATATTTTTGCTCTTTATTTTGGTTTTTTTAATTACTCGAAAAAGTTTTTATTTCTAAAATATTTCATATAAATTAAATTAACAGTAGTTTTCATTATTCTTAAAAATTGTCTTCTCCATAATACAGCTAAGAACGCTCTAAAAATTATTTTCTTTCCCAAGAAGAATTTAATTCATAAATGTTTTTTTTTTTCTTTTTTTTCTGTTAAATGGAAAATTTTCAATATCTTTTAAAGACTAATTAATGACCCAAAAATAAATATACTGTATTAAGAATATGAAATATTTTATAGAAGGCGTGAACTTTACAATTAATCAGGATTATGAAGTGTTAAATTATATTCGATACTTCCATACTAATTGATATATAATGTTTTAAGCAGTACGCTAAGAATGTTAGTAAGAATTAAATTGAGCTAATTTGTTTTAAGTCCTCTTTTATATAACTTTCGTGGGAGCTATGTAAATACTTAGGTATTTACATAGACCTAATAAAAATTTTACCTGATGTTTAAATGGATCTATACAAAATATATATTTACCATGCTTATTTTAAAAAAGGTACCTATTTTCTTGGATCAGATAAGGAGTTTTTCAGTAATGAAATTAAAATTTTCGAATTTAGAACATTTTTATAAACGCATGTGATAACAACTTTTTTTTCCATTTGTTCATTTGTTCATTCTCTGATATAGATTTTTATTTACAAAATTTTCATTCTTGTAATAAAATTTATTTCCAAAAAATTAAAAGATAAAATCCGTTAAATAATCATTTAAGTCAAATATATATCTTAACGAAATTAAATTATAAAAATTAGACAAACTTAATTTATTTTTATTTTTCCATTGAAACTGACTGTCTTCTTTGAATTCAGAAACTGATTCATTGTCTCTTTTTAACACCAATTGTTATTAGTTTTCGAGTGACCACCACAATGCTTATCCGTTAATTTTGTATTGATCAGAAAAGTACCATGCTATGGTCCATACGACTGGGATGTTCAAAAAGCTCAATACACGAAAACAGAGCTCCATTATACACGTAAACACGAAACACAGACAAGAGTTATAAAATCCTAAATTTACAGAAATTCTAAACGTACAAACAATGATCGTGAGAGAATCGCAGTGTACACCAAACATAATTCCGAATTTTATACAAAATTCTTCGAACTTCTAAGTAAACGTAATGAGAAAACACAATTACCATAAATGTGTTTTTGAAATGATAATTGTAGATTTTAAACAAGAAGGTATCCTTCACGAGAATTACTTCGAATATTTCTGCTTATTTTCGCCTATATTTCAAGCCACATGCTGAATAAAAGAGAATCTATGTAACTTAAAAAGAAAATTTCAAGAAATTCTTGAAATGGTAAGACAGTTTTCCCGATAGATATCAAATACGAAAAAGATCAAATTTCGTCTTTCTCAGCTAAAAGTCGTAGGTCTCCATAGCAAGGAACAGAATATAAATTCTATGTTAAACTTCTTGTTTCAAATGATATATGATAATGCTTACATTTCTATCAGACTTATAGTTATAGAACCAATGAAAAAAATACAAATTATATTTGTTCGTGATTTGAAAAAATATAAGGAATATTTTCTGTGCATATTTCTGTAGAAATATTGAAAAAAGAAATGAAAAATTTACTAAACTAAACGTTTGTTCTATTGGTACTATTGAGTGTGTTATCTGATAATTTCTATTCACGATAAAGCTGAATTTGTGTGAGTATTGGTTCTCCACCAGCCAGTTTGACTAACAATTACCAAATCTGACTCATAGATATTTTGGACGGTGGGAATGTGAACTTCGGAATAATTATGTAGATATTTTAACTAGAATTTTAATTAATTAAAATTAAGCTGGATTACAACTTTTTTCTGAAATATTCAAAAATTAATTTTATATTTCTTTAAAATATCTTCTAAATGTTCAGTTTAATAATTGAGCAAATTTTTCTGAATTTGGCAATTTTTTAATTTTTTTTATTATATCAGAACATGATGTTGTTTTTCGGATGAAATATTTGGCGTCAACAAAAATTCGTAAGAAAAAAAATAAAAATTTTATTAACAGCACGAGTTTCTCAAACAATCAGCTTTTAACAACGCGTTGCCATCACATTTACAAAAGCTCTGATTAAAAAAAAAATAAGTTAATGACTACAGCAAATAAAACCTAGAAGAATGTCATTTTTAGCACGTGATTATATAAAATGAAATAAATAGGAAACGGGGTATTTTTTAAAATAATAAATGCAATACTAAGTTTTTCGGATCGTTTGCGATACTAAAGCGACTCATTCAATGAAACAATGAAAATAAATAAAAATGTAATTTGACTTGCACGAGCGCGTGGTGCTTGGCCGTTCAAGAAATGATGTTCTGACATGATACAATATGCATGGCAGATTTCATTTTAATCTTTTATTTCTTTTTCCAAACAATAGATTACGTTGTTATGTTGAAATTCAAAATATTTACATGGTTTCATGAAATATTTAATCGGGCTATTTTTTCTTCTATTGTTGAAAGAGTAAGAAAGAAAGATTTTATTATTTATTTGAGCAACTTTCAGTAGAAAATACATACACTACATTAAAAAAATCAATTTGAAATAGATTTATTTACCGAAATTATTTATTTTTAATGGATAAAAATAGAAGAAGGATATTTGTGTAGCGTATAAGGCAAATAAAAGAGTGAAGTTACAATAATACGAAATTTAGAAGATACTTGAACTGTGCAATTACGGTTTTTTTTATCGTTATGATGTCATGGGACTGGTCTCCTTTAGTAAGATTCACAAGCAAACTGAACAGCATACATGTAGAAAATTAACATTGTATGAAATATTACAAGTTATAAAGAAACAAAGTTATATTAATTGGAAATTTTAGAAAATATTAATCCTGACTTATCAACTGGTTACCAAAGGACGTTTAGACTTCAAAAAATGTATCAGTTATACTGCTGATTAACGCTAGAAAAAAATTGTGTTGTGTAGCTTAAAAATGCCATCCGGCGAGAAGTAAATTTGGAGAAAAATTAAATTTTCTTTTACTTATAAGCAAAAATATATTTAAAAAAATATTTTAAAAAATATTGTGTGTGTGTGTGTGTGTGTGTGTGTGTGTGTGTGTGTGTGTGTGT
>JAOUZG010026641.1:11149293-11175589 GCA_026289955.1 Argiope argentata | reverse complement strand
ATATATATATCTTCAGCGTCTCTTGTTTTGTAGTAGCACCAACTAAGGCCAAAAGTACTTTGGACCTAGTTACCACTTTTTACATATTCATACACCTTACATATAAAACATTACAAAAGATGTAAAGATATTAGCGAAATTATGACAATTTTTTTGACTTGTTAGATAATTTTCCCTTCCTCTGATGGCCGGCTTTCTGGCACAGAGATAGCGCGTTTTCCTCGTGTTCTGGGAATCCCGGTTCGGGCATGGTTGTTCTTCTGTGTGCTATCTGTGAGATGTGTGACTGTGTCCCCTGTCAAAAGGGGCTGTGCAACAAATGTGGTGAGCGTATAGCTAAGTCGTACTCTTGGTTCTAGTTGGCGCTACTTCAAAAACAAGAGACGTTCCTTTCGGCTTAAATCTGCTCCTGTATCAGTAGGGGGCTTGTCCTTGGCAAGTGCCATAAGTAACAACAGCAACAACTTACCTCTGAATAATATTTGAAAGAGTCTTTTGTCGAAGTGATATTATAAACATTGCAGCAAATTAAAAGAGCGGAATAAAAAATACTAAACTTTTATTAAATTTTAAAAGATAGATAAAGAGTTCATTGGAGCCAACGTTCTGGCGTAGGGGAACCCGTTTTCCCCAAGATCCGCGCTTCCCGGGTTCGAGTCCCGGTTCGGGCATAGTTGTTCTGCCGTGCTCTATTTGTAAGGTGTATGAATATGTCTCCCCTGTAAAAGGGGGTAATTAGGGCAAAATTTCCAAAGAAAGAGAAAGAGTTCTTTAGCGCCAGCGTTCTGGCATAGGTGGGCGCATCTTCCCCGTTACCTGGAGCTTCCCGGGTTCGAGTCCCAGCTCGGGCATGGTTATCCTGTGTTGTTCTATCTATTAGGTGTATGAATATGTAAACTAGGTCCAACTAGGCAACTAGGTCAAAAGTACTCTTGGCCCTAGTTGGCGCTACTACAAAACAAGAGACGCTGATGAGACTTAAATCAATGAATGCCTCATCGAGCTTGTCCTGGGCAAGTGCCATAGGAAACAGCAGCGACTTCAACATTCATTAGTTAAAGTAATTACAAGATATGGTCAAAATGAAAATTTCCGATATAAATCCAAAGTTTCACTCTTCTAAAAATGCTTACACACACATGCAGCTGTATTACGAATACATTAGATCAAAATTTTCGTAAATGTTATTTGTTATGAATTTATTTTCTAGAAAAACTTAATACCACGAAAAAGATTTTTTTTTCTTGTCCAGAATTGCAATAGTTCCTGTACTAACAGATATATTCGTTTACGTAAGTTTCTTTTCGTTACTAAGCAGACGAGCTAAGCTTCTTTACTTATCAACTATTCAAAGGACAGCTACAATATGTGTGAGTAGAAGCTTTATCTCTGACCATGATGATTGAATGACGTACATTCAATCATCATCATATTTAAACAAATATCTGCTTATGACAATTTTATACGCTGTTGAAATTTGGATTTCTAAAAAATATATGTCCATTTAAATTTGTAGCAAGCCTCTCTAAATTTGTAGCCAATCACATCTCTGCAAATTTTGTAGACAGTGCGTACATTAAAACAAGAAAAACATTTTACTGATTGACACTTTTACAAGAAGGGTTATTATAAAAATTTTATTGCTTTAATTTTTTAATATCATTTTTCTCTGAAGTCAAAAATAATTTTATATAACTGTTTATCTTATTTAATGAGATTCTTGTAATTGAAATCATACGCCAAGGTACAATATTTAGAGAAATAAATTTATATAATTCATATAATTTTTAAAATTTTAATTGTTCTGTTAAATGTATTCCGTATTTTCTAATTTTCTACCCATATTTTTAAGCACTCAATTATACCACGGAGAGAGCAAAAGTATTTTAAAAAGTTTCATCATTACATGAAGTTACACCATTATATTAAGTGCAACCGAAGTTCAAAAATGTAATAAAAAGTTCACCTCTTACTGAAATTACCTTATCATAAAAAATAAGTCGAATCTTAGTATTTTGGTCTCCAATAACGGGAAAAAACAGGATGAACTGGTAAAAGCAGCAATGAAAACGATTTTTGCTTCTCTTCAACAATATTGCTGAAAAATATTGCATATAGAAATATATTGTTGAAAAATAATACATTTAGACTCCTTTTGAAAAATTCTTTAAAAATTAGAAAACTCTGTAGATGAATTATATGATAAAAAAATTATATCATTGAAAATATAAATTTTTTTTTAATTTCGAGATTAATTATAAACTATTTTTGAGCTGTAATATTTTTGGAATCTATCAAAGAAAAAGATCGAAATTGCGCTTATTTTTTAAAATTCGAATTGAATTTAAAAAAAATCGCTGTAAGATACTCCAAACTCAAAATATATCAATGCCAAATTTAGGTTTTTTTTTAAGTTTTAATTGTCTATCCCGTATAGCATCAACACATATTCATATCATCCTTTATTATTAGTAGACACTATTAGTATTGTCTATTACACAGTTAGGCCTAAGTTAGAAAGAAAACCAAAATTTGATTGGAACGGTTTCAATTTGTGCACTTTTTCATGGAATCAATCAACCTTATAAATCGACAGCTAAGTACATTAGAGATTTTCTTGACAAAGAAAAAGACCCAAAACCAACGAATTCGGAAACGAAACGTATCCCACATACACACACCAAAAAAAGGTCACGTTATTTACTCAATGCTGCAGATCATTAATTTAAATCCCCTCTTTTCACGGCAGGTGTTTCTTGGTAGCATTCGCAGAAACGACTGGAGTATTTACAGTGGAGGGAGAAGAAAATGAAGACTTTTTCCAGCTGTTAGGGGAAAAGTGGAGTACGACTTTCCCAGACAGATTATTTTTGTTTTGCTTTTAACCCCGATTCAGCTGTAAAGAAGATGAATTGCCCAAAATGTCGCAATCTTTCTAGTTTTTCTTCTTTTTTGTGGAGAATTGGATATTTAATGATACTTTTTTTTCTTCTTTTCCTTTAACAGTTAAGGCTAACTTTTTTCTAAAACTCAAGTTAGTAGTTTTCTTTTTTAAAAGTAAAATAAAAAGGATTATTTATCGTTTGGTATTATTTAAAAAGATTTTGAGTTTGGAATATTTGTAAAATCATTTTATATTTATATCGTTATCGTTAGTATTATCATATTTATATGTCATTATGTGATTTTTTTTTAAATAATGCATTAGCTTTTAAAAATTGTCTTAAGAAGTTTGAGAAAGTGTTGATCATACTTAATCTCAAATATCACAATCCTGGATAATCCATTTAATTTCCCGTTTTTAAATATATTTTTTAATTTCAATTAACATATTAGGTTTTTTTTCCATTTTGGATTTTTTTCAGTAACTTTTTAAAAACATATATGATTCTATTAATTTTATTATGATTAACTGTTTGGGAATCACATGTGCAACCGATATTATTCAATTCGAATTATTTATCATTGCTTTAATAATAAAGTAACCGTAAAAAATTGTATTCTATTTTTTATAAATGTATTTGGGAATTCAGTTAAAAACAATTTTAATCGATCCACATGGGCTCCTACATTTTTGTTTTAATCAATATATTAGGTGTTTTTTTTTTCATTTTAGATTAAATTTTTGACAATGAAACTTTATAAAAATACATATGACTTTATTTATTTTATTGTGATTAACTATATAATATCCACATGTGATTCCTGTAATATCCAATCAAAACTAGATGCTTAACTCAATACCCTTGACAATTGTCTATATTGCCTAGCAAATCTATCTTTAATTATAATGAATATAAACATGCTATATTTGTTTTCGAAATTGGAAGGGTATACTTCATTCATCACTGTCGATTTCATTCATATTTGTTACTTTCTTTTTCTATGATCTTATATTTGTACTTCATAAGTAATAAAAGTAGGGAATTAAAAAATTTTAAATGGAGAGAATAAAATTATAATATTGAAGGCAAACTGATAATTACAATTTAAGAGATATTTTTAAATCTCTAAACATTCTAAGTTGAATTCATTTATCTCCGTTTTATTTTTTGAATTTACTTTTAATTACATATCAGCAAACGAATGTTTTTATTCTATAGAATTGAATTCAATTCCATCTATGAAATGAATCAGAACGTCGTATTAAAGCATAAACACAACGGCACACATCAATAAGCAATGTTTACTAGTTTCTTTCAGTATAATAAAGTTTTTAAGAAATATTATTTTAAATACTAATAAATAATCTTGATCATGGAACAGTAGCTGGCATTTAATCAAAAGTTAGTTTCCATCTTTTCAGTAATCCACACTTCCACAGAAATAAACTAAGCATAAACGAGTCAAGGTGTTTTATTGTAAATCAAGTTGCATAACTTAAGAAGTTTTGGCTGGGTGCAAAAGATATTAAATGGAATAATAAACTTCCTTTTTTCATTTTTGAAGTCTAGTTTACTGAATTTTACGATATATACTTACATAAATTGGAAGGAGTATTTAGTATATTTATAATCTATTTTAGAAATGAATGTAATTCGTAGAATTTGAAAATTCAAATTATATATGTGTATAATACGGATAAAAAACTTGCAATGCAATTGAAATTCAAACGGAATGCAATTGAAATTCAACCCATTTTAATACCAATAATTTTATATAAGTTGCTCAATGTTCTTATTTTTCAAATTATGAAAAGAGTAACAAACACTGCTTCACTGGGCATTAACTGCAACAGATTTTTTATTGTTGGATATTGAATTTTTTCCTTTACAGAATATTATTGTAACGAAAATTCTCACACCAGAACTAGGCGAAAATGCAGACTTTATAGTCTAGGGAAACGTGTATTATAAATACGCAACACAAGTTAAGAATTCATCGCGAGTAAACTCTACTTAATCCACTAATTTCGGGTAACAGTAAAGCTATAGAATGCACGTCAAAGAGAAAAGACGCTCTCTCAAGCTAAACCAACTAATGAAGCTTGTTCTCCTAATTGATCAGCTGTTCCACCTTTACTTCTTTATTTCTTAGCGTGTAGTGAAAACCATTAGAGACCTCATTATGCCGCCAACATACTTACTTCGCCAAATTAGTCAAGTATGGCAATCTTCTGTTGTAAATCCCCTTAGAACGGTCTTTTCTCGCTGCCACACGATTCCATTACAATTAATTTTATACAATTAAACTATTTAAAAATATTTACAATATTTACACAACTATTCATAAATATTAACAATATTTGTACCTAATATACAAAAAAAATCATAACATTATTAAGAATTTTTTACTAAATTGTGGGACTTGTATGTTATGTGTTTTGTGAAACGTTACTTGATATAAATGTTATATGTTTTATATACTTTGTGAATCTCTTCTACCTCATTTTATGAACGGCATACTCTTTAGGAAAAATAAATGGAGCTAGAGAGGATAAAACAATTGAAACCATGAAAGGAAATAAAGAAAAATATTTTATTTTATTCATACCGAAATTGGGAGGTTAATTATAAATAAATATTATCTAAATGTTATTATCACGTCAGAACAAGGAATGAGGTTTTTTTGGCGTAAACAAAAAGCCGTAGTCGAAAAATTGAAATTTTATTATCTGCACGAGCAAAACAAAAAATCAGCTTTTAATAATGTGATACCATTAAATTTACAAAAGCTCTGTGTGTTTTTTTAAAGTTAATGATTACAGCAAATAAAACCTAGAAAAATGCCATTTTGAGCGCATGATTATATGAAATGAAATAAACAGGAAATGCGATATTTCTTTAACCAATAAATGCGAGACAAGGTTTTTTCGATCGTTTGCAATACTAAAGTGACACATTCGATGAAACCATTAAAATGAATAAAAATATAATTTCACTCGCACGAGCATGTGATGCTTGGCCGGTCAAGAAATGATGTTCTGATATGACACATTGAAATATGCATAACGGATTTCATTTTAATCTTTTTATTATCTTTGATTTCAAATTGATGTGCATCGTTCCTACTACGCCAAGTTGGTTCATATTAAATGCTCTCAAATGGCCCACAAACCGACTCACAATATATGAAATATTGATCCAATTACGATTGTTTGACTTTATATAGTTTTATAATGGTTGGTGAAGTCCATTAATTTAACGCATTTGAATAATTAGATTTCCTAACCTAAAACATAAAAGTTTGTAGTTTCGAAAAAGACACTATTTTCTGCTGCTCCTATAGATTATAATGATATCGTAAGATAACTATTTCATGTATCAAATTACGGTTTTAATTGGAATCGAAATAAAGAAGGAGAAAAATGCATTAGTATAAGATTCTTAGAATAAACTTAAACAGATTCTTAAACAAAACAGGAAAAAATGCTACTTTTTATAGCTATCATCCCTAAAAAGAATTTTTCTTTTATTGTTAAATACAACAAAGAAAAGTAATAAAAAAGTAACTGCACCGACTGGAGGCAAATATGCAATTAAAATCACGGAAAAACAACTATTATAATGATTTCTGCAAGTAGAGACTGTTAGACTGTTGTTTTGAACTTAAAGGAAACTGTGCCTTGAAAGTTTTTCATGTTTCAAAACTTGTTTTGCAAGGGTTTTATGCGTCGTGAACATTAAACCTAAAGTAAATGTAAATCATTAATATCACAAGCGTCTTTAATTCATTAGCATATATTGAGTAAGTAGGATATCAGATAAAAGCATTCATAGTAAAATTATATTAAAATGTTGATTGCAATTGTAGATAAAATACGGTGGAAAACTTTTCTTTGATCAAGAGTTATTAAAATATTTAGGTTAATTATATAAAGTGTTTAGAAGTACTTGTTTGGCATATACGTATTATCCCGTCGATCCACCAACAACAAGCCAAATTTCATTTTAGTGGCCAAAATTCCTTAATGCTTTTGAATACGGACATACCAATTTTGGTGCGAAAGCGATCTATTGGCGACTATTGTTTGATTTGGGGAAAATGGTCAACGGATAATTCGTATGTATCCTTATTTGCTCTGTATCATTGTTCCTTAAATTTATTTGTATATATTCGTTATTTAAAGGAAAGGAGAAAAAAATTAAAAATAGGGGAAAGAGGAAGAAGAAGATAAAATTTAAAAAAGGAAGTATTGATATGTGTGTGCTTTGTCAGTATTCCGAAAGCTACAAATTCAGTAGATATATTTTAGAAAGTGAGACTGTTTACCTGAATCTTTTTAAACTTCGGCCTACATTCATTAAACCAAGCAAAATGTTAAAGTTTCTTCGTTAAACTTTTCGAAAATATGATAACTAAAATTCAATTGTACAGCAAAAATTTCAAAAAGTTAACTTTTTTGTTATTACTAATGGCATTTACCATGGACAAGCGCGTTGACGGCAGTCAACGATTTTAAGCCGAAAGAGCGTCTCTTGTTTTTGAAGTAACACCAACTAGGGATAAGAGTACGACTTAGCTACACACTCACCACATTAGCTTGCGCAATCCCTTTTTACAGGGGGGCGGGGCACATTCATACACCTCACAGATAACACACAGAAGAACAACCATGCACTAAAAGGGACTCGAACTCGGGAAGCCTCGATCATGAAAAAGACGCGTTACCTCTGTGTCAGTCCATCGGGGACTTTTGTTATGACATAAATTTAATTGCTGTGTCCTTTTTTTAAAAAATTGAGAAAATTTTGGGTGATTAGTAGTTTAACCCCCTTCTTCGTTGGCGATAATTCGCTAAAAATGGCAACTTTATGGTTTTCCTTTTCTTATGTTCTTATGGTTTCTTATGGTTATGGTTTTCGTGGTTGGCGATTTTTGAAAAGCGCGCCAAGCAGGGGGTTAAACTACGATCGCACCAAAATTTTAAGTAATTTTGCCCGTTTTTTAACAGTAAACTTCACTTTTGTATAGTAAACAATTAATAAAGCAAATGTTTTCATAGTTTTATCTATTTGAGTTTATTTCTTCTATTAATGAAAGTTAAAAAATATATACTTCTGCTAATTATCTGAGCAAGTTACGTGAGAAGTTACATTACAAGTAAAATTTTATTAATTTAAAAGTTAACCAGAAATTAAAAGGATATCATTCAAATATTTAAGTTTGTAAACTCGAAAGATAACCAGTAATTAAAAATACATTATAAAGGTATTTAAATTTATCAATTCAAAAAATAAATAGAAATTAAAAGTACATTATCCAGCGTTTTACTGATATTTTGATACCATGGGACTAAATTTAGTCGATGGATACGTTCTTTGTTGAACGAATCATGGGCATTAAGCTTTGAATAAGCGATTTCATTGAAATTAAACATAGTAACATAACCCTCGATGAAGTCTGGTACTCTCGATGGACATTTAGATCAGATAAAAAGTTTCTTTTTCGCCATTTTGTTTCTTTAATATAAGCTGCTCGACATTCTCCGGCTTCTTAAAATTTAGGGCAATTGTTAATTTAATTCACCTCCAAACCAACTCGTGATAGAACAACAAAAACAAAACTTCAGTGTTTTTAAACTCATCAGATAATTATTTGAAGACACAACATAAATTAACATAAAGATAAATTTAGAATAAAAAAATTAAACATTTTTGGATTTGAAGCCAAAGTCGTCCAAAAAACAATTCTTTGAAATAAACGATTCTGCCGTCAAGTTAACAAGCATCCCTCCATGCACCTTCTCTGAATGAAAACAATCCCATCATTCCCGAGTATTGATGACGTATTGATAACGCCATCACCAGAATCACGGAGATGATACATTAAAGAGAGGTAAGAAAAATAAACAGAAAATTCTAAACATAATTAGTTATTCCAGCCGGTTCGCTTCGTGCTAATTTTTTTTAATAAACTTGTTAAAAAATTCTCGACTTAAAATATTAACAATATTCTGCTTTTTAAACAAGAACATAAATTGGAGATTCTGGGACAATTTGAACTTAATGAATCCTATGGACAGAATCCAAATGCATTCTAGATAAATTCCTCTCTATTAGTAAACTAAAGGCAAAACTAGCTGCTATTTGAAGAACAGTTGGTTCACCGGTATTAATTGTTGTTGAAAATTTCTATTATATTTGCTCTGTAATTTAGTCGTAATAGTTTCCCCAGCTAAATTCTTAAATCTTACTGTTCATTATATTATCCATTCCCTAATTTTTAATCTGAATTTTTATATATCCAGTTATATCACTAGATAGCAGGCGAAAATAGCATTCAAAAACGGGTGATATTAAAAAATTTCCCTAATATTTCATTCTGATACTAAACCTTGATCACAAATACAATAAAATTTCAAAAAAAAAAAAATATTAAACATTTTATTTAAAACAAAAAAGTCAAGAGTAAAAAATTCACTGTTTCTAGAATGGATGTGAGAAGAAAGAAAAATTGTAGTATAATTATAAATCTTTCAGTGTGTCGAAAGTTTAATTACATTTCAGAAAATTATGTCACAAATTTGAATTTTTATAAATAGAAAGAGCTACTATTACGATAAGGAATTTAAAATTCTTGCTCGATAAATAATATGTGCTATTTTTTTTATCATGGATAAAGAAGATTATGTTTTTGGAATGAGGTTTTTGGATTCAACAAAAACCCGTAGACCCAAAAATTAAAAAAAAATTATCTGAACGAGCATCTAAAAAAATGAGCTTTTAATAACGCGTTGCAATCACATTTACAAAAACTCTGATTTAAAAAAATAAGTTAGTGAATAGAGCAAATAAAACCTAGAAAAATGTCATTTTGAGCCCGTGATTATATGAAATGAAATAAATAGGAAAGGTGGTATTTTTTTAAAGCAATAAATGCGAGACAAAGTTTTTTGGAACTTTTGCAATTTTAAAGTGACTCATTCAACGAAACGATTAAAATGAATAGAAATATAACTTAACTTGCACGCCCCCATGGTGCTTGGCCATTCAAGAAATGATGTTCTGACATGATGCATTGAATAATGCATAGCAGATTTCATTTTAATCTTTATTTGTAAATCTTCCTTTTTCTTAACTCCGCAGTTTTAGCCATTGCTTTTCAAGTATGCAATTTATTGAGAATGTTTGGACATAGATATTTATGTCAATGTCATATATTGTCTTTATAAACTAAATTTCCTCACACATGAGTGGAAATAATACAAATTGTGTTCAATCGTTGCGTTTTGATTTATCTTTAATATTTTCCTAAAAAAATTGTTTTACGTTGTAAAAACATCGCAAAGTCTTGTTGGACAATTTTATTAAAAATACGAAACGGTATTAGATGTTTAATGTTATCTGTAAATAGAAAAAAATATTGTAAAATATAAAATCTTTATACAAAACTTTTTTTTCTTTTGTCGGTAAAATTTCCTCTACAAAATTTATCAAACTGTATATTTAGCGTATTAAATTTTATTTCTTTTTTTTTTTCGTATTTCATAGAATTGGAATGTTTTCTTTTTATTATCTTTTTTATTCTGAAAAAAAATTAATTAGAAGTTTTATCATTCTATCCTCTCTTTTGGGTAATAGGTGGCGATACCTGATTAAGTACATATACTATAATGCATTGCGAGTGTTATAATGAGGTGAGAAGCTGTTCTGTTAGAATGTGAGGGCGTCAATGTCTAGTCTTGCTTGTGGTTGGTTTTTGCGAAATGTAATCGTTAAAGAATGTTCCCCAAAGGAAGGGTTATCTTACTTCCACTGCATAGATCATAATGATCTTCATTCCACCACAAATGTAAAAATTTCAAAGAGGAATCATAAACTAGTTTAATAACAAATAAAAAAAAGATTAAAATGAAATATGCTAATCATATTTCAATGCATCATGTCAGAACATGATTTTTCGAACGGCCAAGCACCACGTGCTCGTGCGAGCGAAATTATATTTTTATTCATTTTAATTGTTTCATTAAATGAGTCACTTTAGTATTGCCAACGATCATAAAAAACTTTGTCTCGCGTTTATTGCTTTAAAAAAATACCACCTTTCCTATTTATTTCATTTCATATTATCAAGTGCTCAAAATGGCATTTTTCTAGGTTTTATTTACTGGAGAAATTAAATTATTTTTTAAATCAGATCTTCTAAAACGCGTTATTAAAAGCTGATTTTTTGAGATGCTCGTGCAGATAATACAATTTTTACTTTTCACCGACGGATTTTTTTATTTTTCGCAAACGGATTTTTGTTGACTCCACAAAACTCACTCCCAAAACAGCAGAGCAAATTTATTTTAACAATCGCACGGAAGTCCAGCAAGTTCCTTATGAAATTAGTAGTTTGTGAAGAAAGCAATTTTTGTTGTCATTAAGAAATATTCGTAACCGTGGTATGGAATTGCTTATCGGAAATAGTATAAAAATAAGGAGTAACTTGATGTGAATAATTGGATCATTAGTCAAGAAAACTGTAAGGACCCTTCTCACTCTCATAGCAACCCTTTTTGTGGATATACGCAAGAACGCGGAGGGAAAAGGGTTGAGTGTGGAGAGAAATCAACCAGAGAGAGTCGATGAGAGATGGATTGCAGAACGAAGGAGGAATGTTAAGAGGTAAATCCGAGAAAAAAAAGATAAGTCATTCTGGTACTGACGAGCGAAGAGATAGGAGGTCAGTCGGAGTTGGAGCAAGCGAGAGAGTAGAGGTCAGTCTGAGACGAAGACTGACAAAATCGAAAGATGATGGACAAATTATATATATGTTTCGCATTTTTGTTTTATGTGTGTGATGTCTCCCGTATCTACGTGTTAATAAAAATTTAGGACTAAAACTGGATGTGATCACTGTCTCTACCGCTC
The DNA here is from genome assembly GCA_026289955.1 of Argiope argentata. Classification (NCBI taxonomy): domain Eukaryota; kingdom Metazoa; phylum Arthropoda; class Arachnida; order Araneae; family Araneidae; genus Argiope; species Argiope argentata. The sequence goes on along the minus strand of JAOUZG010026641.1, from coordinate 11,163,791 downwards.
ACATAAAAGAAACGCAACGCCATACAAAAACTGTTTCCTGATTTTTCTTAGGTAGAATCTTCTACTTTTTGCAAACATGAACACAGGGTATATGTTCACGAACGGTGTAAAAATACTTCGCGTTTAGGGAAATGTCCCTCATGTTCGACCACTAAAAATGTTCCAAATATGGAATAATATTTAGTATTTGTCACCCTGAAACACCTGAAAAAAAAACTCATATTACAAGATAAATCTGGTACATTAAACATCTTTGAAACAAAACCTTCGGACTCCAAAAAACAATTTGTAACAGAAACACTCGTGACAGATAACTGAAGAGAATTATAGACCCGATATTTATTATGTCACTATTCATCAAATTTGTCAGTGATATTGGTTATATTTAATTTCATTTAGATTGTTTAGATATAGCTTCATTCCCAAGAGTCCGATGAATTGTCAGACGGTAAAGTCCGCGTATTATTTTAATTGTCCTTCATATGCTCTGCTCACTATGTGTATGATCAATTGTTTATAGAGTAAAAGACTTATGATATTATGGAGTGAAGACCCATGACGTCATAGCGGTATTAAAAACATAAATGCCTAGTCCATTTTATCTTCTGTCATTCTCGGAATTATAATTTTTCTTTTTTTTTTACCTCCCCTGTAAACTGCACAGATATTTAACAAAAACTTCCTTCCTTATCTTTCAACAATGAAAAATAATCGAACGAAGAAATATTTGATGAAACAATGAAAACAGTTTTAATTTCAAAGTAACAATGTTATTTATAAATGGAAACTAGGCAAAAATATTTTTAAAAGATAGCCAAAATTCAGAAAAAAATTTGCACGATTATTAAATAGGTATCATTATTAAGATAATTTTTTTTAATTTTGAAATGGTGTACCATTAATTTTTTAGCAATAATATTTTTGGAATAATTGTAGAAAAGCGATAAAATTCAGCTTAATTGTTGATTAATTCAAATATTAATTAATTTTTTTAAAACAATCTTTCTGAAATAAATATTCAAATTCTCCAATGTATATATTTGACAAATTTGGTAGATGTTTGTAAAATGATTTGGGGTCACAAGTGCAATACTTGTACACACACACACAAGCACACATAATTTTCACTATTATTAATAGATATATCGAAAAGTGGATCATTGCTAGTTTACTCTACTGGAAAAATTTGACAGCTTTCAATAATTTTAATTTATCTTTACATAGTATAAAATGAAATCTCCTGAAAGCGTCAGTATGTTTGAACCACAAAAACTCGAGAAATAGTTAACGGATATTGGAGATATTTATACCATTTTGTAGATCATTTTATTGCAGAAGGTTTTAGTACATTAAAGTCATTTCAAAATTAATAAAAAAGTTTTATAATTGTGATTTTAACTTTGCACTTCTCTGTGCTTGCGTGAAAACCTTAAATTATGCATGTGCAAATAACAAGAGCTGTAGTATGCACATGCGAAACATTTTTTTGTTTGCGCCTGATTTTAAAGATTGAAAAATGATTCAGTTAGTAAATATCAGAGAATAATGCCCACACTTAGGGAAGAAGAGTCTTTTGATGACCGAAATAACCGTCTCTCTTTAAATCGCATTGCAATAGAATTGCAGAGACAGAAAGAATCTCTTGACGAGTGAAATGATCATCAGTGTTTTGTATACGGCAGGGTCAGCCTTCTTATAAAGGGGCCTGGGGGCTTTTGGGGGTCTTTTTTTTAAGTAGAAAAAAAATACAGACACGAACGTATATTATTATAGCACGTTTTTTTCCAGTTAATTATTTCAGGTTTTTTTAATCCAATTTTTTTTGTATGATTCACATAGCAAGTGCATTTAAACCTTTTATACACAATACTTGATCGAACACAATTCCTTTTTTAATTTTTTATTTGTTGAAAAATTGCTTAGTACTCTCTCCAAAGATTAAAATAATTAATTAAAAAATATTAATTAATTTGAAATCCTCTTAAATCTATCTTGTGGAATAAAAGTACCAATTATACGGTTAAAAAATAGCATCTAAATTCCTCTGTCGGTTTTCCTAACTTTAACTTGCTGTTTTGGAATACAATCTTTTTTTTCCAGAAAAAGATTCTAAAACATTCTGATTACACAGTACCACTTGCGTGAAAAATGTATCACTTGCGCACAGTACAACTTGCGTGAAACTTTTTTTTAATTTCAAAGATTATGTTTTGTGCACACTGAACAAGCTGTTCACTGAAATTTTATAAATATTAATTTCCTAGCTGCAAATTTTTTACCAAATAGAAATAGTATATGTGCCTCTTTCATTATATTATAATGGTTATAACGGTTCATAATGAATTTTAATTATCATATTTGTTTAAAATTTTAGACAATATTTTTAAAAAAATTAATAATTGTGACTTTTTAAAAAAATAACAGAATAACAAATATTGAGTATTATTGCAATTTTACTACAATGATCTTTATTGAATAATACAATATATATTTTTTATTTTCCTACCAACAGGCGTCGATTAAAATTTTTAACAAATTTGTTGATAACATGAAATTAAGTGTTGGAAATATTAAAATAGTATGTGATCACCGATAATGTGCAAGTACACAAAAATGTATCCCATCAAAAATGTGAATGATAAATTAATTAAAAAATTATACCATTACCATCATGAAATAATTCAGATCATATTGATTAAAAATATTCAAGGCAGGGGGGGGGGGGCTTTTTCGTTCACATTCAGACACTAGATTACTCTTCCGTAGTACTTTTTTTTTATCTCGTTTCTATGGTTCTTAGAACAAGTATATGGAATTACTATTCATTTCAAAGGATTTAGATGATTGAATCATTGAAATTCCCAATCAGCACAGGCAATCTACTTCCTCTACTGACAAAATACGCAGTCATTTACAAAGCAATCAGTCTTCGATTCAACAAGAGAGAATGTACAAATTTTCAATAGGCGAACATAAAAAAAAGAATGAAAAGAAGAAAAAAACGTCGTAATACTGACAGGTGGACAGGACGTCTATACCACCCCTAACTGTCAAATCATTCCACGCTTGGATTCAGCGTAGCGTGCTGGGAGGGTGCACGAGACTTTAAAGAACGTGCGGAACAGATGCACGTGACATTCTCCCCTCTTCGGATGTTCATCTAGAGCCTAGGTAATAGATTTTCCAGCCCAATGAACTGCTTTATTGAGCCCTGGCCTATGCCGAGAACCCCGTAAGAGGATTTGCTGAAGAATGAGGTTCGAATGCCCTCTTGAAAATCCTATCGGCGTTGCCAGGAGGGGGGTCTTAACGTAGGATGACTCATCCACCCTCGCTGTGGAAGGGATATTTGTTCGTTTGATGTTACCAGGTGGGACAGGGCAGTTTCAATTGCCACTTCGGAAAAATTCATTTGCATATTTCCTCCCCTCGCATGGAAGGTAACTGAAATAAAAAGATGGGATTACTTTTCAGTATTGTCTGGTAACAATGTCGACAACTAATGCCTGTTTCCTGTAGCATATGAAATATTACCAAGTACCTTACAGTAAAAATATCGGAAATATTCGCTCCATTCTACAATATCGCAAAATATTGTATTGTTTCTTGCAAACAGCGTATTAATGGTAAGCGGCAGTATAGAGTGATTAATGGGAGGGGTACTGTACGAACTGTGAAGTTATAATCAAGGGCAGAAACGACAATTGAATTCCTTTATACACTGGCGAAAGAATGAACAACGAATTTAACGTTCCTCGTTTCCTTTCACGCAATTTGTACACGACACATAGGAGAATCCTAGCAGATTCCCGCTTCTAATGCCTTAGTAATGTTGTCAATACAACGCCTTGCCTTCTTCATTTAATTATAATGGAAGAAAACGGTACTTCATATTATACCGTCCAACTTTATCGTCAAATTTGAAGTCGTAGCCAATGAATTGCTAAACCTCCAATAATGGTAATCTGGCAATAGTGTAATCCGTTGATCTTTATCGCCAAATTTAAATCCATCACCAAAGAGTTACTAAACCGCTGGCGATCATTGGCGAAGACGGTATAATACGTAAGTACCAAGAAAACTAGTACAAAATCCGGATAATCACGAAATGGATACTCGGGAGTATTCTGTAAATTAATAAAAATGTCGAGTTGATGCTGCAGCTCTACAGCCCTAACAGACCCGCCATTTCTCTCTGTCTCTATATATTGAAAAAAAAAAAGAAGTTTAGTTGTCCCATATTTGACATTTTCTTATTCATAACTTATGAAGCGAAAAAAAAGGGGGGCTTCTAAATATTTAGTACATGTTTAATAAAAAAATTTGTAAAGCAACGCATATTTTATTCAAGATATATTTGTTGATAAAACGTAATCAATTTTTCAGATATAATACACTCTCCTTACGAGCAGAATAACATAAAAAGAAAAGTTTATGTAATGCTTCTTTTGTTAAGATAACTATTCTGAAAACCAAAACCTTTATCGAAATTCTTTTTAAACTATAAATGTGTTAAGGATAAAAGTTTAGTTCATGCCTGCTTCCTGCTTTATATGTTGTCTTCATGCAAATATGTAATCTTCCTTGTAAAACGAATCTATATGCGCGCCATGAAGCACAAAAATGATAAACCCAGATTTTAATTTAGAAAAATTGCTTCAACACAAATCATGCATAAATTACTATTTTATTTCTGCTTTCATGCGAAAAATATTCAAATACGATAAATCTCCGCTCATAAAGTTTTCGTCTTTTACTCTGAAATACTTTCCGTCGGCGTTTTCAAATTCGAAAATAGAATTATCTTTCTAGAAAGGATTCTCGAATTACTTTAAATGTCCGCCTTTTGTGTAAAAGGGTAAGTAATGCTTTGAAGAAACGACAAAGAATTTATTAAAGTGAATAGGGGATAAATTTAATAAAGATTCTTTCAAAAGACAGCAAAGAAAAGAATTCTGAATTCCATTTTGAAATCCAGGATACTACAATTATTGTTGAATAAAAGTGTGTGTTTATTGCATTGTTATTGACGCAAATGCTGAATAAGCAAGTTTTCAGAGCTCATTCAAAATCAATATAACTTTTTCATTTCTTTATGCGGGGGAATTCTTTATCTGATATTGAATATTTTTTTATAATGTTTTGCTGGTGGATTCTATATAAGTTTGAATATTAAATTATGAGGCTACAACTTTTCATGAAAATTGAATTCAATCTGAATAAATATATTTAATTCTATGAAATCAGCCTGGATTTTATTCGCCAACGGATTCTAAAAACATCCGTGCATTTGCGCATGCGTTAGGATGGGTTTAATTCGTCAAAATAGGGGTGAGAGGGAAAATGAAAGGAGATTATTTTTAACAATAAAAAAATCTCGGATTGCTCAACTACTGAATTAAAATTAAATAATGCAGTCAGAAATATGATACTCATATACACTTGAAAAAAAAAGAAGGAAAAATATCCAGTAGATTACAAATCAAGGTCAAAGAAAGAATTTGTCAAAATGAAGAATTCTGTAAATGCTCTCATCCTTCCACTTTCCACCCCTTATTGAGATGGAATCGTCGAATAGTGATCGTCTCAGGATTCTAAAACGAACAGTTAATACAATGAATTTAATAAACTCAATCTGAATGAATACTTGAATTCGATTAAATTCAATCTGAATTCATTCATCTATGTAATAAAACGAATTTTATAATCTTGAATATTAAATAACGCTTCGTGAAAATTAAAATCACATGAAATAAACACGTTGAATTTAATGAAATCACTCTGAATAGTATAATGAATTCAACAAAAAGCAATTTGAATAAATATCAACATAAAATCAATCAGAATAATTACGTTTTTAACGAAATATGTCTTTTTTAAAGATAACTAGCGGAACTAATTTTCTCTCAGTTTTCTCATATACAATAGATTCGAGATTAAAGAAGCATTGACTACATTGAATATCGAATATTTTTACAAGACATATTCACATAATTTGAAATAAATGCATTGAATTCGACGAAATCAATAAGAATAATATATCGAATTCAACAAAAAGCAATCTGAATAAATATCAGCTTAAAATGAAAATAAATACGTTTTAAATGAAAGGTATCTTTTTTAAATAGAATTAGTAGGATAATTTTCCTCTTAGATTTCTCATATACAGTAGATTAATTATAGATTGATTGCGTTATTGTAATCTTTTTACAAGACATATTCACATAATTTCCAATTAATGCATTAAATTTATTACAAAATTGATTAAAATAATATACAGAATTCAAGTAAAAACTGTCTGATTAAATATTAGCTAAAAATCAATCAGAATAAATACGTTTTTAATGAAATGTATCTTTTTAAAACGTAACTAGCAGGACTGTTTCCCTCTCAGCTTTTTCATATAGAGTAGATTTTAGATTAATTAGGCATGATTGCATTAAATATTTGCATGATTGCATAATTTTTTTTTCGATACATATTCACATAAATGCAAATTTACCATAATCTTGCTTCTTAATTTATTAAATTTCATTGAAAGAGATTATTTACAGCTTTAAAAGCTTAGTTTGTGAAAATATTACTTTATATGTACTCTTTTATCAAGTTTGAATTCTGAAATCTTTATTTTCGTACAAAGAAGGGATAGATGTCTACAAAAAAAAAAAAAAAAAAAAAAAATCCCCGTTTTTAATTCTGTTATAAATCTGAACATTAGAAATGCTTTTCCAATAACAGAAATGCATTTCTTCTTGAGAAGTATCGCAATTTCTTCTTCATTTTTTTAACTCTAATATTTCATATCTTTCAAACTTTTTATATTTATCTCAATAAATTCCCAAGATTCGATTTGACGTAGCACTCACGTGATATATGTAGCTTTAAGTATTTATCGTCTCAAGTAGGCCTAGCTCCAGGGGGCTTTTATCATTCGATCCTGATGAGCTCCAGGCGACTTTAGGGGACGAGAAGAGGGGGATGCTGCTGTATTTCCTGATCGAATCCATCGATTCGTCTATCAGGATGTGAGTGGCATCGAATGCTATTCATAATCCAGGGGAGGCCCGCTCCCGAAAACCGATAAACCGAGTTCTGCAATCGAGTTTCAAATATTTTGAATGTCAGGAGTTTCGTATTTTGATCTATTTTTCATCGGATTATCAACTGATAAATGTCATGCACTCGGCCAGAGATCTTGAAATTTTCATCATGTTTTTTTATCTTTATTTATATGTTCCCATAATATCTTCATGTCTGCAAAAATACCTTTATATGAAATATTGCACAAATCTTCTTATCGTCTGCAAACTTATTTTTATTTAGAATAAAATCTCAGACGATAAATTTTTTTTAACTTCGTCTTCTTCGAAAATTCCAATCCTTACTAAATCTTTTTAAAAATTACTGACTTTTAAAAATCACTGGATTTTTTCTTCTATTTTCTAATGTATTTTTATGAAATAATAAAAATATATATAATGAAATACTGTGAGTGGCTACGCGATGACAAATACGTAAATGATTAATAATAACTTCAATATTTTTATTCATCAAATTATTAATTAATAAATGTCATTCATTCGACCAGAGATCTTGATATTTTCACCATATTTTTGTCATTATTAATTTATTTCCGTATTCCGATACACTTATTGTGTATCAATAATATTTTCATGTCTATGAAAATATTTTTATGGGAAATATTAAATTCTTTATCGTCTGAAATTGTATATTTAGATAAGATACAAATATCAGTTGCAACAAAAAAAATTTAAATTCCTCTTTTTGGAAAATTGCCATTCTTATATATTGATTTTTAAGAATCAAATTAATTTTTGATATTTTAATATGTATTTTTAAAGAATATTTTTAAAAAAGGAATGAAATATTGCGAATGCTAACACTATGAAAAAGGAATAAAGGATTTATAATAATTTCAATATTTTTATACATAGAATTATCAAATGATAAATGTCATGAACAATAGAGAGAACTAGAAATGACATGAAAAATTTCATAGACGTGAATAATATTTTCACGTCTATAAAAATACCATTATATGAAATGTTACTCATCCTCTATTCATTTTCGATTTTATTTTAAAACTTCATCGTCTCCGAAAATTGCAATCCTTATTAAATGATTTTTAAAAACAATTAATGATAGTAAAAATAAAATATTAATTAATTTATAATAATTAACTTTTTGCTCAATTCTTCTATTTTATAAAATATTTTTACAGATTAATAAAAAAATTTAATGAAACGCCAATAGTGGCCACCCGAAGACAAATGTATAAATGATTTATAATAACATCAATATTTTTATTCATCTATTTCTGTAAAACGATGCTAAATATACACGCCAAGAGTTAATATTTTGTAATTATTACACGCCAATATATACATAGGAATACAAGCAATATAAAGGAAGGATAACACTAAACTAAGACAAAATAACTCTTTTTGTGCATGAGAAAATATTTTTTAATAAATAATTAGAAGTTATTTAACCAATTGCCTTAATTGTAATTGTTATAGCAAATCTATACTAAAACCTTCCCAATATTTCATAGCATTTGTGAGAAAATTTTAAAGAAAAATTTATTCTGTAGTTTAAATTTCGAAAGAGAGCAAAACACTTGTATATTTGTAGAGAACAAATTTAAAGCTTTTCATTTATGTACTGAGAAGCTTTAATTTTCAACAATGGACCCTAAAATTATCATTGAGCTATCGTACTAATGTTATTAAGAAACTATTTAATTATTTTTAAAAAAATTTTCTTCATTTTTACATAAAGCTCGATTAATTTGTTGATGAACTTTCAAAGAAATAGACTTTATAAAATATTTTAATAAAACTTGCAACTCTATTGCAATTCGCTTTGTTGTGCTTGTAGTCCATAAAATGCGTTACTTAATAGGAAAAGTTTCACTGATTGATGGAGGATGTTTTAGATCACTTCAAAAAATATTTGTTGTGTAGTCCAATTCGATTTAATGACGTGTTAAGATGTATTTTGGCGAGAGCTAAGTCTCTAAATAATATCTAAACTTTTTCAGCCGCTGATTTCATATTAATGGCAAATTAATGTATTTCCAATGCATAATTTAATTTCGATTACATGAATTACCTTTGAAACTGCAATCAAACTATTCATAAAAATTTTCCTATTAAACCATTTTTCAAATCAATATGTAGCCTGTTTTTGTAGATTTGCGTTACATTTCGCAGTGCTCATGACTCAAAATAAAATAATTCGCATTTCAATATAAAAAAGATTAAAATGAAATATGCTATGCATATTTCAATGTATCATGCCAGAGCATAATTTTTTGTACGGCCAAGCACTATGTGTTCGCGCAAGTTAAATTATATTTTTATTCGTTTTAATTGTTTCATTGAATTGGTAATTTTAGTATTGCAAACGATCCAAAAAAAACTTTGTCCCCCATTGATTGTTTTAAAAGATATCCCATTTCCTATTTATTTCATTTCATATAATGACGTGCTCAAAATGACATTTTTCTAGGTTTTATTTGCTGTAGTCCTTAACTTTTTTTAAAAAATCAGAGCTTTTGTAAATGCGACGGCAACGCATTATTAAAAGCTGATTTTTTTTTGTAATGCTCGTGCAGATAAAATTTTTATTTTTCGCCTATGGCTTTTTATTGAAGCTAAAATTCTCTTCCCCAAAACAACATCATGTTCTAACATGATAAAAATTGCTTTATATTACAAGTTTAATAAAGGCAACGATTTCAAGAACTTTGCTATATTAAAATCAAAGTAATCTTTTTATAATGGTTTGGGTTTTATTTTAATAATTTTGTCGGTACCTATCATTAATTAAATTTTAATTACTTTACTTCTGTTGGTTCATCTATATATTTTCACTAATTAGTTTATGTATGCATATTCATTTTTTCTTCTTCTTCTCTCCCCCCCCCCTTGTTTCAAATACAGAACATCAATAAGTTGATCTCTACCAGAAGGAACTCTTAACTGTGGCATCTTCTTAATTATCTAATTAGATGAAAATTGCTGTTTCGGCAATATACATTCTATTGATTAATTAAAAGTCCACGGAATACTTGAGTTGTTTGTGGGTCATATATAAATTTTGTAACTAATTATAGCATCTTAGATTTAATTTTAGTTTATATGTTTGAGAAATGATGATTCAATGTCTATGTGAGGCACGTTAAGGGGTTAAACAAAAAAAAATGATTATTATTTTTTAACAGTTGCATTCAAGTTTCAAATGAGAGAACAATAAGCTAACTTATTTTATCAAAAATTAAATAGATATTTTTAATTAAATTAAACCCTTATTAATATTCATATTTTTATCTTAATTTACACCATAGTAACATCATTCTAAAAATATCTCTTATTTCCTGATACATTCCACTTGTTAATTAATTCAACAGAAGCTTTGTAAAATGGTTGAATCGGTTAAAAGTTGACTGATTCCCATACTCCGAGTGAAGGGATAAAAATTGTTCAGCCAAGAACATTCCTTTAAAAATATCCCTATGATTCCCTCACAAGAGATGTATATATGATTGACAAATGTCAAAGATCCCTATTAAAATCTAAAAGTATATATTTACAGGGATACAAGTTTCATCAGCTTTTTTTTTTCATTCCGTTTTGTGCCGTTTTGTGTTGTGCTCGTCGCTTCTGCTTGTATAAAATGTGGCCTTTCCGTGGTAGAATAAAACGAACTTAAAAAATCACAATGTCATCTAAGTCATCTATGTTATTTTGAGAATAGTATAGCATCAGTAATTTCTTTTGAATTTTAACCGCCTTAAAATATGTTGCTAGAAATATAGAAATTTCCGATGCCTTCGTATATGCTCGTAGAAGGGTAAAATGGCGGTATTTGAAATTTTCATTTCGCCATAACTTCTTTAATACTGAAAACAAAAAAAAAAAAAATCAAAACTACCAGATTAACACGTCATTAAAATACTTTTTTTATTTATAGTTTTTCGATAACTGCAATATCTTAGAAGTTAGATTCCAAAAACGGATTTTTAATCTTTAATTTAGTCTGAAATTAAATTCATGGAATATTAGTTTAAATAAAAAAAGGGATCTACCTTTGCTTTTGAGCTTGCCGGAGGAATTTTTTAATATTTAACAAAAAGTTTAAAAAATGTAAATATTTCTCTAAGCGTTACTTCACAAAATTGAAGTATGAACTTTCCTTCTAATTATGATAACCGGTTTACTCAGAAAGTATGCACTAATTAAAAAGTTCTTTCTGAGAATATTCATTAATACAGAATACATTATAGTGTACGTGGCGATATAATAATAATAATAATAAGGATATCATGGCAGTGGAAATGCAGCTATGAATATAACTTTTTTTATTCAAATATGAAATAATTTCACCGCCATGTGATTTATGTCTTTGAAAAATTCTAAAAATTCGTGACCCCTTTTAGTAATTCAGGTTGCATGCTCTCATTTACATAGCAAATGATGTAGAATTAATATAGTAAAGGTACAATTTCTAAACGGTATAAATAAGTAATTATGCATGATTATAATATTTATCTAAAATATAAAAGCTTTTGATTCGGAGAACTGCTTTTTTTGTACAAACGTTATAGCTGTTAGCTTCGATTTATTATGCACGTTTTTTTCATATTTAATTTTTTTAAACTTTTATTTATTTTAAAAGTTTTTTTATGTTTATAATACATAATTCCAATGAAAATCACGTTTTCGATTAAACGACGACCCAATTATCTAGAATATATATAATCTTTTGAATTCAAATCCTATCAGACATCAATTTAATTATAATTGATGTCTGATAGGATTTCAAATTAATATATTGAATATAGGATTTCAGATTAATAATTCATTTCTGTCTTGCTCGCAAATTATTTCTCCGATTTTTAAAGAATTTTTATTATTTTCTTTTTCATATATAAATAGATCGAATTTTTCAGAATTCTGTCTAAAATTCTGAAATAAAGGACTTTGAAAAATAAATAATAGAAGGTATAAGAAACAAAAGTAACCGTCATTACAGATTTCATGAAAATCATAACTATCACTTTGAGCCTCTGAACTCAAGAATATAGACAGTAATAGTGATAAAGAATTAAACACTTTAACTAAAATAAAGATTAAAATGAAATCTGCTATGCATATTTCAATATATCATGCCAGAGCATAATTAGTTGAACGGCCAAGCACCACGTGCTCGGGCAAGTTAAGTTATATTTTTATTCATTTTAATTGTCACTTTAGTATTGCAAAGGATAAAAAAAAATTGTCTCGCATTTATTGTTTAAAAAAAAATCACACTTCCTGTTTATTACATTTCACATAATCAAGTGCTCAAAATGACATTTTTCTAGGTTTTATTAGCTGTAGTCATTCACTTATTTTTTAAAAAAATCAGATCTTTTGTAAATGCAATGGCAACGCGTTATTAAAAGCCGATTATGTGAGATGCTTGTGCAGATAATAAAATTTCAATTTTTCGATTACGGATTTTTGTTGACGTCACAAACCAACATTATATTCTAACATACAAATAATTAATTACAAAAAAAAAAGACCTCATCATAATAACCCTCTAAAATATCAAAATCTATTTTAATAAACTAAAATAATTCACATTGCAGCTTTAATAAATGAATATCGAATCTTAAAAGTGTAGCTGAATCAAATGATTTGAATAATTCTCCTGCATAAATTATCAATGATTCACAAATACAGGAATCTGTTTGAGTACATCAAATAAGTGAATTATAAATTCGTTCAGAATTCCCTAATTAATCTGCTTCATTTAAGGATCCACCGAGAAATTCGTTACCATAACGATAATGCTCATTCTTGGAAGTTTTCGAAATAATCAAACATGAATAGCTATGATTATATGAGTTGAACACGTTCTCTGTATTATTTCCATCAAAGAGAAAAGTTCTTTGATAAAAATTAAACTGATTCATCCAATCTTTTTATCGTTTTAAGTGCATTTATTAGTACACATTTTTTTGCCTATTATATATTAAAACTGAAATTCTAATTAATTTTTGAAGAAGTTTTATGCTAAAAAAATTGATATTGATGAAAGCACTTCCTATTCATGGAGATCTTATAGCGCCATCTTCATAAGCCAGATAGCATCTATGATACTAAAGAGTACTTTTGTATTACGGTTATGTTACTCGGCTACAGGCCCTAGCGTAGAGGGCTCGTACCGTGACCTTCAATTGCCACATTGGTGACTTTGACAATGCAACCTCATGCAACTGCCGTGACACCTTCTCCCCTCAGCCAAACAAAGCGTCAGACTCACTTGGCGGAGCAACTCACATTCGCTTACCAACGCATTCACACGCTCGCCATAAAGCTTGGCGCTTTAAAATCGTTCGTCTCTCCGCCGACTCATTGGTGGCGGAGTACTGAGGTGCAAGCTTTATAAGACAGATAACATTTAAGATACTGAAGTATTCTTTTAGTATCTTGGTTATGTTACTTTACTGCAGGCCCTAGAGATTCCGGCTCGTACCACGACCTGTATCTGCCGCAATCTAAAGCGTTGACCAAATCGTCGAAGATTTGATTATAAAGCAAAGAAGTCGCCCCTAGTCCCCTACAATAGAGCTATGTGAGATTATGACCTCTGGAAGGAAAATCCTACTCCTACAACGGCCAGAAATAAAACGTGCTTTTACTCTTTGAAGATATCAGTGCCATTCTGATAATTAGTTTGTCTTCAATTCAGTTTGCCTTCAATTCAACACCACAAGTCGAAAACAATGTACCATCCAATCTTTATTAGATATAATACTCTTTGAATCAGACGTTTTGTATTTTCTCTGTTGCACAGATAAGTGGCCGCAGCAAATAATATTGAGTTCCAGATAAATGTTAGAAGGGCCTCTTAGCACATAACACTCATTACTAAGACTAATTACCGAATATTTTTCAATCATTGATTAAAAAATAATTCTTGAATTTTAAGACGATGCAAAAACAATTTTGAGCTGTAATATTTTTAGAAAATATCAAGTAAAATACCCTAATTTCACTTAATTTTTGATTAAATAAATTGAAAATTTTAAAATAATTTATTCCCTGCGAGGAAGATTTTTATAATATGGTGTAGATACAATCTTATACTATAATACGAGGAATGGTTGTCAATTCGAAAATCGCCCCAGAATTAATAAACTCCGGTAAACTTGGGGGTCTAGGGTTTTTGGCCACGAGGAATCGATTGGCGCCGGTTTTGAAGCGCTACGGTTGAGCAGTTCGGAGTTACAGATAGGATGTTTTCAAACTTTATTAGTTCGCCATAATGGCTAATTTTCAAGTGGTAACGTGCTGCCATCTATAGCCGATATGTCATCTATATCAATATTCACATATATATATATATTAAACATATAAAAATGCAATTTTCATCACGTGTCTGCATGAAATGAATATATATATATATATATATATATATAT
>JAOUZG010026641.1:11126610-11148071 GCA_026289955.1 Argiope argentata | reverse complement strand
ATAACGAATAATTCTTCATATTTTTACACCAGTTTCATAGATTTTTATTTATTGACATTGTAATCAACTCAAATATAAGCTGGTATATATTCAAGTTGTTTATTATCATATAAGAACGTGATGCTGTTTTTGGGATGAGCTTTTTGTCGTCAACAAAAATTCATAGGCAAAAAATAAAAAAATTATTATCCGCACGAGCATCTCAAAATATAAGCTTTTAATAACATGTAGCACCGATAACAAGAGCTTCGATTTAAAAAATAATAATAAGTGAATGACTACAGAAAATAAAACCCAGAAAAGTTTCATTTTGGGCACATGATTATATGAAATAAAATAAACAAGAAATGCGATATTTTTTTTAATAGTAAATGGGAGACAAAGTGTTTTGGATCGTTTGCAATGCTAAAGTGACTCATTGAATGAAACAATTAAAATGGATAAAAATATAATTTAATTTACTCTCTCACGTGGTGCTTGGTCATTCAAGAAATGATGCTCTGACATGATACATTGAAATAGGCATAGCAGATTCCATTTTAATCTTTTATTATAATTTTTTTCTTGGTTCAAAATTTTGATTATGGGGATTATTCCTGTCAATGACCAATCATTCTTCATATTTTTAAACCAAATTCAAAATTTTTAATTATCAATTTCGTAATAAGCTCTAATAAAAGTCGATACAAATTCAAACTGTTTCTCGTTCCTTTACAAGGCTGTTAAAAACGAATCTCGACATTCTCTGCAGTAAACGATTTCATCTGGCTACAAAATCCGTCCGTGAAGTGTTATTTGCAAGCGAAGCAATTTCCCGGGCTATTCGAAATTTTATGTCTTTCATTACTACAGTATTCATCCAACATAAAAAGTCACCTCGAAACTTCTTTCTGGTAAACTAATCGAAAGAAATATGACAGATTCCCGCCATTTTCGGCCGTTGTAACGATTCCCACCAAACTCTTTCTTGCCCGCCGCCTTCTTCGGTATGATTGAAGGATCGTAAATCCCGGACTTTTAGGGTTCACGGCGCATGACATAGGGATAAGGCAAGATATTTTATGAATGTAGTTGCTTTTTGGAAACGAAATTGAATTCTGAGCCTCTTTTTATTCCACCGACGTCCCATATTGGTTCGATGGGGAGAAGTTTTGACAATGAAAAGATCTATTTGATGCTGGCTTTTTTTTCGAGAGGCATCTTATAAGTGCCACTTGAAAAAAGCGAGGAAAATTGCTTCCGATAAATAAAAGAATCGATAGTGGTGTAAGTTTTTGAGAAACAGAATTGAACATATGAGAAGTTTGTTAAAGTGCAACAATATTATGTGACAAAGTTAAGTCGTAGTTTACCAAAAATGTAGATTATTGTTACAAAACGATGATTTGTAAAAAAAAGCATTCTATTTTAAAAAATAACTTTAATATCAGACTTGTAATCCTTTTTATTTGATTGAGGTGTTACTTTTTCTTGTCTTCCGTGTTTGCAATTAAAAGATTTACTAGACATAATGTCAAATATTAAAAACAAGGAGCAAATTATCAATAACATGATTAGAGAACCTACATATTAGATATGCCAGGAGAATAAAAAATCAATCCATTAGGGACATGTGGGGTGAATAAGGGATAGAAGATTCT
Source organism: Argiope argentata (assembly GCA_026289955.1). NCBI lineage: Eukaryota > Metazoa > Arthropoda > Arachnida > Araneae > Araneidae > Argiope > Argiope argentata. Next base: position 11,146,431 of record JAOUZG010026641.1, on the reverse strand, counting down.
AATACCTTGTTTTAAATAGTGTTACCATTTAGAAATGTTTAACGTTTACCTAAACGAAAACGCAATGCCTAAGGAAAGCTAATCTTCCCATATGATAATATATAGATGTATATATACTATAAAACAAACCATATTTATGTATGATATATGGGCCGGGATGGCCTGGTTGGTAGAGCGTTGGACTCTTACTCCTTAGGTTTCGAATTCGAAACTCACCTGCCAAAAGATTCCCCGAGTGTGTGGCGGCTGGCGTTCCTTAAAATCTGTTCGTGATCGCGATGTCCTCCATATCGAGAGTAATACCACTGTGGGGACTGGGTCAGAAGTGATCGTTCTCTGTTCCAAGTCTAAATTACGATCTCAGATGAGTGAATGAACATGCATAAATGAAGTCCACCTCATAAAAAGGGTTGTGCCGAGTGAGTAGCTAAGTAGCACTCTTGGCCCTAGATGGCGCTACTATTAAAACAAGAGACGTATATCTCCGGCTTAAAATCCGCTGATGTATCAGCGAGGCTTATTCATGGCAAGTGTCATAAGTAACAACAACGACATGTATGATATGCCATATATAAAATGACAAAATAGTGTGTTAATTGTTAAAATGAAATAAAATCAAACCAATAACCTATAGAATTAATAAAATTATTAATCATTTGCCGTCTTCGTCAACTATCTGTTCGTATGCTATAATATTATCATCAATATATTACCACCAACCAACGTTCATCAAATACATCTTATCACATCAATTCAGGTAACACAGTATGATGCACAATATTGTGGGATATTATATTGTATTATATTCTTTCTTATCATCCAATAACGTTCAATATATAGGTGCCATTGGTGGAAGGAAAAAGTGTATTAGTTACAATAGATAAGGCGCATTCGATTGGTTTGTTACACACGCAAAATGACGAAATTAATTGGTGATTGAAATAAGCGAAATCGTTCTAATTGGTGAGGCTGAGGAACTCTTTCAAAGTTTTATTTTACCAAAGCTCTCAAGTGGAGGACGGAAGGGGCAAGATACATGTGATAACTTGCCTGAACATCTCGATTTTTAGGTGCAATGAAAAGTGGCAAAATCGGCACAGTGAGTAGGGCTGGGAAACTTTTTATTCATAAATAATATACAGGAAAGGAATTTCTATCAAATTTATTTCGAATATGGTGATCGGATATTGAATATTAATGATATATATATATATAAATCAAGAGTTTTCATACGAATTAAAAATTAGGAAGGAAGGAAATTTAGACCAATGATTGGGTTAAAGAAATGGCTCCTTAATTTTGTTAATTATTACACATTTTTTACGAACAAAAAATTATTAGTTTTTTCCCTAAGCTTTATATGCAATTTAAAAAAAAACAAATGCCGTTTTTTACTTTTATAAAAATGCATCTTATAATGCACATTATAATAAAAATGCATCTTTGCTTGCGTGTCCTCAATCTCTACAGGTTAAACCGTTTAACCTACAGCTACAAAATTTGTCATATGCATACTATAAAGGGTAAGAATATGCCTTTTTTGAAATCGTAGTTAGAATTTCAACTAATTAAAAATTTAGCGAAATTTGGGAATTTTTCCACTATTACTTCAGAAAATATAGCAACACAAAAATGATGTTTAAATCTTCTTAAAATTTAAAAATACATTTTTAATACCAATTTTTGGCAGCAAATTTTTTTCTACATTTAACCCTTTTTAAAAAATATTATATCACAAAGATGCGCTAGAGTTGTGAACGCATCGCGAATGATAATACAAAGAAGAAAAAAAACCCAGAATTCTGGAAGAATGCTATAATTAGTGGTAAATATCGCTATCGATATAACAGATCTCATTTAATTTTTTTTTATAATCTGAATAATTATCGATCATAATACAAAAAATTTATGAAATGCGCAAAATAGTGAAATTAGATTTCTGTACTTAAAACGAATCATTGTTGGTAAAGCAAATTTTTGGAAAACAAACGATATATTTCTTTAATTATGGGATTTTAATCCTGGGATTTTGAATCCTTTTAAATATAAAGTTAAACATTTGTAAAATACTTAACTTTATATTTAAAATATGCCATTAAGATAAAAAAAAATCTAAACTTCACATTGTTTTACGTTAGTCATTATTAATTTTATTATAGACACAATTAATAATACGTAGTCATTATTAATATTACAATATACGCTATTAATATTATGCTGTCCCTATTAACATTACTATAAACAGTATTAATAATACTAATAATATATAACCATTATTAATACTATTATAAACCCTATTACTAATACTAATAATAATCACCATTAATAATGTGTTGTTTTACGTTGTCACTATTAATATTAGCAAAATGTAGTATATTAGTATATTTTTTACTATTAGCATAATATTAGTAAAAGGGTGGAATTAGCAGAGTAAATTCATCTTTTAAAAGAATTTTAGAGGAGCTGACAGAAAAAAAAAGAAAATTGCATAATAAAATGGAGAAAACAATGTAAGATTTCTAAAATAGTAAGAAAAACGGATCTATAAAAGTTCGTTTAAAGGTATTTTGTTGGAAAAAAAAACTATTAAGTTTAACTTAAAAACGATATTTTATTGAAAATTGTAGAGACTATCATACTCAGTGAATGAGCTAATCGTCAAAGGCGGCTAGTAATTAATATAAAGAATGTAAACAAATCCTGATTACATTTTCTCATTTTTTTAATCACAAGATTTATTTTAAGAAAAGTTAATAAATGCTCTTCATAATTTTTTTTTTGAAGCATTGGATGGCAGATCTCCATGTAACAGCAATCAGGACATTTTTCACGTTACAGTTCCTACAGAACGTGATATTTAATAAAAGGACTCGAGCGACATAGGACATAAATCGATGACCTAGAATAACTAATGGCGGAACGGACACATCTACCATCATTAATACCATGTGCAATTTCCTCCAGAATCATAATCGTTATATTTGCGTCATAATTTTTACGGTAATCGTAAGTTATAACTTCTTTCTTTTAAGGAGTATTTCATCGCTATATGGAGACATAAAAAAAGAACTCGGTGTCATTAAAGATTCATTTTATTTGTGTTTTTATGAGTCGTACATGGATAAAAGCATGTTTGCCTGGGATAAAAAAATGTATTTCGCGAGATGTTTTTTTTACTCCTTCTTTTTGTTGTTGGATAAAAAAAATATGAAGCTAAAGAGCTTTAGAAGAGCATAAATAATCTATGAAAGGAAAAATCTTACTTTTATGTTTCTAGTTTATGATGTGCTATATACTTGAAGCTATTGCGCCGTGGATGACTTACAATAAATATTTTTCACCTCTAAAATAGCAATTCTTAACCTACAAAGAATGCTCTCTGGGGAGAGGGGGGGAGAACTGAAGGTAGGTTAAGGTAGAAAAACGGTTAAATAAAAAGAAATTATATAGACTCACTTATATATACGGACTAGAATTTTAATGTACATAAACATTAAACTTTAAAACATATGAAAATTTCACTAGGAAGTTTTCATGTTTTTTTTTTTCGATTGGTTCTAGCCTCATAAACTACTTGTGTGCCAACAAGTATACCACAAAGCTTACAGGTTCACAATTAACAGTAGAATACATTTCAAATATAAAGACACAAATACAAAGAAAAAAGAGGGGGGCAAGCAAATATACAAAAATTCACTAATTAAATTCACAAAACTGCTCACATACTAGAAGAAACAGACATTAGATGATATGGTACTTACGTATTAGACCGTCGATCTTTATCACCGAATTTGAAGGCATCGCCAATGAGTTGCTAAACCGCCAATAATGGCAAAAAACTGCCATTATTTAAAAAATTGTTCAAACCTTAACTGTCGTCCGCCATTTAATTGGTTTCGTTGGCGTCGACGGTTTATCGTGAAATATGAATCCGTCGAAAATGAGTTACTAAACTGTTGGCGACCATTGGCGTCGACGATCTAATACGTAAGTACCGATGATATAATACAGTTGAAGATGCATGATGAAATAAAATAAAGTATTCAAATTACAAATACAAAAGAAAATAAGCAAATATATCTTGGCAAACATAAAGAAACAAAGTTTAAATAACACGGGGGAGGGGAATACTATTAATACATGTACAAAAGGAAATGAAAGATGATTTATTTGGCACAAATGCAGATAAATGAGGTGGCCAATCTATACTGTTCTTTAGAAGGCATTTCCTGAGTTTACATCTTTCGTGAATAAGTGCACTCAAATATCAAATGTTTGGCACAATGGACTGCACCACTGTAGCACGAACACCTCTCAGCCAGCGACAAATTGAATCGTTTTAAATATGTTTTAAAGTTTCCATGCCCAATTAGAAACTGAAAAAGCTTAAAATTTGTCACAAAGAAGTTGGCCTCTCTGTGACTCAGTATGGATGTAATAAATTCCTAAGTGAGCATAAATTCCTAAGTGCGCATTAGTAGATGATTGATATAAAATATTCCATTCAGATATAACTTAATCGTTAAATGCATTCTTTTAATAAGATTTCGGAATGCTCATAGGAATGAAATTAACCAGTTTTAACGTTTCTTCGGCAAACCTGTCGGCGTGTTCATTGCCATAGATTCCCTTATGGCCTCTAAGAAAAGAAAAGAAAACTTGCACATCTCAGCTTAGAAGCAATTGTGATTGGTTTGTGTTTTAACGATTTTCATATGGTTAGAGGAATTTTTCTAGGTTTTTTTTTCCCTTCAAAAATAAGAAACACGAAAAAGAAGGTTAATTATATAAACAAGAGTTCTTTCTTTGTTTTCTTAGAATATTGCTTAGTTTACGTTTAACTTTGCATTAACTACAACTGCAACGCCATGATGTTTCGTAGTTCCACAGAATGGCAAAGTGGTCACGAGCACTTCCACATCTAATTGGAATAGCAATTATAATTTGTAAGTTTGAAGAAAATGTTAAAATTAATTGAAACTAGTTTAGACAAACACATAAAGCTCTAACGTCACGAAACCTGGTATAATTATTAAATAAATCGTTCTGATATAATTATTAATAGAAAAATAATATTTTGATTATCTATGGGGGTATAGGGAAATTTAATGGGTTTACTTTGCACGTGCCTTACTATGTGGATTGATTTAATTAAAAATTTTGATTAGTTATTTCTGAAAAAAATCCAGAAAATTTCACTCGTATAGCTCTTGAAAAATATCGGGTTTACATTTCAGACCTCTTATATTGCTCCCCATCGTTCACATTTGTATATACTGTTTTAGTATCATGGTCACATATGAAATTTCATTTAGGTAGTTAGCTAGCAATGAGTTCTCATAAGCATAAATAGATTCTAGGAAATTCTTCGCCAGATTTGATCTAAACTTAGATGCTTATCGAATTTCAAAATATTCCAAGTTATTCATTTTTTATTAAATATAAATTTATTGGAACAAAGTGGTGTGTAATTTTGTTATTAAAATGCCATTTTTTTAAAAAATATTTTAATGCTCACATACAACATTTTTATGAGAATTTTATTCCAAAATGAAATTGCCATTTAATTATTTAAAAAAAATTTTGTAATGCAAAATACGTGCCCTTTTTTTTAATGTTTTATCGAAATCTTTACTATCTATTTTATTTGATTTCGTCAAAAATTAAAACACCTGGAAAGTTGAAACACAATTAAATCTAATTACAATACTATTTTGAGAAGAGTCATTAAAAAATATTTTGTTCTCTAGTCTCTTCAAATATTTCTTTTATTGAACAATATATTTTTAACACGATTTTAGTTGATTATATGTAAATTTTTTTGGTTAAGAAAGGATAAAAATAAAATTTTATGTTTTCGGCCATTTTTGCTTATTTTAAAATCCATTAATGCGCTACCAAAATCTTTACAGTTAATTTTATTTAATTTCTTCAAAAATTAAGACATTTGGTGTATTTCAAACGTGATTAATTCTAATTACAATATCATTTTGGGAAAAGTCATTGAAATATATCTTTTTGTTTTCTAGACCACCTATTTATTGAAATATTCATTTTGTGGAAAAATGAATATTTTATTCAAATATTCATTTTATTGAAATAAATATATTTTATTCAAATATTGATTTTATGGAAATATGGATATTTTATACAAATATTAATTTTATGAAAATATTGATATTTTATACAAATATAAATTTTATGGAAAAATGGATATTTTATACAAACATTCATTTTATTGAACAATAGATTTTATAATATTATTATAATGGAATATAAACATATATTTTGTTAATGAAATGGTAAAAATAAGATTTAAGGGTTTTGTTCGTTTTTTATTTTTTCAAAAATCACTGTCCTCTTAAGGGGTTATAAAATCTATTTTTCTATAGCTACCCCTCCCCATCTCCCCTTCTTCAATATCTCGGGGGATGATCACCACTTCATTTTTCTGAAGTTCCCGACGTGGCCTAAACTTGCGGTTACCATTAAGGCCATTAAAATCGACCGTGATTCAGGCATTGAAAATTTAATCAGTAAAACGAGAGTCAGAGGAAATGAAACTTTCCCAAAAGTAGGCCAGCATTAAGTCATTATTTGGCGGAAGTGACCAATTTACACACTTCGAAACTTACATCATTACTCATCAAAGAAATGACAGCGCTCAGGAAAGCCAAAATTACTAAGCGATTCTGCTTAAACATGCGTAATAGGGTATTTCCTGAGTTTTAGGCGCACTTAATTTTAAGAGGTTCACACATCAGAGAAAATTTAAACTAGAAAATCGTTGAATACATTTTATAAAGCACAATGGAACTTCTATAACAGTTACTGGTTTGTACAATAAATTAAAGGCATTTTTATCTCTCGGCTCATGATAATTTTAATTATTTGAACGCATACAAATTTTTAATTTAGCCATGCCAATTTAGTAGGTATTCGGTAATGAAGTCATAAACAAATTTTTAACTGAAACATGAGTTAAATTAAATTTTCTTTTCTTAGAAGCTAAAGTCAAATATAACAACACTCAAAAATAAAAGATCTTTTATCTCGAAATAAAATTTAATAAATGATAATTTCTCCTCCTCCATCCCCCCAAAAAAAACATGAAAATCCTGTGAAACCGGAAAGCACGGTGCAGATTTATCACCAATTCCTGATCTATCCTGCCAAATATTGGAAAATTTGCCAAGTATCAACTAAAAAGGGTACTTACGCATTATACCGTCCAACTTAATCGCCATATTTGAAGTCGTCGCCAATGAGTTCCTAAACCGCCTATTATGGCAATCCAGCAATGGTGTAATCCGTTGTTTTTATCGCCAAATTTAAATCCGTCGTCAATGAGTTACCAAACCGTTGGCGATCGTTGGCGAAGACGGTATAATACGTAAGTACTCTAAAAAGTGCTATTATGTCACCATATTTGGCAATTATTGCTTTTAACACATTGACTGCCGCGGCAATTTATAGAAATCTGGCCTAAAATAACAAGTTAATTTAATCACTTTCTATTATTAAAAACTCTAATTCTTGTGCATAGTTATTATTACGTTCATTGGAAAAGAGATTCAACCAGTTTCGAAAAAAAAATTAGGTTGTAAGAGCTCCAAGATTTAAAAAAACTTCCACCTACAAAAAAAAAAGCTTTCGACAAAACTTTGTCGTATACCCAAGCAAAAAGTGCCTGGAAACGCGTTATTTTTGTCCAGCCTATAAAGGGAAGCCAGCTCTTTCTATGAAAGATTGTTTTAAAGAGTTCTACAAATAATAAAATATTATTTAATTTCTTGAATTGGAATTAATTTTTATAATTATATTTTTTGCTCGTTTTTTAATAAGTTTTTTGTTCGTGCAAGACAGCATTGATTTTTTGTTCTTTTCCCAGAAGCCATCTATCGATATTATCAATGATACATCCCGAATTTAATCGTAACTGCATAAAAAAGGCAAGTAAACAAGGACGAGATAACTCGTTTTTGGCGTCCTAGAAAAGAACGCTATCTGCGAATTATCCAGCAGTTGGCAGTCAACGTATTAAAAAATTCTGATTGTACCATATGCTTTAGTTTAACCAAAAAAGTTTCAGCATATGAGAATCCACTAAATTCTGTAAATTCATTTTAATGTGAGATGTTCCTTATTTATTAAAGATTATTAATCTTTACACAATCTTAATCTTTAAAACATCGTTTTTAAAAAAAGGTTCTTAATCTTTAACTTTTTCCCTATTTATGCAAGATTCTTAATCTTTTTTATTCTGATTCTTAATCTTCAATCTTTAAACACCATAAATTAAGATTCCTAATCTTATTTTGTCAGCGAATTCTAGGAGACTAACTTGTTTAGTTGAAATATTCTCTTTCTGTAGTATTAAATCATATTTTTTTTAAAAAATACTGTTGTTGTTACTAATGGCACTTGCCATTGACAAGCCCCCCCCCCTGCTGATACAGCAGTAGATTTAAGCCGAAAGAAGCGTCTCTTGTGTTGCTAGTTGGCACCAATTAGGGCCAAGAGTACGACTTAGCTACACACTCACCACATTTACTTTCACAGCCCCTTTTTACTGGGGGAGGGGCACAGTCACACATCTTACAGATAGCACACAGAAGAACAGCCATGCCCAAACCAGAACTCAAACCCCTTGACTCCCAGAACACGAGGAAGCCGTGGTGCCTCTGTGCCAGAGAGCCGGCAAAAAATACTGAAAAGCCATTTCAAATGTATTCTTCAGTTCACTATGAAATTGAAATATTTAAACAATGAAGAAAATTACGAAAGCTGACTTCAAAATTATTTCACACCATCAGGAATGATCACCCAAGAACTTTCTAGTATATGAGCTAATAAAGGAATAGTTCCCTTCTCCATCACATGAAATTGTAGAAATTCAACAAAAGTGTGGATGACAGGAGTGCTCAGATTTTTATTTTCAGAGTCCCACATGAGTCATGAGAATGGCGCAATTAGTAGTACAGTAAAGAAAACGAATATTGAATATATTTTGAAGTATGTGAATTATACTTCTATTGTACCCAAAATTCTAAAGAATGATAAATGCTATTTAGGCAAAGTATGGAGAAAAAAGTGCTATTCGAAATAAATTGGCGATGTATCTTCTACTTAGATGGAACAGTACTTATCACTATACAGAACTAAATCATAAATGTGCAAATCATTAATGATTTGCAAATCTCATGTTTTTCCTAAAACATCCAAGACATTTTAATGAATATCGAACGTTAAATTTTGACAATTATTATATCATATCTATATCAAATAAAATATGATATGAATTCAATAAAAAATGATTATTTCCTTAAAGCATAATAATAATTTCTACGGTGAGAGAAAATGTTAATAAAAGATTTGATTAAAATTTAAAGCTGCTTGAAAGTTATAACAAGAATGAAAAATATTCATTGCAATTTAGCTGCTAGTCAAGTTAAGGTCTTCTTTTGTACTACAGCGATGATTATTTTTAGAAGCATCTCATAATTGTTCCTGTTGAGGTAACAGGAAAAATTATGATGTAATACATAGCATATTTGTGTAATGAATTTACTTATATACCTTTTCCACAAAATAAATAAATAAAATAAAATAAATTTTAGAAATCCGTCTTCTTTTTGTCTGTATTTGTCAAAGTCCTCTTATTTTTTAATATGATTACAGTTTTCGAAATGAGATTTTATGAATAACAAAAGATGTTTATCCACAGTTTATTTCAAACGCAGCAATGAAATATTATAAGCAATTTGTAACTCTAATACGAAATATTAAGGCACGATAAGGCTTTAGGCTTCATTCATATATTTTTATTTTATTTATAAAACTTTCTTAGTTATCTAGCAAATAAATCATGCACTCGTAAATGTATTTAATATCGTCACAACAAAGCAGTGTTGTAGCTAAAACAATAAATGGTTTTATTATAAAATATATTTAATTTTTTAAACAGAAAAAAAAATACATTTCGAGTTAAAATTGCCATGGCTTGTATGTTTATCTTTAACTTTTCATTATATTTTTAATTATGTATCAAAATAAAATTTTTATCATAATATATTTGGAAACTATTGCAGGAAAACATTGAAATCTTGATTCATTTGCAATGAAAACAATAAAATTTTGGAACACCTTTTCTTAACGAACACTAGACGCTCAGAAAAAAAACACCTGTTAATAAAATTTTATAGTTCTAGATCGAACAGACTGTTCTATAAAACGTTCTGAAAGACTCTTTATAATATTTATGCTTCATCACATAATTTATGGAGAGCCTATAAAAAATATAAAATAAAAATATCCTGTCCAAAGTTGATATTATTGATCAGAAAAGAAACTGCAGAGAAATAAAATAATCAAAAATTCAATTCACTAAGAACTAAGTTTACTCATCTTTAATGACATTTACTTATTCTCTTTAATGACCTCCCCCCCCCAAAAAAAACGCAACATAATAAGCACTTTCAAACTGTATGCGGATTACCTGGAGGGAGCTTCCAAGTAGAAAAGTAAGGTGAATCCAATCATTAAAAATTTTAAAGGTGGTAATAAAAACAGAAATAATCCCTCACTCTATTTTTTCTTTTACCCATCATTATTTAAAACATATTAACTTGGTTTTTTTTAATGCTAATCCATGAAACGTGTGCAAGATTTCCCTAACATAATAATAACGAGTCACTTTTTTCCTCATCGATAAAGTGTTTATCAGTGCTTTCTTTATTTCTCTTTACTTTCTACCAAACTGTGTTGCGATGGCTTTATTTAAATAAGTCAGCTTAAAGAATCAGAGAATTTTTTTTAAACTGCCACTTAATTTTTTACAATCTTTTTTTTAAGTTTTTAATACTGAGTAGTTTCTTTTCTTTTCTTTTCTTTTTTTCAATTTATGTGTGTGTAGGTGTTTAGGGTATTTTATACATTTCTTTCGCAATGAAAACTTTTTTAAATGAAATATTGAAAGTAAAACAAATGTACATTTTTCTTTGTATTTATATGCAAACAATCTAAGCATTTAATTTATCTTTTTTTTACTAAGATTCATTTGATTTTATTTATGTTTATAAGTTTAAGGCATTTAATGTTGTAAATATTTTTTTCCAAAGAATATGTTTAAAAAATGAGGGAGGTAAAATATGAGTGTAGAGCATATTTTATTGTCGATCTATTTACAAATAATAGCATTTCTAAACTTTTAATTTATCATCAAAAAAATTATTCAACATAATTTGTTTTAAGAAAATTTTTACATCCATTACAAAATATTGCCAATTAAAAAAAATTATCTCTCTAAATATATACCCACTTCAGGAAAAAAGTCGTGTAAACTAAAATAGAGTTATTTAAACACACATTTCTTTTGATAAAAACTGTATGTAAACTATTACATATGAACAAACAATTGGATGTTTGTAAGTACAGATGTATGTATGTAAATAATTAAATATTTATCAGCATAGAAACGATAACAACATGGGAAAAATTATTTCCTATTTTATAAAAACTAGAAAACTTATTCTAAAATAAATATTTGTTGTAATATTTAATATTTTAAATAAATATTATCATGCAAGATTTATTAACTACTGAAATGTTTTTATGTATTCAGTCGTGTTAAAATAAAATGCAAATTTTGAGTATGTACATTTCACCTCTAACATTAAGCCGACATCTTGAAATTTGAAGGATAGAAGATGAATAAAAAGGTAGGTATACGAAGTAATTTTTATTCCTTTTATAAATAAGTACAAAAAAATAATTTTAAATTCAATATAAGATATAAAATTAAATCTTGATTCTCAGATGAGAGGGACGAATTTTCATTGGAGTTATATCAATGCTATTGAGTCTTGATTTAAGATGGATACCTCAAAGTAAGAAATTATTGAATTTTTATTCAAGAAAAATATATAAAAAAGAGCAATTTCTTAAAAATATTTAATTAAATTTTATTTCAAAATTACATAAATGTTAGTAAAGAATGAAATTAAATTGATAAACCATGCTATTACAATTGGCTGTTGGAAATGTCATCTAATTGCATGTCAGTACATGCGGATTGTCTGTTCAAAAAATAAGCCTTGTTGTTGAAAAATTTATCTTATAAGGGCACGATTCAAGTACAATCTAAAAAAATCAAGATTAAAATGAAATCTGCTATGCATATTTCAATGTATCATGTCAGAACATCATTTCTTGAACGGCCAAGCACCACGTGCTCGTGCAAGTAGAATTATAATTTTATTCATTTGAATTGTTTCATTGAATGAGTCACTTTAGTATTTACAAACGATCCAAAAAACACGCACATTGTCTCTCATTGATAGTTTAAAAAAGTATCATTTCCTATTTATTTCATTTCATGTAATCACGTGCTCAAAATGACATTTTTCTAGGTTTTATTTGCTGTAGTCGTTAACTTAAAAAATAATCAGATCTTTTGTAAATGCAATGACAACACGTTATTAGAAGCTGATTTTTTTTGAGATGCTCGTGCGGATAGTAAAATTTCAATTTTTCGCCTAAGGATTGATTGATTTTTCTGACATGAAAACTAATATGGGCAGAGTGAAAACGGATATATATTAAACCAGATTCCTACCAGTGGAAACTACATGAAAACAAAACAGAAACTATAAAATGGTAGATGAGAAAAAGAGAAAAACAAAGCAAGAGCTGGAGGTGATTTTTCAACTGAAGATAGAATTAAAAAAAAAGAAAATAAGCATTTGCATACGCATACGCAAATTGCATTTCGAACGCCAAATACGAAATGAAAAATCTTCGGCCCAACTTTTACTTAGTCATGGGTTTACTTTCTGCATCAATCATACACAATGAACGAATTGTAATGCTTTTTATAGTTATTGTCCTTCTACGTCGTACGTCTTAAGTCTCCTATTTATTATCATGTCAGAACATGGTATTGTTTTAGGAATGAGGTTTCCTAGTGTCAACAAAAATCCGTAATCGAAAAATAAAAATTTTATTATCAGCACGAGCATCTTAAAAAATCAACTTTTAATAACGCGTTGCCATGGCATTTACAAAAGCTGCACATAATTATATGAAATGAAATCAATAGGAAACGTGATAATTTTTTTAAACCATAAATGTGAGACAAAGTTTTTTGGATCATTTGCAGTTCTAAAGTGACTCATTCAATGAAACAATTAAAATGAATAAAAAATATAATTGAACTTGTACGAGCACGTGGTGCTTAGCCGTTCAAGAAATGATGCTCTGACATTATGTTTTTGTGAGATAATATGTTTCAAAATTATTGAGACAATCATTACAATATTAATATATTTTAAATTTTTAAAAATGTAAATAACTTTTTTTTAATGTTCAACCCCTCACCCACAAATAATTTGAGACCAAATTTGGCAGCTTCAGCAATATCCTTTGTAGTGATTGTTTCGAACAATCTTTTCGTCATGTACGTCGCATGATGCAATTTGCATATGCCAGCCTATAAACATTGTCGTGTTTAAAAGAAGAAGAAAAAAAAGTCAGACTCAAATGCAATTTCAAACCGGATGAAAACTTATTTCGAATTCCAGCAGCATCGTTGTTTTTGCTGAATCGGAGAAAACTGACCTTCCGGTATCAGTGCTTCTCTGTATCCCACGTCATTTCAAGATTACTTCAGTGCGTGGCTAGCGCAAAAATACAAGAAGTTGCGCAAAACCATGATTTCAAACGCCGCCTACGTTGTGGTTAAAATTTCTGAAGAATTGCAGTTTCGTTACTCAGCTTTGCTTGCGCAAGCTATCGAATTAAAACAGAATGTCAAATTTTATTCTTGATTTACAAATACAGGCTTTCATATAAATATTTCCCTTTTTTTTATGGAAATATATTTAGATATCAGTTTGTGTTTAATGACAGAATTGGAATTGATGCACTTAGAAGCAGATTTTAAACACTTGCTGCTTTTTGATTAACTTAATTTCACATTGCAAACATATTTTTAACATAAATTTATGCCGATGAGATTTTTTTATCATGTCAGAATATGCTGTTATTTTTTGGGATAAAGTTTTTGACGTTAACAAAGGAATTTTTGGAATATTTTGGAAAATCAGTGGGCGAATAGTAGAAATTTTATTACTTGCACGAGCATCTAAAAAACACCCCAGCTTTTAATAACGCGTTGCCATCCCATTTACAAAAGCTCTGATTTAAAAAAATAAGTTCATTGCTGCAGCTAATAAAACCTAAAAAAATGTCATTTTGAGTACGAGATTATATGAAACGAAATAAAAAGGAAATGTGATAAATTTTTCATTTTTTTTTTATTATTGAAATATATGCAGACATCAGTTTGTGTTTAATGATAAAATTGGAATTGTGGCACTTAGAAGATAGATAAAGAAGAGATAAAATTCTTTTGGGTCATTTGGAATACTAAAGTGACTCATTCGAAGAAACAATTAAAATGAATTAAAATATAATTTAACTTACACGAGCACGTGTTTATTGGCCGTTCATGAAGTTATGTTATGACATGATACATTGAAATATGCATAGCAGATTTCATTTTAATCTTTTTTTTTATTTCAATGACTTAGTAAAACGCATGTTTTATTATTATTATTATTATTTCTGGTATATATAAAAAACAATGTATTTTCCTACAGCCAAAAAGTTGGAAGTAGAGATTTTGATGTTTCTCCGACTTTTAGACCTCAAAGAGTTTGAAAAATACATTTTTCGAAGGATCTCTACCTGCTTGTGAGTAGTATAATTCAAAAAAAGCTTTGTGCTAGATGAGTGAAATTTGGCACGCTCTTTTTACATCGTATTTATAGATCTCTATCAATTAAAGAAAATTCTGGCTAATAGGTTGTTCAGCTGATCGTGCACGTGAACATAATAATTACAAAACATAAAGACCAGATTCAGGAAATTTGTTATAAAAGTTAGTATCTAAAATGTAGATTTGCATCAAATTTTAAACAAAACCCCTACCTATATAAGCTCGTTCATCTGTTGGTATGGCTCCATATGCATGTAAATGTGATAATTTTAAATGCAACAACTTAAAAGAAATGAATTCGATTTATTCACATTTTCTTGTTAATAATGTTAAATTAAAATTTTGATATGTAAACTAAAAATAAACTTATAAAATTCACTTATAAAAGTTTGAATCAAATCTGGACCGTCTGTGGATTTATTTGTTCTTTTTCATGCATAAGACCCTGAAAATACAATTACGTCAATAAAGGAAATTTTGTATGTGAATTTTTTGTTAAAGGTTTTGATTTTGATTGGTAGAATAAAAACCTTCCAAAATGGATTTTCGGTTTTCTGTACAAGCCTAAGGAGCAAAGAATTTTCATATGCGAAACTCTGAAAAAAATCTGAGCACACTCGTAATTCTGACCTTGATCAAGGTTAACAAGTGTAAGTGAAAGTCGAATATAATGTATCTTTAATAGAGAATATGTCAGAAAATTTTAAGGAGACGACTTCATCAAGTTTAAATTTGCATATTTATAAACATATTTTTTTTACTTTTTATTTCTTTAGATAGTTCAAAGCAGTAAAATCATATCATAAATCATTTACACCTATCATTACTTACATATACTTATCATAAATCATATACATCTATCATAAATCAATTATACCTACAATGAATCATATAAATCATATGAAATATTTGTAAACTATAGGCTCCGTCAAGACTGCGTGTGATGTAGTTGCCGCGTCACTCATCTTCCGAGAATTTATAAATATCATAACTTACATATACCTATCATAAATCGTATATATCTATCATAAATCATTTATACCTATCATAACTCACCTATACATATCATAAATCGTATACATCTATCATAAACCCTATCATGAATTTTGATTGAATTTATACCTATCATGAATCATATAAATCATATAAGATATCTGTAAACAGCAGGCTCCGTCGAGACTGTGTGTGATGTAGTTACCGCGTCACTCATCATCCGAGTATTAACTCGAGAAACTTCTAAAAAAGCTATTCTCTCTCTCTTTCTCTTTGGAGCGCACTCGCACACGGCCTCAGTGAAGCGTGTAGTAAAAATCAAATGTTTAATTTCTTTTGTTAAATTGTAAATAAATTTATTCTTCTAAAACGTTACTATGTTTGGAATCACAACAAAATATACACAACCCTAACTAAGACAACAACATTCGCGCTAAAAATATTAGGATTTAGGCAGATATTTGGTGTTAATAAAAATAGAAATAATTAAATGAACATAACGGTATAAATAAAAACTTGACCACTAATATTCATCATAATATTAATATTATGATAATATTTTGTAATAGAATGTGTCTTTCATTTCAAATTCATTGATTTGGCAGCTAGAATAACAACTATTCTGCTCCCCTTCGCCTCAGTTCAGTGGCAATGGGTGTCAACTCAGTCAGAATTGCGCCATTATCTCAAAACTAAAATTCCTATTTATTTTTCACAGGTAATGGAACGTATAAGATGAGTTATTCTTTTCTATAAACAAAATAATTTCAGACTGTCTGTAAAGAAACTCGATTGCCGATTATTAGTTTTTAAAGCAAAAAAACTAAAAAAAAAAACCCATCGATGGTTAATTTTATTTTCTTTTTTATGAAATATTTCGACTGTTGTGGCAAATATGTTCTTTCAATTATCGAGATTGCGTAAGAATTGTGGGTTTTGTTTTTATTCAAAAAGAATATTTTCTTTTCTTATTATTTCTTGTATTTAGGGCTGCGTGTATTTTGTTGCAACTCCAGTTATTATTCCAATTTTATTTACATTTTAATTAATGAAATTAAACATATGAGTGTACTTGAGAATGTTCCGAAGAGAAGGAGAAAGAATAGCTTTTTAGAAGCATATCCGGATGATGAGCGGTTCGGCAATTACGTCACACACAGCCTCGACGGAGCCTGTAGTTTACAGATATCTGATATGAATTATGATTAATATATATAATTTATGATAGATGTATATGAATTAGGGGTATATGATTTATGATAGGTATAAATGATTTACGATAGATGTATATGATTTATCATAGGTTTTCACCACACCTTATTATCTGTTTTTTTTGTTAACTTCTCGTATGTGAAGTATACAAAGAGAAAGTATTATTGTCATGGTGAGATTTATCAAAAATTCTTATTTTAACCGAAAAATTTGTAATCGTACTTTCCTGAGTAATAACTTTATACATTTCGATCGCTTACAAACTAATCACACTGCCATGCTGTTACTTTAACTACATGTTATGTCCGGAGGTTAAAAACCTTCAGTTCAAGAACTCCTCTTAAATCGGCAAGTATAAATCTTCATATCTTTAAATTCATTCTTATTTATCTTTTAATATGATGACAGGCATTCACCACATCTTATTATCTGATTTTTCAGTCTCTCGTGTATGAAGTATACAAAGAGAAAGTAGTATTGTCGTCTTGAGATTTGTCGAATCTACTTATTTTACCGAGATATCTGTAATCGTACTTTACAAAGTAATAACTTTATACCTTTCGACCGCTTACAAAGTAATCTCACTGCCATCACTCTAACCACATGTTATGTCCATAGGTTAAGAACCTTGAGTTGAAGCACACAATGTCACACTTAAATCAGCAAATCTAAAACTTCATATCTTTGAACATGATACCTCAAAATCACATTGAGAAACGGACAATGAAATTTACAACGTAGACGCCAAATGCATAGATTTTTGTGAACATTGCATGAATGCCACTAAAGGAAATTTTCTATCAATTGTTCTGCTGCATGTATCTGAACTTACAAAGTAATTTCATTGTCATGTTACTATCCATTTCATTTATTAAATACGGAAATCCAGAGCTTCGTATTCACGTACTTCATGACCCACCCCTCAAATCATGAAATGTGTATCTGAGCACGATAAAGCAAAAACGCAAAAAAAAAAAAAAAGGCATGCAGTTGAAATCTGATGCAGAAGAGAATGGAAAAGATGACGAACGCGGCAAGATAAAGAATGACTTGATTTTTGTCCATATTGATCTAGCTTCAACATCTTGCAGATATAGTTGGCTCCCCACATTGCTAGACAAAAGTTCGTACTGCTAAGTCACTGTGCCCTTTTTCTTAGGTGTTCGTGTTTTGAATTAAATTTTAATTTTCAATGTAATCAGTGTGAGATCTCGTTGACTGGTAAGGAATACATTTGACTATTCATGGTTATGCACGATTACATTAGACAAGACTCTTTTTATAATAATTACATAGTTATAATCTGTTAATCCTACCAAAACTAATGAAACTTTTTTATCCTTTTTAATCGGAGCAAGTTAAAGACCTCGTTATCTTGGTGTTTCTGTACGTTTTATCGCTAAATTTGAGGGATTTTCTCATCTACATGATTTACAAACTGTTTCAAACCAAACTTCATAACGCATAGACAAAATGCAACGTTTTAACTATCTTACTTTTTGAAAGATTGGTAGTTCCAAAGGAACCGCAACGCAACAAGAATATTTAAAGAAACAACAGCCAAAATTCTGGAAACAAAAAGAAAAAGAAGAAAAAAAATTACTATTGAAAAATTGAAACACTTTATTTCTGTCGCTCATAACATAACTCAAACTTCTTAGCAAAGCACAACAAAGTTACTACACGTTGCGAGATGTATTTGGAAACTACGATTTGGAAACTACGATAGGAAACTACGATTAGGAAACTACGATAAGGGAAACTACGATAGGAAACTACAATTAGGAAACTACGATAGGAAACTACAATTAGGAAACTACGATAGGAAACTACGATAGGAAACTACGATTAGGAAACTACGATAAGGGAAACTACGATAGGAAACTACAATTAGGAAACTACGATAGGAAACTACAATTAGGAAACTACGAAAGGAAACTACGATAGGAAATTACGATTTGGAAATTACGATTAGGAAACTATGATTTGGAAACTACGATAGGAAACTACGATTAGGAAACTACGATAGAGCTTTGCAAAAGGTACACATGGTGCCAAAAAGAGCATAAACTTCGGAAAATTGTGTTCAATTTTTGTTAGTAAAGAAAAAAAGAAATGCATTGATTTTGATTTATATTAATTTATTTTGAGCTAGAATTTTAAACACAGCAATCTTTCCATCATATACTATTCAGATGACGTACTTAACAATGTTTTGTTAATTAGTGTCCTACATTCTAAAAATGAAAATGTATTTCATCTTTTATCAGGATTTCAATCTCTTACTTCGAGTTCAAAATCATTTTCCATATCGAAGCAAGATATTTCTTTTAATTATTTGAATCTTCATACCTTTTAAAAGGAAATAAACGAAAAAAATTACCATTCTTGTTATTTACATTACTGTAACTTAGAAGAGCATGAATAGTTTGAGATTAAATTAAAAATTCAAATTACAAAAGAATTCAAATTAAAAAAACTGGACTTCGTTAACATTATTTTAAATAAGAAATTCAAGTTACTCAAGAAAACGCCGAATAAAAAATGCTCGGCTTATTTATATTTTACCATATTTCTTATTTCGTAGTTGATAAATAATTTACATTTAAAGAAGTAAGTACGTTTTTTTTAAAAAAATTATATTTTATACGAGACCGTTGTAAAATTAAATACTGGATAAACTGTTCACTAAGCCACAAGATTAATGAACAGAAGATAAATCAAAAGACCAAAATAGGGATTTTCTTTAAATTAAAAGCCCATACATTTTATCAACTTTTTTCACAACTTGACATTTTTATGAGAACCTGAATTTTTTATATTATTTTAATAAATGT
>JAOUZG010026641.1:11116066-11126600 GCA_026289955.1 Argiope argentata | reverse complement strand
TGTGTGTGTGTGTGTGTGTGTGTGTGTGTGTGTGTGTGTGTGTGTGTGTGTGTGTGTGTGTGTGTGTGTGTGTGTGTGTGTGTGTGTGTGTGTGTGTGTGTGTGTGTGTGTGTGTGTGTGTGTGAATTTTATTGAAAATAGACTTTTTTTATGTGTCGTTTTATTCATTGCCTATATTTTATACTTTCATGTTTTAAAATATTCAAACACATTTTCATTTTATTATAAGTAGAATTGATATAAGTATACAGACAGGTAGCAAACCGATAATTTATATATTTCATATGTTAACAGCAATGCTGAATCGAACCTACTCCTATTTATCTGCCGATAAAATTATTTTCTAACCCAATTTCTTTTGTAATGCCTTGACAAAAACTTTATATAACAAAATATGAGTTTTGGAATTAATGCATTCCGAATTGCTATTAAACTTTTGAATATTTCTTTGTTTTTCTTTTATAAATGTGTAATTCTCTGAAACAAACACACAAAAATCACGTATTTCAATCCAATTTTTATCATTTTATCACTAAAAAAATAGCAAATGATTTCAAATAATTTTACTCAATTTAGCAATCACGTCATACAATTCATTTATATACCTATCAAAAATATGACCCGTAGTTATTTTTTTCCATCTCTAACTATCATTCCATTCTTTTTCTAACCATTGTCTTTTTCTTTTATTTGAAACAGACAGCAGTGACAGTGGAAAGTGGATGGGACGAGATATTGGACGAATGACTTTTTTATATGACCAACACACAAAGGAGGCAGCAGAAGTTTTTATCTTCCTGGAGTTGCCTGGCTTTGGAAATGAGATCCCCCTCCCCGTCTCTGGCAGCTGAACCAATAATCGATAATCAATGGCTTACGGGAAGTTTCTACCCCTACGCATGAAAGGAAAAATCCACCTCCCCCTCTAACCTCCTTTCTTTCCTTTTACTTGAAACGTAAACTCTTCACTCTGACAACACAGCTGCACTTTGATTTTGATTTTGCTTACTCAGAACGCCAAGTTACAAATTTTTTTATGCTTTTTCCATAAGTTTAGAAGCATTATATTTGCTTAGTAAAAAGTCTATAAAAATGCTGAGCGTTTTTCTTTAACAGAGTTTGGGGGGGGGGAGTTGAGTAAAAGCATTTCATCATGTTGTAAAACTGTTTAAACCTTTTGATAAGGACTTTTCAAGTTCTGGATAGTTAACAAAAATGTAAGAATATTAAAGATTGCAAACATTTTCTCGAGGTTTTGTTTTACAACCTAATAACATTTCTTTGCAAAAGTTGGTAAAAGAAGGGGGGGAAAGTTTTGACAGAAAATTACGTTAAAAAATTTTTTGCATAATATTTTGAAAAGAACTTCTCTTAAAAATCAATTCTTGGGAGACTAAACTTCGTTCGGCATTTATTATTATTGTTATTTAAATTGTAAATAAAATCCTTATTTTATCTTATCCTATCTTCTTATTTTTTTAGAAAAAAACATAAATAAAATCCTGTTTTATGACTCTTTTAAAATTATGTTATCTTAAAGTTAATCTTGTTTAAAGTTCTAAGTTATTTCGTTTAAAGTTATCTAATCGGATTGCAAACGCATTATCGAACAGGTGAAAACTGCATGGGATTTAAAAACCGTAACCAATTCGCCACTTCTAATATACCGGGTGTCCAAAAAGTTCCCGTACACCAAATTTAAAAAATCCTTGCCAATGATTTTTTTTCAAGTATATTAAATTTTGCCATACGAGTAATGAAACCATGGACATGCTTGAAGCTTTTTTCGGCGATCGACTTATCTCAAAAAATCTTTGGCCACCTCGATCCCCTGATCTGGCCATCCCGGAATTTTTTCTGTGGGGATGTTTAAAGGATAAAATTTATGAAGGTGATCCTCAAACAATAGATGATTTGAAAATCGCAGCTACCCAAAGGATACAAGAAATCCCTCCTAGCATGTTAAAACGCGTTTCGAAAAACATGCGCAAACAAGTTCAGCTTTGTCTCCAAGAAAGGGGTGGACATTTTAAACATTTATTATAAATGTAAGTTCAGTATTTTTTTCTTAGTTAAGGTAAAAGTGCTTTTTATCATTGGCATAAAAATAATACTTTTTAAACTTATTGTTTTTGTAAAATAAATTCTCAAATCATCAGTACGAGAACTTTTTGGACACCCTGTACTTCCATCTGCCGCCGCTCATGTATATCCATCTGCCAATATTTAGTTCTAATTTTTTTTCCTGTGTAAGTGTGTGCCTAAAATCGGATCTTTTTCCCAGTGAGACGCCTATATAGATGAATTTAAAAAACAAAACTATCTATTAGATCGAACTTTCATTTAATTTTTCAGCTTTGGAGCAGCAAGAAAAGTTTTATTAAAGTGTTTTTAAAGTGCGTTTAAAGTTGTTTTTAAAGCACGTTTAAAGTTTTTTAAAGTGTTATTATGGAATTACGAATACTCCATAAAAGATCTTTCATTCACAATAAACTTTCATGGAGAAAGCATATCGTGAATGGAAGACTTTGTTTCAGATTTGCATCACCATTAAATTAATATCAATAAGAAGAAAAAAATTTTAAATTTTTAAACGGTGTAAAATTTTATTTTGTGCAAAGGTCTTTTAGAAAATTGCAGGAAAATGCCAATATTCAGATTAATTTTTACTTAATTAAAATTCTATTTAACAGTTTTAAAAAAATAATATTGCTCCTAGGTGCATAGTTCCACCCTTGTAGATATATATGTGCCAAATTCTGTTGCTGTTAAGCCAAATGGTCTGGCTTGTAAACACCCAACTAGATATTCATACAGACTGAAACACCTTCATCTTTATTATGACTAGAAAAAGAGATGTTCATAAAAAAATTTCGATTTTACTATGCGTTAATTAAATATAGGAAATATCAGCCATTGTCTCATAATCTGCTGAAGAAATATCATTTCGGTGACATTAAAATCCTGCAAAAAACCAAAAGAAGGCTCTTTTGGGGCAGATATCAGGATTTTGAACCATGGTTAGATGCCGAGATTTAGGTATTTACGTATTAGACCATCCAAATTTATCGCCAAATTTGAAGTCGTCGCCAATGAGTTGTTGTACCGCCAATTATGGGAATCCAGTAACGATGTGATCCGTTGATCTTTACTGCCAAATTTAAATCGATCGCCAATGAGTTATTAAAGCAATGGCGACCGTTGGTGAAGACGGTCTAATACGTAAGTACCGAGAATTATTTTTCAGCGCATCCTCTCCAAACTTCTATGCCAAAACAGCAGAAAAAAGTTGGATACTTGCTTATTTAACCTTGCACTTGACCTATTTGCAAGGTGTGATGAATCTAAACTTATAGACAATATGTTACCATTAGCCTATCGTAACCCAACGAATGGACGACTTGCTGTTCTACTATAGCCTAAAGCAAGTTCCAAAACTTTCTCGTCTCATGAATTGGAACAAGTTACATTTTATCGAAATTGCAATTTTTTTTATTCTTCATCGCATTCAAAACCTAATAGAATATTATTATTATTTATTTATTGGTACTTTTCCGTTAGCAAAGAACCAGCGAAAAATAGCCCAGGAAAATTTGGCGGAATTCTACATCATTTGGCGACTTTTCGATGGCGACCCCCTAAGGGAAAAGTACTTTCATTCATTCAGAATGTAGTAAAATATTATCATTCATTTCATCTTAGTATCATTCAGCATCTTGTGAGATGTTATCATTCATTTCTTCTAAATAACATTCAAAATTAAGTAAAATGTGTTTCGGAACATCGTAGAACGTAACAATTGACTAATCGCCTTAGCAACCCTCTGGTTCGTCGTGAATATCAGTTTAATCACTTTCAGCTAAGCTACTTACGCATAACTTAATGTTCAATTTTGTATTAAGAATAATTGTGAACATCAAATTACATCAAAAATTATAGTTGCGTTCGTCAATAGTCAGATACTAGTTCTATTCATTGTGAATATGAACCATTCAAATAGAACCATGTTCCATGACATCATTACAGTGAAGCAGGTACAACTTTCTCGGTAATGCAACAATACTTCCTTATTCACCATGTAAATTACTTAATATTAAACAGGATTTTTTCTTAATCTTCGAAGAATGAAAGAAAATGAGGCTTGAAAATCATTGTGGTGTTTGATGAAACAATGAAAATGATTGGAATTACATTATAACATAATAATCTGTAGTTGAAAGGCAGTACAGAAAAAATTTCTATGAAGTATAATGACTTTGAAATTGATATTATTAAAAAGGTAGTTTTTTTTTTTAATTTTAAGATTTTATAAAGAATTATTTTTGTAAAATAATAGTTTCAGAAAATATAGCAAATATCAAAATCTTATAAATTTTTATAAAAATTGTTTTATTTTTTCGCTATTTGACCGTCCTGGGTTCGAGTCCCGATTAGGGCATGGTTGTTCTTCTGTGTTCTATCAGTGAGCTTTATGAATGTGCATCCCCCACCCTGTAAAAAAGGGCTGTGCAAGTGAATGTGATGAGTGTGTTTCTAAAGTTGTACTTTTGTCCCTAGTTGGCGCTACTACAAACAGGAGACTCTCATTTCGGCTTAAATCCGCTGATGCATCAACAGGCTTGTCCATGGGAAGTGCCATTTGTAACAACAACAACAACAAAATCGGCCTGACCTCCAGATTCTCGCTTTCAAAATACAGCTTGGTCAAATTTTGTAGTTCTAGATTTAACGATCTGTCCTTACCATCTCCAACTCACATACACCCATACGTCTTAATTATTAGTAAATATTTCTGCTTTAATTATAACTAAAACTTACCGAAATATTATTACTAATCAGTACTTCAATCATAATCTCATAGAAAAATTAGTTTTGCATAAGAATTTCATCAATTACAAGCAAATCCATTATTTGTATAATTATTTCATTAAATTAAAACCCGAAAATTATGACTATAAATGATGAACTAAATTCTATACCATTATTCATAACCAAATCTGAAAAATTTAAACTCGGTAAATAACACACCGTTTTCATTTTTGAAATGTATTTTTTATTCGTTGTTAGAAGAAAACAGAATATGGAATACTAATCTTGTTTTCAGTTGAAAATAGTCTTACAAAAAATAATAATGGATTTACAGATTTTTGAGAAAAAAAAATATAAGAGGATAGCTATTCATCAAAAATATAAACATCGAATTACAATTACTGAATCAATTATTGCGTAGAAAAGTCCCAAACATCATTACCTTGCTCATGAGTAGATATAACGTTTTTTTTTTTTTTTAAGAAAGTAAAAACATTCTCTAATTTAATTTGTTTAAAGCTTTAGGCTCTAAATGAGGACAGTTTTTAGTTTTTGCAATAAGCGCATTAAATAAAAAAAACAACAACGAGTAAATGCATTTCCTTAGTCGTAATTGCACCTTAGTGTACCATTTAGAGTCATTAGTGCCAAACGATCTTATTTTTTGAAGTAAGAAATGCAATTGAAATGAAAACAAAAATCGCGAAAATTGTTATCTAATTATTATTTTCGAATTTGTATCCTTTTCCTAAAAGCTCGCCTCAAATGTAATTTAAGGTAAATCTTTCTCCTCTAAAAAGGACACTTGAGGTGCTTTTTACTTAAAAAGCGTCTTCTGCATTGTGCTTAAATGGGAGATGGGGGAAAATTTGATACTTATGAAATAAATTGGCTATTTTCAAAAACTAATTTCTTCCTTTAAATATCAAATTAAATATTTTAAGAGTTATAATTTAGAGCTACTGGAAAGATATGTTTTCCAAGATTTCTTTCAGAAAGTTCTCCAAGTTCATAATTATTAAATAGCCTAGTTAAAATGATTAGTGAGCGAAATGTGAATTTTTAAATTATGATTAAAGATTTTTTAATGCAAATTTCTATTCCAAAACATCCTGATATAATAAAGATTTAAAACCTGTTTGCCTATCTTTATTTCATTTTAAAATTTACCTATAATAGTTTAGAAGCTTATTTGTACATATAAAATATATTTAATAACGTCGCAATGCTTTTGAATATAAATTGAACAATCACAACAATGAAAGTTCTTATTTTAAAGTTTTGAACATTTATTATCATTTAAAAAAAGCAGCACGAGAATAAAATTGATATCATTAAAAAGTTATTAATAATAGTTTATTATTATAATATAATATAGTTATTATTCATATTTATTTATTTTAATTTTAAAGGACTTTAAAAGGGTTTCTATGCGATAATAATTATCTGGCAGTTTCGATGAAGATTGTTAATATTTAGATTACTTTTTAAATAAAAATTTTATTTATATTTTTCGAAAAGAACTACTTTTTTTTAGTGAGCACTTATTAGTAAGTAATAACATTTTAAATACATCAAAACTAGATTAACTAATGATTTTGCCGAGCAGGGCATTTCGAATGATTTTTTTATCATACATATTGTATGATCACATTTTCAAATAATATGCCAGCCTAAAATCTTTATCATCATTGTGATTATTCAAAAGATCCATTTTATCTTAATCAAGTCTGAAGATAAATCTAAATTCAGTTTATTGTCTTGATTATTTTTCATTCTTCTAGCTGAAGTTTAATGTATAAAATATGTTTTAAATCTAAGACTAGGGTCCAAATAAACTTTCTAGGGGCTCTTATATAGAGCAAATCTTGGCGTCCTGCATCTTCTTATAAAAGTAGTGTTACGTTTTTAGCGTAGCGGGTTCGATTGAATGGACTTTACTTGAGGGCAGCACAAACAAATTTATTTACATCTATTTATAGAATGACTTGATGAAGAAAAATTTCAGATAAACACAATCCAGCAATCAACAGTCACTAACAGCGTAAATATAAGCCATATGCACAATAAGCACAGACTTCAAAACAGCTATCGTATAGCACAGCAACAGTAAATCACAGCGAGCTCAATTATACAGCGTTAACAGCAAACTTAACACACAGCTCACTAATAACAAGCGAGAAAAGTAATCCGCTCGTCCAACGAGTCGCTACTCTTCCGAGAGGAACTACCAAATTGCGACAACCCGTCCCTTATATAGCCGAGAATGTGAGCGCCCAGGAGCAACGCGACGCACCGTGAACGACCTGGGGGCTACCAGAATATTCTTTTCGCCAAATCAACTCGGCTAGCGCGAAGTTCCTCGTCAATCGTCGCCACATCTTTCCCCTTCGGCAATCTTCCGCAGCGCTCGCCCACTTATAACAGTAGATTCTTTAAAGTTAGGTTTAACTTCTTATATAAATAATTTTAAGTGATAAATATTAATTAGAAAGCATTTAATTTTGGATCACTTAAAGAAAACAGATTTAATATCTCGTCTTAAGAAAAAAAATTAAGGTAGTTTTAGTTCAAAATAATAAATCTGAATATCGTGCAAGGCAAAAATGAATAAATAAAAAAGAACTCTTTTCATAAGGTGAAATTATTATTTATGAGCAAAGATAGGTTCCTGTAGTTTCCATATTGTTGTTTTTAGTGGCCCTTGCCATGGACAAGCTTCAACGAGTTTTAAGCCGAGAGGGGCGTCTCATGCTTTGAAGTAGAACCAACTACGGCCAAGAGTACGACCTAGCTACTCACACATCACAGCCGCTTGCATAGCCCCTTTTCACTTGGGGGGGAGGGGGTATTTATAAACCTTACAAATAGAAAACAGAAGAACAAACAAGAGCGAATTGGACTCGAACCTGGGACGCCCAGCTAAGACGCTCTAACCCTATGTCAGATACCTGCATAGTTTTCATAGTATAATGAATATATCAGAAATACTAAACGATGTTAATACGAAATTTGTAAAAGGCATGTACTCGTAATTAAGTACGCTGCTAAACAATGCTCTATAACTCTTGCAAATTAAATTTCTCCGATAATATCGTAACAAAGAATCTGGAAATTTCATACCTCCCCTTTGATTTGCGGGGTCCATTGACATTTGTTTAGTTTTTGTATTCATAAATCTGACCAGGTATAAGACTAAATATAAAATCTTTTTTGTTGCTCTGGTTCCTCTTTCGGCTCTTCTGGTTGAGACTTTTACGTAAAATTAAGGAGAAGATTAATAATAAAACAGTTAATAAACAGGATTAGTAATGAACAGGAGTAATAAAACAGTTTTCAAAAACCCATTTTTATTCTCCTATGCGTTCGATTTATTCAGTTTAGAACAATCAGAACCTTAATTTATAAGAATTTTTTAAAAATCGTTTTATAATTGAAGGTTTAGATATTAAATTTATTTTCACCTGCAAAAGGCAGATTAGTTTTTATTCTATAACTAGACAAGGAAGATTGAAAGGAATAAAAACAATTAAAAAAATATTTATTCACCTCTAATGAAGGTTTGATGGGTACAGAAAAATCAAATACTTATCTCATAACGGTGAAAGAAAGTCGTTTTATTACTAAAAGTTTAGATTTAAAATTTATTTTTATTTTACGCACTTATACTTTTTTTAATTTGCCAATACAATTCAATATTATAAATATCACGGCATTTTAGAATGATTTTTTCTCAAATTCACAGCCAGGTGGCGCCACGCATGTGAAAACAAAATTTATATAAATGAATCAGTTAACTGATAAGTAAGGCCTTGAAATATAATAATTTATCCTTCGTACAGTTATAAATAATTTTATATAAATTATATAATAGTATAAATTTTTCGAATTTTAGAGAATCAGTAAGGGAAAAATTAATTGCACAATTTTTATCCTTGCAAATATGAACTCATTAAAAATGCGTAGAAATAGCTTTAGTGGAAAAAATTACTATAATAAAGAAGCAACAAAAATTATACTTATTTCAATGAAAATAAGACTGATTCTTTGGCAAACCTCTATTTATTCGAATTGGAAAGCAACACTTTGAATGTTTATATATCTCTTTATCAGTATTCTGTTAACCACAAGCATCTTTTAATTTAAATTACTAACTTCGATATCAATTGATTCTGATTTTATGATTTAAAAAATAGGATTTCATTTAGCTATATCAGTAAAATAGCTCCATTTTTTTTGTCCATGAATTATTAATTTTTAAATATTTTTCAGACTTCTATATTACCTTGTATTCCACCAAAGTTCTTTATTTACTCTCGAACGGCACTAATGGTGTTTATCAAGAAATTAAGCGTATAATTAAAATCAGATCCTAAACTGGGTGCATTAAAACAGTTGACATCATCAAGGTATGAGGAAATAGTTAACAAATATCATCAAGTCAATAACTCATTAATATTTTCGTCAGTTTATAGTTTTTTCTCCAATCAATTTTTTTTATTGGCATTAAACCCACAACTCTGCATGTATAGCTAATGGAAATATTCATCATGACAGCAACAGGATGTTTGTAGCTGTAGAATTTTAATGTACGGATTTAATTGCTAATTCGGGACTAGCGTGGAAATTAATAGTCCCAAGAAATTAATCTGCTAGAGGTCATTAACTCGGTTTGTAATTAGGCGAGGTAATTAAGTATACATCCTTATGCACTTTCCGTTTGAAAGTATGATATAATTATATTTCTGAAATAGTTCTGCATTCAGGAAACTCCAGTTATTAATGTTTTATTTTCTCTTAACCTTTTTTTCGGAAAAGTAAGAGAAGTTTTCATAAACAAGTAAAAGTATTGCATGTTGAAAATAATTAAGCAAAAAATAATAGCATCTTATTTTCAATAAACAATATATTTCCAATTGAAAACAAAATGGTACCATTGTGAGTAGATCCATGTACTGTATGTTTATAATGTATAGAATTTATGTTATAGTAAATGTATTGTTTATTGAATATCGGATCTTATTTTCACTAAACAATACATTTTCAGTTTAAAACAAAATGGCACTATTATTAATAGTTTTATGGAATTCATTTATATGACGTCACTATCGCATGATAAATGTAACTGTGTATGTCATCTTATTGCATAATAAATACCAAAGAAACATTAGATGAGAAAATGACATAAATATGAATTCACTCCATTCCTATTTAAGTGAAATCTTTTATATCAATAATGAAAAAGCATATTTGTCCTGTAAAGCTGCTATTGGTGATGTCCTGGACAAATTGTCTGACACCAAACTTGTCAAATTAGGTACAAAAATACTTCAGGGTTTTGGAAGTGCATGTCTGAAGGATTTTTACTTATTCGTTTACTAGTATAGAGAAAGTATGGTAATCGTCAAAAAATTAAAATTCGAGATTTTAACGAATCTTCATTTTTTAGACTACCCTGAGTTCGAAAAAAAAAAAAATGGAACATTTCTTCTACCTGTCTGTGACAAAGATATTTCAAAAATTCTTGGAGATAGATGGTTGATATTTATTGTGCGATCTTTACACCAAATTTTCAGATTCCTATCAAATTTGATTAAAATCTGCTTATAGGAAATATGTTCTGTTCTGTCTGGCTGTTCGAAGTTAAATTACGAAAGGAAAACAGCTCTCTAGATAATATTCTGTACATATATCAGTACTTATTAGACCGTCGATCCGCCAACCA
>JAOUZG010026641.1:11093775-11116056 GCA_026289955.1 Argiope argentata | reverse complement strand
TCAGATTCCTATCAAATTTCGAGCAAATTCTGTTCAGAGGAAATATGATCTGTTCTGTCTGGCTACTCGAATATAAATTAACAGGGTAAATACGAAAGGAAGATAGCAAGCCATAGTAAATTCTGTATATATATTTAACATTTCTTGAGTAGTCAAAAATTGAAACAAAACCAACCACATGTTGATTATCTGTAGAACTATTTTTTTCAGAAACATGTAAATGCGATAATTCAAAAATTGATTTAATAATTCAAATTGATTTAAATATATCAAATTAAGTACAGAATGTTGTGACTACAAGTACAATTTTGTATCAAATCTGTGTTTCAACCGATTTAGGAAACGTCTCTAAAGCCAAAATGCCATTTTCGTACGCTATTAACAGTATGTAACAGATTAATCGCCGAAAAACTCGCCAAGGATGAAACGACAGGTTCAGCAAAAATATTAAATTTATGCCAAAAGCAAATATTAAGTAACTATTGTACGCCAGGATTATGCAAGGAGCTCTCAGGCATATCAAGTTTATAAGAGGATATGCGAGAGGGGGGACTCATCTCTCTGGTTTAAAAGTTTCAATTAGAATTAAAATTCTGTTAAAATTTCAGTTAATTTTTTTTGGCGCCAACTAAGCGCTAATTCACAGAGAAATAGATAGAAAGCGTAGCGATATGTTGCTTCTAATGGCACTTATCATGGACAAGCTGGCTGATGCAGTCAGAGATTTTAAGCCAAGTGTGGGTCTCTTGTTTTAAGTAAAGCCAACTAAGGCCAAGAGGCGGTCCACAGGCGAGGGGGAGTGTAGTCCCCCAGTGGGTGGAATGTAAGATTTACGAGCAAATCTGTGAAGACCACAGGTCGTGTAACACCGGCTTTAGCTTTTCATACATCACCTTCGCTTGTACAGTCCCTTTTAATAGGGGGGGGGGGAGGAATTCACACACATCACGCACAGAACAGATGAAGAACAGCCATGCCTAAACCGGGACACCCAGATCACGGGGAAGACGCGCGATCCCTGAGGCATGACTTCGTGGTGATCTTCGTTTAATTAATTAATTTCACCTTCTTGAAATGTTTTTACCGAGTTTTGAATCCCCCCTCTCTCTCTACACACACACACAATACAATTGCAATATATACGAATGAAATTGTATTGCCATAATTTAGGTTAGTTATTTTAACGTCCCGTTATAAAGCAATACTAGGGTTACTTTGGGACGGAAATCGTAATTTTGGATCAAGGCTAGATGACGAGGGCGACAATTGAGCTGGCAACCGCCTTTCCACACTACATTACACTAGCGGGAGGATGCTTGGCCATGACTGATTTAGCATGCAACTGACTCCCTTACAGGACGATTCTTTGGTGGAATCGGGACTCGAACTGGAAACCCTACAGCTCACGAACAAGGCATTACCACCAGGCCACTGCTGCCCTATATTGTCTTAAAAATTATGAATAATTTTACTCAGATAATTACGTTATAAATAGCACTATGATACATTTCATAAGATGGAAAATTTATTTAAAAAATAAAAGAAGTGTGAGGCTTTTAAAATTGAGCGATTTGTTAAGCTATTTGAATTTAATGATTTAAAATGCATTGCTTAAATAATATGGTATCAAATTATATGTAAACGATTCAATTAAAATTAAGCATAATCAACATTTCCAGCGAATACTCTGAGGAATTTTTGATGGACTTGTAGTTGTTTTAAGTTTTTGTTCTGTCATACTGGCAATGGAAATATTATTATAATTATTTTAAGAAATTCGTATCTGTGTCAGATTAAGCCTTTAACTTCCAGCTTAAGAGCGTCGAATTATCACTCATAAAACTTATTAAATTATTCATACATGCTACGATTCCACAAACAGATCACCTATAATTCTCACACATCTGAAGTATTCAGCAGTTTATTAATTGAATCAGTTGAATAGCATATCGCTTTATTAAACAATAAAAAAAATAGGTAAGGAATTAAAATATTTCCATTCCAATAATTTCACAGAAGAATCTGTTCAATTAAATAATTTTAAACTCTACATCCGAAAAGGACAGAAAACTTCCGAGGCCGAAAGTCAAAAGCTCTACTTTAATAGATAGCTTAGCACTAAGTTAGTTTCAGCTTGAATGAGGTGACACTATCACGATCCAAACCCGCGGTGATAAATCTGCAGGGCAATAAAGGGAGCTCGCAAAGTGGACTGACTGAATCGATAAACACAGGCAGTCCATCCACAATTTAGAAGTCCCCCTCCTAACTCTCGGACAGGGTTTGGAACTGCAGCAACTCCATCCACTGCAGACGTGTGCTCTCAGAATTTACAATCCCACACAGATGTGGAGGCGTCAAATTTCAATGCGGTTAGAATGAAAGGAAGTTAGTGCAGGGTGGACCATTAGGGGGTCAGTAGATGGTGTGGGGAGGGAGAGGGTGGACAGTTGCTTCCTGGAAGTGGGCGAAGACTTAAGCACTTCCAGACGTTTCTGAATGTGTCCTCGACGAACGAAGAAGGACGATTAGATGAAGTAGAAAACAGCTTTGGGTGCCCGGGGAGTTAATGGTGTGATTTGTCTTAAATCCCCTTCCTTCCCTTCAGGTTAATGTGGGCCCCGACTTCCTAATGTCGTCCTGAGAATAAATGAAAATATTATTTCTTGAACTGAAGTTAATAAATAGTCGCTTTTTAAATAAATGAAAGAAGAGTAAAAAATTTTCGCATTTGGGAACAAAGCACAATGTATTTTAAGGCGGCTTTTTAAATTTATATTAGACGAAGGGGTGGAAAAAAAATTAGTATCACGTACCGAACTTTATGAACTTTTACTAATCCTCTGATAACGAATGGGGGGGGGGACTAAAAAGTAATACTTTACGAAGGATGCCGTTTAGCTTGTCACCATTGGAAAGG
Organism: Argiope argentata; assembly: GCA_026289955.1. Taxonomy (NCBI): domain Eukaryota; kingdom Metazoa; phylum Arthropoda; class Arachnida; order Araneae; family Araneidae; genus Argiope; species Argiope argentata. The sequence continues at coordinate 11,113,136 of JAOUZG010026641.1, read as the reverse complement.
GGTTGAGCTCTTGTTTTCAAACACAGAAACTCGAATCACTTCAGATAATTTATGAAATAGTCTTCTACTATTTACTAGCCGTATTTGTTAATTAGCTATTTCATTGGATATATGGAATATATTTCATTTTATTTAAATCCCTTTGACAAAATTCTATATCCATGATTCCGTAAATCTATCAGGACATTTTATTTATTTTGCACATGTTCTTTTCTTTGTGTTGCATAAACTTTCTTAAGAGAAATGAACTTGTATAATATCATAGAGCTATTAAAATGTAATAATCTGATTCATCTCTTTTAACATTTGTGGCATTGCTAATTCACATTTCATTTATCTCATAAACTACATTGACATTAATCCTTTTTCTTTAACTTTCAAAGATGGAAAAAAAAAATCTCTCTACTAAACGTTTGATGAAACAAAGAAAATGACTCGACTTTCAAGTAAACAATATACTCATTTGAGACACAAAAAACATTTTTCAAATATCTTTAAAATTCGGAAAAAATTTTCGCAAATTATTTAATTGATATCATAAAAAAAGTTTGTTTGCCTTTTTTTAAATTTTGAAAATGGTGTGAGCAATAAAATTAAAAATAAAAAAGTAACTGCTGACAAAAAATTCAAAATTGGCCTTTATATATAAAAATTTCGAAATAAAATTCGCTCCAACATTTCCAGTCTCACTTTTTCAAATAAATACGTGCCAAATTTAGTGGTTATAAGGCAAATAGTTTGGCATGTGGAACGTTAACACACACAGAAAAACGTATGCAGACATTCAACTTTTATTAGTAGAATATTTATCGTATCTAATTGTTATATATCTAGTATTGATGTACGTACATATTATTTTAAAATATTTGTTAAAATCTTTAAATAGCAAATTAATTTTTAAAAACCTTCCACAACTGCCTTTTTTAAAAAATAAAATTTCACAAAGTTTTAAAATTGTTTATTTTTTATTATCTTAATAAAAATTTTATTTTTGAAACTGATATCAATATATAGGCGTTTGCGAAATGGGAAACGAGTGATTGTTAAAAGTAAGATAGTCTGCCGTTATTGTTTAAAAACGGCAAAATTTATCTTATCACAATTTTAATAATATTTTATAACGCGATTGAACATTTTTCTTTTAAGTCATAGAATGCCATATATTTTTTAGAGTTATAATATTATGTGACATAAAACTCTTAAATTAAAAAAATATATATAACAGAAAACTTTTAAATTTATTCAGGAACCTTACGAGATTAATATTTCAAAATTAATAGAAACTGTAATACAGTTTCTATTAATTTTGAAATATTAATCTCGTTCAATTTTAATTTAAATAAATTCAGTTGCATGACAATGAACGAAAGCACAAAATTAAATAACTTTCAAATTAACGTTAAGAAATCTTGAGGATTCAAGTTTCTTGAAGTTGTGAGGTCGCTAGACAATTTCATAATATACTTTTTTAATAATGTATATAAGTTTCCAAGGTTATTATAGAAACATCCTAGCATGGTGTTTCATTTAACTGTCTTAAAAAAAGAGAGAGATTCAAAAAATTTAAAAAATGATATCGATTAGAAGGTGCATAAAGCAAAACTAGAACTGATTTGGAAATTAAATAACTACAATGCGTCCTCCAGCTTGAATTAATTCCATTGTAAACAAAATTTAAATGCTTTATGAAAATAGATAAAACTATTTTGTTTTATTTATGGGTGCTTGTTATATAAAACATTTTTAGATTTGAATAATAAGCATACGGGGCAGTTATCCCGAGGCCCCACATAAGAGGGGGTTCCAAATTGAATAGAAAGTTTACTTTACGTGTATTTTTTTATGTACTTTTTTTAACATTGATTTTAAAAAACAAAAAAAGACGGAGTAGGCCCCAAAGAAATGTTTGCCTCGCGTCCCAATTAAGTCGGGACCTGATAATAGTTTCGTAGTTAAAATTTTGTATTTATCTAAATCATCACCTCAGGTTTGAGATGATTTTCTTCTTCTAAATGATACATTTTAATTTTGAAGAAATATCAAATTGTTTAGTAATATTCTACTAGTAAACAGTGCAAAACTTACATGCATCTTATCCTTATATCCGTCGGAAATGAGTTAGTCTTGTATTGAGTTGTTAAAATTAAATATTTAACAAAATAAGTACTAAAAATTAGCGAAGATAGTTTACTTATGTGAAAGTATTAACAATTTAAAATATAATCTCGGAATGCAATGTGTGCAGATGCATTCCAATCAACTTGAACTTCCCGTCTGTCATGTTCAGTAATTGATGCAGAAATATTGCTATATTTATAGATCCTTGTAAAGATTACGCAAGATAAATTATTCATAAAGTTTAGCTTTGTAAATTATTAAATGCTATTTAAGACTGCGATATTGATTTCCCTTCCTTTTTACACTTGGCTTTTCGTCATTCCGTTTTTTGTGTTGTTCTGTGCCAGTGATGATCTGTGTTGTTTGCTTGCACATAATGTCTGCTTCCCGTGATGGAATAAAACGAAATAAAAAATGTCTTCTCCTTGATTTCGGCCACGACTCTGCTCTCTGCTCTCTCTCTCTCTCTCTATATATATATATATATATATATATATATATAGTTTCTTGGTTTCTTTTTTCTACACAGATAGACACGACTCATGCATTTCAATTATTCCTTTTAATTTATATATTATTCAACAATTCGCTTAAAGTTAAATATAAAATTTTGGAGATTATTCAAGAATGATTTAATTTGATTTCTTTTTATACTTCTCCTAATACAGTCAATACATTCGCTTGCTATCGTCACTTCAGTCACGAAGAAAGTAGGCTACCCCACCCATTCTCTTTCTCTCGCACGCAAAATCGAATTTCCAAATGCATCATTAAAATATTCCAAATCAAATTTTTGTTGAAATTGTAAGAAAAAAATACACCTTCGTTTCTCTCTCTCTCTCTCTCTCTCTCTTTTTTCTCACTGTTTTACCAGTTTTTTCTAGAAACCGGTATTAAATTGATTTAAGTTAAAGAAAATAGTGTTTTATTTGATATGCAAACAACGTAGTTTCAGGTGCACTTTAATTAAAGAAAGTAAAAAGTGTAATTAGTTTAAGATGTGATCGAGTTCAAACGAAAGTCCTCTTTAAAATCATAATATAAAAAGTCACAGATATTAGAAGTTATAAAATAAGTTTAAAAAAAAACATGAGAAAAAAAAATTCTGCAAAAAATTAATCACATTCCATTCAGAATTCTACTTTTCGAAAGAATATTTTTTAAAATACAAAGAAAATATATTCCGGAGAAAAAATAGAAATGTAAAATTTAATTTGATCAGTGAACCACTAATTAATAATTTATGAATTACTTTTACTTTCTGTAATAAAAATGCCAATAAAAAGAGAAAGAAGTTTTTTTAACTATTTTTTTCTGATATAAGTTATATTTTTATAAATCAAATGAATTCAAATCTAATATAAGAATAATAATATGCATTTCGAAACTAGTAAAATATTTAATTCACGCAATTTTCTTTGGGAAGAACAGAGGCTATTTTATATATATATATATATATATATATATATATATATATATGATTGCAATAATTACATTTTGAAGAATATAAGATTAAATATAGATTAAATTAACTAAATTACAAATTAAATAATGTGTCTTTTTTTAATAAAGGAAGTGGGTTTGTAGAAAGTTTTTTTTATACAAACCCACTTCGTGGGTTTGTGGGTTTGTGAAAAGTTGACGAAGTGAGTCTTGCAAGTTAAAATCTAAATTCTTTGCATATAGAGCATAATTTCTTATTCATTTTTGTTATCAAGTTCTTTTTTTGGGGGGGGGGTCGGGATAGCCTGGTTGGTAGGGCATTGGATGCGCATCCCTTGGACTGTGGGTTCGAACCCGCCAGTCGAAGACTTTCTCTGTGTGGTGGCTAATGCACGTTGAATCTGTCATGGTCGCAAATTCCTCCATGTCGAGAGTAATACCACTGGGGGTACTGGGTCATAGTTGATCGTTTTTTATTTCAGATCTAAATTACACGTAGATGAATGAAGTCCGTCTCTTAAACGGGGCTTGTGACATGTGTGGACTAGTAGTCAGACTCCTGCCCTCTTGTGCTCAGGGGTCCATATACCCTCAGAAGCTACTGTACTTCTTCCATTGTTAAGCAGGAACACGAGAACAACATCAATATGTAAATCAAATTATATATGTAAATCAAATACCACATTTCCCGTTAAAAATGTTTTTATATTAGAATATATGTCTGCAATATTAGAAAGGAAATGCAATTTTAACAAAAATACAAGAATTCCATTTAATGGAAGCTTATATATGTTTTCTTTATTTATAATAAAGATAAATGATCATGTGTTGGCTCTCTATAGGTCAGACCGTTTGAACTAAATCTACTCAACTTGTTTTAAAATTTTAATGAGATTTCTGATTAACTGAAAAATTAAAGAATTATTATTACAATCATAGAATGGAATAATCATTTTTTTTTCATGATAGCTCCTGAAGATATTAAAGTCCAAAAATACTTTTTACGTCATTTTAAAATTTAAAAACTTGTTTTTTTTTTCAATTTTGTCAATTTTTAACATATTAAATATCTATTTTTAACGAATAAATTAAATTCTTTTTCTCTAAAAAAATATTAACATATTTTTTAGTACTTCATTTTACACAAAACAAAAATAAATTTAACTTGCACGAGCACTTTACACAGTAAGGAAAATTTTAATACGAAATATCTTTTTATCATGTTCAGAACATGATGTTTTTGTGATGAAGTTTTTGGTGTCACCAAAAATTCGTCGTCGAGAAATAAAAATTTTATTATCTGCATAAATACCTACTAAGAATTAATGCTAATTCTAAACGTTAAAAATGTTTGAAAATGAATAAGATATATAAAATTTTGAACCTTTTTACTTAGAAATTTCAAAAAGAATTAAGAAATTTAAAATAACTAAATTTGAAAATCAGTAAAAATTACAGTAGGAATTAAAAAACCAAATATATAAATCTTAAAAAGTTTTTAAAAAATCACCTTGTAAGTTTAAAAGTATAATAATTTAATTTTAAAAAACCAAAACTATTAAAAATAAAAAGCTCTTCAGAAAATTTGCTGAATGTTTAATAAAAATTTTCTTATCCCATTTCATTAATATAACTAAAATTGATAAAGACATTATCAATAAAACGTATGGCAGAAACAAAAATGTGTAGTAACTTATATAGAATGTTATATAGCTTGTATAATCATATTATTGATGATTTTATGTACAAAAAAGGATTAAAAAACAGAATACCAGATATGCTATGCTGAAAATTCGAACGACGAATGTCAAACATATTACATAAACTTCTTGAAATAACAATATCATCCTATTCTCAAAAAGAAAATGCAGAGTTCGCCAAACATAAAAAACCAAACGATAATACAGTGACAAAACAAATAGTTAAAAAAAAAAGAAAAAGGAAAAGCAAACCGCTCCGAAATTTAATTTTTATGATTAACGAAATTGTTCATTTCGTCGAGAGACAGTCTCCAATCCAGTGGATTCGATAATTAAAGTGCGGGTCTTACTTACCGAGAGTATAAAAAACCGTAAATCAAGTTAATAGAGAAAGATGTTCTTTCTCGTTAATGTCGCCATCGATTTTTGTGCTCCCCATCGCAGGCTCGGCTGATTTCGCTTCTCACATTTCATGTACTCGATTAAGTGTCAAATAAATTCCATTAGGCATCTTAGTTTTTTTTCTATTTCATTAATAGTAGAATATTAGAAGAAATAAAGTCTGGAATAGTGAAAATTTTGAATGACAAAAGTTTGTTTTGCCATTCAAAATATATGTTGTTCATAATTCATGTTTTTATCTAATTTCTGCGGAAGTTCTGATATATACGAGAAGAGTTTTTAGTATGAGAAGTATGGATTAAACATTGTGTTTTTAAGTATATTGTGCCAAATTATTTTCACTGTTGCAAATGAAGCACAAATTATTCTCATTGTTGCCATCAATGTTTGGTAAATATAATCTAAATCTGTTAACAAACATTCAGCAAACGATTTCTTTTCAGACATTTTATAACCGCTACTATTTTTATTTTAATTAAAATGTTATTAAAAGGTAAAAGCAAACGATTTTTTCTTTGATAAACATATTTTATTAATTTTATTTTGTTTAATTTTTGCATAACAGCTGATGATAAAATGTAAACTTTTTGGAATCTGGCAATGCTTGTAATATATGCTGTTCAGTGAAAAGAATAAACAAGCCGATGGAATTCTAAAATGCTTGGAGTATTATTTTAGTTTTAAGAAATTAAGACGCTCTTCAAATTATAGTTTGAAGTCTATGAAAATGGGTAGTTTTCTAGAAAGCACGTAAAAATTAGCATTTCTTTCTTTTTTTTTATGATAAAAATATCACGAAGCTTTTTCTTCGTTAAAAGTGAATAAATTTTTGATTAAAGTTTTATTTTAATAATGTTTTTGAATGTGTAGTCAATTGCTGTTAACGTTTAGCTTCAAAACCGAGAAGTAACGGTGATTATTAAAAGTGGCCCATTTTTAAATTAATGTCTCTCGTTTATGAAATAAAATTGGGCGAATAAAAAATATATCATATATTTTCTAGCTACGTTACTTTTTTATATTAAATTATTATTTTGATTGAGCCAGAAAAATATTTATTGAATTTATCTCTGCTTTGTTCTGTCATGAGATATTTTCTATAATTTTAATGTCCATAAATACTTACCTCTATCCTCATGTACTTTATAGGCGTGTTTCGATTCAACTAATACATTATTAGACAAACAACCATACATTTTGATTAAAAATTACAAAATTGGCTATAATAAATTATTCCTGTTCTTATTGCACAACCATTTTATATGATAGTGAAGATTGTTGCTTGGCTGAAATGGCTTTAAAACATGTCTTTACATTGGTATATTGTTAACATCAACAACAAAAGGCACATGATTACTACATTGTGTGGAAGGCCAAGATAATTACAAATAAAATTTCTCGGGAGAGAACCGATATCACACTCCCTCTACTATATAAGTTAAGTTCTAAAAAAAAATGCTGGAAAAATATTATACTAACGTCAACAGCAAGAGAGACCACGTGGTGTTTACAAGATTGGCTGGTGGCTGAGCTCAAGAAGACTACGTGGTTAATTGAATTAATTACATTAACAATTACATTTCGATTCAACAATTCCAACAAATACGTTTCTATTCAACAATTACAACAAACGCATTTCGATTCAAAAATTACAACAAATACGTTTCGATTCAACAATTACATCAAATACATTTCGATTCAACAAATACAACAAATATGTTTCGTTTCAATAATTACAGCAAATACATTTCGATTCAACAATTACATCAAATACATTTCGATTCAACAAATACAACAAATACGTTTCATTTCAACAATTACAACAAATACATTTCGATTCAACAATTATAGCAAATACATTTCAATTCAACAAATACGTTTCGATTCAACAATTACAACAAACACATTTCGATCCAACAATCACAGCAACTACGTTTCGATCCAACAATTACAACAAATACATTTCGATTCAACAAATAGATACTTACAAATACATTACTAGATGAATGCTATTTAACGTTAAATTTCATATTTTAGGTTAAATTATAGTAAAGTAAAGAGACCTATTAAATATTAATGAGTAAAGCTTATAAAAGAATGCGAGTTACACTATTATCACAATTTGAAGTCTAAATATACTTTATTGAAGAAGCTTTTAAGCCTTAAAAAGAATTCAACTGAAATTTTAATCCCATAATTCATGATCTCAGAGAACCAGTTGGTCCAAAGGTCATTAATATTTGATAAAAATAGCCATAAAAGTTTCTCAGAGGTCTTAATTTTTTGCGAGAAAATTATAGTCTGTAATTTCATTTTTTTAGCAAACAAAACAAGCATTTTCTTTAACCATCTATTTCACTTTCGGTTCTTTGAAATTTCAAAGAAAACAAGAACTATAAACCTCAAATATGTCGATACAACCATTATAACCCTCGCCATGATAGTTTTTTAATGACAGCAAATGTTATGACCCGCGCCAAAATGGCTCATGAACTTTGCGCCCAAACAAACATTGTTGTGGTTTTAAGAGCGCTGTTAACAAACTGGGTTGACAACGAACGCAGTTTCCTTCGGGCCTTGGGACGAAGGTATTATCGTGGTTAAGGTTAGATGTTTCTCCGATGTTTCACAAGAAAAGAACACAAAAATAAACTGGCTACTTTCCAATTCGTCTGTCAGCCAAGATCATTAGGAAAAAAGAGAACACAAGTTTACGAGAGTTGACTATTCCACGCAGGAAGGGAGGAAAACTAACTTAGATTTCGATTTGATGTGACTGCCATTGTAAATGTGTTCCAGGAGGATTTGTTTTGAGTGAAACTCGAAAACGGATCTGAATACAAAACTGACTTTTTGAATTTTGTATGGTTAAATTTTTTGTTTCAAAATTTCAAACATTTGAGAGTAGAATTTTGTGCACTTAGCATTTATCTTAGTAGTTAAGAGAATATAAAAATTTGAATTACAATATAACGCACAAAATCATGAATATTTGTTGCCAAAATATAATACTAGAATTTCATCATTTTGGACAGCTGTTGCATAATGACAGGAGAGGAGTTGTGTTGTTTCTTAGAAAGAATTAGACAAAATTTCTATCCAAAGTTTGCTCTAAATAAAGATGCTTTAAATTATTTTCAACTATTAGAATATTTAAAACACAATTGTTATATTTAATCATTCTTTGTACCATTGTTTATTATTCACTTTTTTTCCTACAAATATTATTCACAAGTTTATTATTCACTTTTGTTCCTAGACAAAACTTATATTCAAAACTTGCTTTGTATTAAGATACATTCAAATACCAATTATTTTCAACAGTTAGAATATTTGCAGCTCCATTTTTATATCAGTTTTAAATGCTCACCATATCAGTGTTTATTATTTATTTTTGTTCCTGTACCAAATAAACAAAAGCGTCTATTTAAAATTTGCTATACGTTAAAATGCTTTCAAATACCAATTATTTTCAACTATCAGAATAAAACTTAAAGCACAATTTTTATAGCAGTCTTAAGCGTTCATCATACCTATGTTTCTTATTCACTTTTTCCCTATAACAAAGCTCCTATTCCAAATTAGTTCAAATTCCGTTAAAATTTGATCTGAATTAAAATTCTGAAAAATGCAAATTATTTACAACAATAAGAATATTTAAAGTACAATTTTTATATGTTTTAAGCGTTCTCCATACCAATGTTTATAATTCATTTTTTTCCATATGTCAATGTTCTTATACCAAATTACCGAAAATTTCTATTTAACATTTGCTCTGAATTAAAATGTTTTAAATGCTTAAAAATACAAATTATTTACAACAATAAGAATATTTAAAGCGCAACTTTTATATTAGTTTTAATCTAATATAAAACCATTCTCTTTACCATTATTCACTTTCGTTCCTTTACCAATGCTCTTATGCCAAACTATCTAAAATTACTATTTAAAATTTTCTCTGAATTAAAATGCTTTAAAATACAAATTATTGACAACAATAAGAAAATTTAAAGCCCAATTTTTATATCAGTCTTAATTATTCTTCATACCAATGCTTATAATTCATTTTTGTTCCTTTACCAATGAGTTTCTCCTATACCAAATTAGCCAAAACCTCTAATCAACATTAGTCTAGTATTAGAATGCTTTAAAATACCATTTCTTGACAATTAGCTTATTTAAAGCAGAATTTTTATGTAAATTTTAACAATTCTCCATACCAAAGTTTATTATATTTGTTCTTATACCAATGAATTTTAGAATTTTAAATACATTTAGTCCTCTTATAACACGGTAGCATCGTTTGATGTATTGAAACCGTATTGAAGATTATTGTAGCAAAAACCAATATGTATATATCCTAAGGAAAACAAATTTTATTTTTCATTCAAATCTACACAGAAAAAGTTTATATAAAAATGTGAAGTAATCGTTATTGAAATAATAATAAAGAACGAAAGGCCATAATAAAAAAAGGATTATTTCAAATCAAGATTTTAAAAAATGCAATGGATTTTAAAATTACAAAAATGTTGCACGTGACTCTTTGTCAAACAACGTTGGCCAAAAACTTTGCTTTCGTTTTGGATTAATATAAGCACTGACCATCAAAACATGGACAAAACATTCAGAAAAATTAATTTCTCATTTTATTTATTTCAAAACTCCAATTGTGAAAATTCGTATGGTATTGACTGTATTGCAGAAGTGTTAGTTTATTAATAAAATATATAATTTTTTTAACAATTATATTAATCAAAGCAAATATTTCAAGTTCTTTTAAGACATTCGTTTTCTGAATATTTTCAAAAATAATACTTCTTTGCCCTTCAGCAAATCTTCTAAAAATGCAATTCTTTTCCCTTTTGGACACCTTCCAGAAAAATAAAATTCAAGGAATACATTAAAATCATTTAAAGTTTGTGTTGTATATTTATAATGTTATTCCCTGAAGCACTCGCCTGTAGTGACGAGATTGGAATTATATATGTAAATTTTCAAAGTTCCGTTTGTGAAATGAAATTCATAAACTGAACTGAATTAAAATATTTGCTCTTTCATTTATCTCTACTTATAATAAGGGAGAATATGTGTCGCATTTATGTTTTGGGGCTTTACAGAACAGATTGTTTGACCTAGAGATACCTAATTTGGCACACGAACACTTTGGAGACTTATAATTTTCGCCTAGGAGCAAACGTAGAAGAATTTTTATTAGTTAAAGTCCATTTTGTTGTGTTTTATTTCTGCATCAATTCCTAAAAATCTTATTGTATAAAACAGGCTGTTCCAAAAGTTTAATAATTATCTTTTTAATGATACTGATTAATTCCAGCATAATTTTTTCCCTGGATTTTGAAATTTTTTATAGAAATCCTAAATATTTTTTTCTGTACTATAACTATTGAATTGTGATAATTTTTAATAGAGAATGATTTTTTTCCCTATTTTAACAATTCTTAACAGGTTTTCTTTGTAAAACTTTCAATGTATATTTAATTATTACACTGGAACTCTAGTGTGCAGCAATGGCTTGATAGTAAGATCTTGCTACATGAGCCGTAGAGTGTGAGGTTCGCGATCCGATTCTATCGAAAAAACGCCGTGTGAAGGGGTCTATTGGACGTTAAATCCATTAGGCCAAACGTCCTTCTGTTGGTGTGGTGTATCGTGGAGTGGGGGAGTACCAGTGTAGAATTAGCCATATAAGCCAAATAACATCTACGATAGCGAAGTCCACTTTTGTATTATGGTCATGTTACTCGGCTTCTGACTCTAGCGTCCCAGGTTCGAAACGCGCCCTTCAATCGCTACATTGGTGACCTTGACAACGCAACCTTCCACAACAGTTGTGGCGCCATCTACCCACAGCAAAATCGTCAGACTCCCTTGACCTAGCAAGCAAAATAAACAATAATCGCCAGACTCACTTGACAAGCACACAGCAATCGCCATAACACTTGGTGCAATACAAAAAAAAATCGTCCGCTCCTTCGCCGACTTAATGGTGAGGGGATTACTATAGCGTTAACCTTGTAAGCCAGATAACATCTACAATACCGTAGTCAACTTTTGTATTATGGTCATGTTACTCGACTACCGGCCCTAGCTTCGCAGAATCGCATCGCGACCTTCAATCGCTACACCAGCTCAGGTGTTGACCTCATCATCTGACCCCAATTTAAAATTATGAGGTCGGTCCCAAAATAGCCCTAGTGTTGCTTTACAATTGGACGTTAATATAAACTAAACTGAAGTTCAAACTGCTGCTATTGTTTTGTATATATTTAATCATTTGATTTTCTTTCATTTTTGAAACCTGAAGTAAGTAAGAAGATCCTTTTAATAAAGTTTAAAATAATTTTTTTCTCAAATTCCCTATTAGGTGACGGAAATCCGCCATGGTTCCATGAAATGAAATCATTATTAAATCAACCGATTCATCCAAAATTTAGTTTAAAAAAACCCTTTAAAATAGTGTAATATTTTAAATAATACACAATGCTGCAAAATTTCAAAAGTCTAATACACATAAAAAATGAATGCAAAATCAATAAATAAACATTATTTCAGACTCCCGCAAGTATTTATCTTATGGTTTAATATATGATTAAAGAAAGTTTACTAGCAAATGTTGGCATCACTTGTAGTGAAAAAGAAAAATAATGAATATAAATATAACATTTAGCATTAAATTGCTATATACAATAAAAAGAGTTTTTAAATATTGAAAAAAAAATCTGTTTATTCCTCTTTAAGTATTTAAATACATAATTATGCATGTTAACATTAAAACTGCAGATAAATTTCGTGGAATGAATAATAGGAATAATTTACATTATTTTCCGAATTAATGTTCGGAAAATAACACATAATATTTTATCCCTGAATTTAAAGGAAATAAATGTAAGTAAATCACGCAAGCAAAACAAAAACATTTTTTTATGACAAAGCGATTTGAAATACATAAATCGTTTATGTATTGGTAATTCAGATTTTTAAAATCATAATAATAATCTAAAAAGAGGAGGAAAAATTTTTTTAATATTAAAAGTTTATATAAGTTAGTGATTTTTATCAATTGCTCATCATTCTATTGTATTCGTATCAATTTAATCAAATTGATACGATACTGGTATTTCACTCTAAAAATTATGCACAATTCCATGTTTAATCAATATCATCTTTTTATTCCAATTGTTGCCCATTAATTGTTAGAATTATATTATTTTTCAGATTCCTACTTAGCTACGCGATGAAAGTAACGATAATTAAGGAATAAAATTTTTTAAAAATACTTTCCTTATTTCTAAAAATAATTTTATTAACAAACAAGTAAAATTTAATCATCACAAGAAAATTATTGGGCAATCTACCTATTAAAAAACCCGAAAGCATGTAAATTTGAAAAAATCAAAATGGCAATGACGTAAAAAAGTTATTTTTTTATGTTTATGATTTTGATATAAAGATATCATTCACAATTCAGCAATTGATGCCGGATAACACAGATGGCGTAGCACGAGTGTGGGATTCCCACCCATTTTCTAAGAGAATCTCTTAATATTCCCAAACAAATTTCAATGGTTTTACGCGTTTTTATCATATTTGTTCACATTGAGCAGAGAGTGCTTATTAGCAAATGATATAACATTAACAATATAGAGCTGATGTGAGCAAATTAAAAATATATCATTCATGTCTAAGTTATAAAATACACCTTTACAATCGACTTGATCTGCACGTCTAATAGGATATCAGTTAAATTCCTTCATGGAGAATAAAAATAGCATATACTTTTCCCAACTAAAAAAAAGAAGAAAAGTGAAAACAGGCAAGTGAATGTCAAAGAAGTGAATGCTTCTTTTAATTAACTTTAATACTTGTAATGAAGTTCTGATGACTTGGTTGATCGGAACATCGATCTGCATATGGGGGAAAGGGAAAACGCTTTTTTTACTGATAAACTAGAGGTGTTGAATCTAAACTTTGGGTCTGTATATATCAACTTTGACGTCATTACGATATTATGGTAATGATGACGCTCTGTTAACGGGAGGAATTTTAATGCTACTGGTTGTGATCACTGAATCTTGCTATAAAGACAAACATTCACACATGCAGAGTCAGCTACCATATTTGATAAGCCTATACAACCCCACATATCTGTATGTTTACAAAAGTAGCGTTCCTTCTTAGAAGTTTGTAACACTAGTGTTGAGACACCCTACATAATTTTACGTTATGCATGTTATAAATCTCGTAAAAAAGCAAGATGTTACAAACTTGTAATTTTGCTTCCCAGCACGAATAGTGTCATCGTAAGAAAGACCGTTTTATGATCAGCCTTGTTGCGTGCTAAACGGGTGCCTCGTCTGTAATCTGAGAACTTGGAGACAAACTTGGCGACTATTTGGTGACTTGAAGACGAATGTGGTGACTTTAACGACAAAATGGATATTGCTGAAAACTTAGCTGGAAGAATTTGAACGATCCGTCCAATAGAAGCTGAGATGCCCTCCGATTTGCACAGAAGGTTCCCACCCCGCCTCCTGAGAGTTATAAAAGGCCAACAGTCTCGAACTGCAGAAGTGAATTGAACGGGAAATGAAGTTATAGTAAAAGGCAAATAACGAGTGTTTGAGGGGGTAACAAAGCAACGGTGAAGTGACAGCTGTAGAGCTCTATATTTATGTCGTCTATATTTATGTTAGTCATCTTTATGTTTGTATCTTCAGTCAAATAAACACTTTTGATGTTTTGTACTGAGGACTGATGATTGTCTTTACGCCATACACTCACTACAGGTAAATCCGGCAATTCCTAACAATATGTAGAATCTTGTCCTGTCCGCCGAACCTCCTTCTTCTTCTGTACAGCCGACCACCCAGGCACCACTGAACTCAGCAGTATCTACAAGATTTGTAGTGGTCGACTGTGAAACCTGTCCACCGTACCATACGCATGTCAGGCAGAAGATCAAGAAGCAGTCCCACCCATTATCAACAACGCATCACTGGTGATAAAAAAATATCAACTGGAGGCCATATATCAACATCTTCATTTTAAGATCTGTAATCATCATCATATAGTGAGAATCATTCCATCCGGAAGATCTAGGATCTAGGTAAAGAATCAACAGGAAGCAAGAACATATTGCATTTGTAAAACTAATTCAACTACAACAAGTGTCTCAAGAAGATCATTGACTGCTGAAAAATGTTCTTTTAGAGAATATCACACATGTTGTATTGGATTAGAATCTATGGATTTAATTGGTCGCTCCAAGTGCTGTTAACTTACGAAGATAGACTATCAAGATATGTCTTATAGGGTCTAAAATTGTTGTCTTCTGTGATGCAATTACCTCTTATCTCAAGAACATTAAGAAAGATATATCTACATTACTTAGCATTTATAGTTCTACTTGGAGGAGCCTGTAGATTGTATGTGCAGCCTAAGAGATACTATACATGGAGAAATCAGAATTTTAAGCACGAACTTCTATCATCTATATATTTTTGTATTAAAGCGGGATCTATGTTTTTTAAATTAAAGCGATATCTACTTTATATTTTTTGTTAAAGCTAGGGTGAAGAAAAATTTCACTGACAAACAGTTTTATTGTTATGTTCCCTTAATATCGATGGCAATTACGATACAATGAATCAATATCAATACAATCCATCAATACAATCCATCAATAAATTTACTTTTTGATGGAATCATGAAGTTATGTATGAAATATTTAATCGAAATTAAAGAAATCAATATTTCCTGAAAATCATAAAATCGACTAAAGCGATTAGTATGTAATGCACCAAGAAAATGTCAAAAAGAACGTGATAGAACAAATATTTTATTTATAAAAATGTATATTTAATCGGTTACTGAGAGTATATTGATTAAAATTATTAAAAATTTAGTTTATATAGGTAAAATATATTTTTCTAAAGAATGAAATGTATTTCCCCCTTTTACATTCCAGAACTTCTATCATTTATATTTATCTTGTGAAATAATTCATAACCTTTCCTTGAGGTTATAATCAAGCAATAAGGAAAGAGTTGGTAATATTATGTAAATAGCTTTTTAATGTAAAATTAGCAAAAATACCATTTGTTCTTATAAAAATGACTTTGCATTTTTCTTATCTCTGAAATTATCTTCTTAAATATTTTTTCAAGAGTTTTTTTAGAATTAATATTTAGAATTATGCATTTGTATTCATAATTTGTTAGTTTCTATGTGTTTTTTCCGCTTTACTTAAAGATTTAGTGTGATATTTTGATAATGATAAGTGAAAAGCACGAGTGTTTGAGCTTTAGAATTCTTCAATTAGATGAAAAATATTTATCTATGATTTTCTCTGAGTGTTCATATGAAAAGAAGAGGAATTTCACTTGATTTTTTCTTAAAATATTTTGATAAATATTAATTTAATTCTGTCAAAAGAATGAAAAATTTTATTTTCTTGTCTAATTTTTCCATTGCTCCTTCCGACGGTAAACTGAATAGTTTCATTTTTTATCAAATAAATTTCAAAGAAAAAAAATTAGTTTCTAAATACGTTGATTTATTAGAACAGATAAAAGATATTCTAAAATATTTATATATCTTCATACATACCACTTTCATGTATAATACTAGCCACTTGCAACGAAAAATTTTGACTGTTTTTTATTTTTTAAGAAATAGAAAATTTATAACTAAATACAATGTAAGTTAGAGCAAAGACATGTTAGAGGTCTTTATTAGTGTTTGGAGCTCTACATGTCACATTGTTTGACAGAGAGTTACTAAATTTGATACAACTATACTTTCAGAGATGAAATTGCGTAGCTAAGAGCGTTTTTTCACAGATATTTTAATTAACAAAAAATATTTAAATTTTGAAAGTTTCACAAAACTAATTGTCAAGCGACCTTCATATGAAACAAACTTGTAAATGTATTTAAAATCATCTTTCGTAACATTTTATAAAAAGAGAATTCATAAAAGAATTTTGTCAACATTTTTAATTTTTAATTTTTTCTTACAACCTTTTAGCTCTTTGCGTCAACTCGAAATATCGGTATATTGCAATAAGAATTTTAAAAAATTCTTTTTGAACCTGAAAGCTAACTTTTTTCCACTATTACCAAACTAGAATCTAAGAAAAACATGTAAAAACCCATTTTAAAAATTTCCATGTTTTTTTTAATAATTTTTTTATTACAAATTTTAATTTTTTTGTGGTACTTCAAGATAATGTAATATTACAACCAAATTTTTAACAATGTTTTTGAACCTAAAAGGCCAGTTTTCCATGCTATTACAAACTAAAATCTGAAAAAGAATTAAGGCCATTTTCATTTTATCCTTACGTACAATGCACGAGCGATATAAATGTACATATTTCAAAGTGTTTCTACAGTATGTAAGAATTACATATTTTTAGCAACGCGACACATTGCTAAGCCGATGATGATAACCATTGTTAAGCCTTATTATTTACAGTTTATATCAATAAATCGAAAATGATGTTTCCAATTAAAAAAACATTATTACTTTCACACATTTTACAAACCAAGACTTAGATGACAAACACTGTGAGTTGAATTTCCGCATTCATAACACAGAGTCTACATCACAAAACAATTCTCATCTCGAATTTTTGATTATAAGACCATGAAGAAATCCAAACTCTGAAATTTACGCATTATATTTGCTCTTTTAGATCCGTTGTTATCTTCCATTTCTCAGTTGATTAACCAAACTGTTTTATTTTCTTTACTATCTAATAAGATGTTACCTTCTATTTTTGGAATATTTTCTTATTTGGTTTCAAATGAAAATCCATTAAATACAAGAATTATCTATGAATTCGAGGTAATTTTCATCTTGAATTATAATCATGAATTGTTTATTTTCAGCTTACAACTATCAAAATTTAATAAATCGATGCAAGTACGGCATATAAGCAAGACTTTTAAGTGGTTAAAGCTGATACTACTATAGGTTATAATGATAGAACGAAAAGTTAGCATTGAAAATATTCCAAAACATCCTCAATTCGTAGAGTTAAGAGCATTATATTTGTCTGCGCTTATTAAATACAAAGACAAGCATTCGATTAATGTTATATTCTTTAGAATCGCTAAAAATTCTGTCAATTTTTTACCAAACAAAGAGGAAATATAAAAATAAAATAATAGTTCTTAATTTTAAGTGATAAAATAAAATGGTCTTTCTTTTATTTATAAAATTTTCCTATTCATTGATTTCATTAGTTGAGAAAATGGAAGAAGAAACCATCTAAAACTTGGTCAAATGGCAACAGTTAGGGAAAATTTTTATGCAAAAAGTGACATCAAAGTCGCATATTGTTTTAGCAAAGAAATTAGTGAAAAGCAAATGTTAACCTATCTCTTTAGTTTGTTTTATCCACTTATATTTTTATAGAAACCATGGATCGGAAAAATGGATAAATGGCATATTAACTAAATGTTAGCTCTACTGAGCGGGATAGTATTTATTACATAATATCATTTTCATTCGTAGATTGACCTTTTTTTGATTTTGAATAAGTATTAGTATTAAAATAAGTTGCAAAATAACTACCACCCTTAGTAGGAGTGAACCACCATTGCATCATCAGTCCGATGATAATAAATTTGTCTATTTTAGTTAATAAAGTTTCCATAAATTTGAGTTTTGTTATCACTAATCCAAGTTAACAAAGCCAGTATTTAGGAAAATAATCTTCAATATTTTATAGTAAAAAAAACATCTGCTATCTATTTTTCAAAAATCTTTAGACCTTCGTCTTCTGTTGTATTTCGTTATTAAAATTAATGAAGGAATCACTTTTAAAATTTAAATCAACAAATAATTCAAAATATCTTCTAATGAAGGAATACTTTATATGGATTTTATTAAATAGCAATAATAAGTTATTTATCTAAGCATTATTTATTACAAATTTTATTCTCTAAAAACAATTTTTGTTCTTGCTATAGTTATATATATTACTTCGAGAATAAGACATCCTTTACATCGTACGCTGAAGCTTGTATGAGAGCAATTAATAATACATAGTTTGAATATGGTTTAAACATAAAAAAATACATCGCTAGACATAGAATTTTCCTAGAAGAAACTTCCCTTGGTTTTTATATTAATATGAATTAGTTAATTTAGTTAACAGCTTACAGTCTAGACTTCTAAAATCATGTTTTTTATTAAACTTCGCTACGTGTGTAAACTTACAGAAGCTTCTGTGTCTCTGTTTCGTTAAATCATTGTTTAATATATGCACAACTCAAATATGTATGAACACATCCAAAAATTAAAATGAAGTACTTGTTTATTTTCATGACCTCCATGTTTACTTGGCGAATTTCAGATTACACCGAAATCGCCAAGCTTCATTAAATGCAGTGCACTTTGGCGATAAAACCGGGAAGCCATAAGTAATGAAAAATAATTAATCATCACTTTGGCGAAAAAATAAAGACAAAAAAAAGAAAGAAAGAAAATCTTCGATCCCTAATTTCAAATTACTATGTGAGAACAAGTATTATTTTTTAAGTATCATTTGTCTTAATTTATTTAAGTCATTAAGTCATAAACCCGTTTAAACCGGATTGAAACAATTGTTATATCTATTTCTCTCTCTCTCTCTCTCTCTCTCTCTCTCTCTCTCTCTCTCTCTCT
>JAOUZG010026641.1:11052779-11093765 GCA_026289955.1 Argiope argentata | reverse complement strand
ATATATATATATATATATATATATATATATATATATATATATATAACATTTTTTAAAAAATTTCATTTTTAGTTTTTCTAGCTGGCAAACAAAATTTTGTATTTTGACCGATTTTGGGATGAAATAACAGCTATTATGTCATATATCTTCGTCGGCCTTTTCAAGAGGCATCTGTTGTAAAAGAAGCAAAAATAATAATAAAGCAATACTGGTAAAAGCATGCCCACCTTTTAAAAAAAGCATCTTCTGTCAAAGAAACATACATAATAATAATGCAATACTGGTAAAAGCCGGTAAAAATATTTTTTGCCTGTAAATTTCGAAGATATTAAAATTTCCTAACCAAAAAATACCATGTTCTCACATGATAATAAATAGAATTTATTTGAAATATTATTACAAAACTTCTAGCTTACATTCCAATAAATAATACGTTAGCCCTTTATTTCAATAAATAATATTGGCTGTTTAATTAATAAATAATTTTTTAATGAATTACAGTGATTAATTATAATTAACTTCCACGTAAGATTAGATACGTTTAAAAGTTTCTAGTTGCAGCCAGATTTATTTATTTAATGTTTAGACGTTTCTACTTTCACATACAAAAACTGAATGAGAAAGTAATTTAATCAACAAAATTACATAAACATTTCCAGGAATACTCAAATTGCTGCTTTTCCGAAATAATTTTTGGAATTACGTCTATTTTGCTGTCAATCAGTAATTGCACAAATGCCTCGAATCAGCATGCTTAGAAAATATCCGTCAAAGGGATAACGTACTTTTCTGAAATATCAAAGTTCTGAAGAATTATTATTTACTCCGTTAAACGTTAAAAATTCTGTTATGTTATCCGCTAAGTTCTTAGTATTTAAACAATGGCTGGGTTATACCAAGAAGATTTCAAGAAAATATTCGAAAGAACTAATTACCCATTGGAACGGAGAAGCATCAAATCCGGTTTTCTTCGCTGAAAATAGGGAAACCCACAGATATCCTTATGGTATAATCGTTTTAAATGGTGCTGTTTCATCGTAAATTTGTGTTCATTAATTCACGTTTCTCAGTTCATCTAATGTGCCATTTTTATTTCAATCTATAATGAGATAAAGTTTCCCACTTTACCAACGACTTCACGCTCTATTCGAAATATGTATGTATATTGTTAGAGAAACTCAAAAAAAAAAAATCTGTCCGTATGTTGAATGGTGAAAAATCCTGCAGGGAAAATAATAAATAGTGATGCCTTATTCTTCACAAAAGCATTCAACGCAATTAAACACTGACAGAGAGATGAAGTGCATATAAAACAAACAGCAAATTGGCAATAAGCAAGCATAATGGTAATTCAATGTAGAAACGTCCAGAAAACTATTTGGACTTCGCTTAATTATTTATTCGAGGGAACTGAAATGAAATGAATACCCATACTTCTCAACTCGTGTACTCTCTTCTTGATTGCATCTTTCTACTTTTAGAACACCATGACAGAGTAACGAATGTTATAAAACAACCGTCAAAAATATAACCTTAATGGGCCTAATTCCAAGATTCTCGAATATTCTAGATCCTCCATTTTTCTCGCCAAATTCGCCAATTAGTCTCCAAGTGTTCGTAAAAGGCGGGGACTATTGATCCGATATTCATATACCAGCCATTAAAGTTATCTGAAAAACTGCTTTAATTATCAATAGATTTATTCCCATTGAGGCAATATTATTAATTGTAACAATATGTATTTGCTTGGACATGCTGTTCTATCCATAAAATTGGTAATTGGTTTTGGAATATCAGTTGGTCTGTCAACAAAAATTATTCTCTAAACAATATCTAAATTAATTGATAAATAACTCAAATTTATCTATAAATCTGAAATAATAACTTTCAAAAATAAAAAAAAATAAAATTTGAGAGGATTTAAAATCATTAAGAGTTTTTTTAGTTATTTTAAAATACAACTTATTTGCGGGGAGAAATTTTATCAATCTGAATTTTGTTAAATTGGTGATAAATGATTATTAAAATTTTGGCTATCAAATTATATAAAATCTTAAATATTCCTTAAAATTATTCGAGACGATCTCCTTTATAAATATAATATATTAACCAAGAATGAGCCGAGATCGCCTAGTTGGTAGAGCGTTGAACTCGCACTCCTTAGGTTACGTGTTCGTACCTCACCGGCCAAAAGATTTCCCGAGTGTATGGCGGCTGGCGCTCGTGAAATCTGTTCGTTGTCGCAAAGTCCTCCATGCCAAGAGAAATGCCACTGGAGGTACAGGGTCAGAGGTGATTGTTCTCTGTTCCAAGTCTAAATTACGATCTGAGATGAGTGAATGAATATGCATGAATGAAGACCGCCCCCTAAAAAGCGTTGTGGCGTGTGTGTAGCTAAGTCGTACTCTTGGCCCTAGTTGGAGCTACTAGTAAAACAAGAGACGTATATCTCTGACTTAAAATCTGCTGATGTATCAGAGGGGCTTGTCCATGGAAAGTGCCATAAGTAACAACAACAATATATATAAATCAGCGTTTTTTTTTACAAACTCATTAAGTGACTAAAATTAATTAATTTCTTGTAAGTTGAAAATTAGCTTCAACTAATTGTAATTATTTCGAAGAAAGCATATTTAGTAATTAGTTTCTTTTATTTCCTTTTCATGTGGGTCCCAGTAAAAAGAGCAGGAATGATGTTGATCGTAATAAATTAAATACAATTAAGTTACTTTGATATTAAAATGAAGACTTAGTCGTTGAAAAATGAAAATTAAAATGATTTCGTTTCCAGCGATCGTAGCAATTATCAAATTTTGTTAAGAAATAACAGACTCAAACTTTACAAATTCAAAACAAGGGATTTCCCACAGGTATCCATTTTTTCTCAACATCTAATAAAATCAGAAAGCACTTCTTAATAATCTCATTAAAATAAGCTATTATTTAAGAAATAATCAAACTATTTAACAAAAAGAAAAAACGAGTTTAAATTTTACTTTTATTTTTTTCCCTCAACGAAAGTAAAAATAAATAAATATGAGAATGATTTTATTTTCCCTTAGTTAAAAATATTTTCTTAAATTAATAAATGAATTAAAACATATTTATATTCAGTATGCTTTTAAAAAGATTAAATATATATATTTTAAAAAAAGTTCATTCTCTTTTTTTGAAATAAAAAAACAATATATGCTTCCATCTTTTTTTCCTTCATAAATGCACCTCCCACACATTTTCTAAAAATCCGTAAGGTAATGACTTTAATTTATTTTATTCCTATTCTGGTACTTCAGGAAAAAAAATCAGGGAAAAAAATGATTTAAGGTTATATTTTACGGTTCGTTAACACCTGCGACCAGAAACAAAAAAGAAAGAAAACTGGAAGAGATAATTCAATGAAGGGCATCTGTTCCTTATTTTTCAGAATTTTCAACAAGAACTGCTTCAGACCGGTTCATTTTCAGGAAAATATCTCGATTTTTGCTTTCCTGAGTTTTTTTAAAAAAAATTATTTTCTTCTTATCCGTAACTGCAGTCTTTTATTACTCTGTTTATGAGTTTTTCCCCCTTTTTTTCTTCACTTGATAAGAATGCAAAAGTTCTTTTTGAATTAGAACTGACTTTTTCTGTTTATGATATCTTAGAAAACAGTATTTAGCAAATGAAGATAAAAAACAGCAATAACAATAACAAAAAAACAAGAATCACTTTAAAAATTCCAACACAACTTTAAGGCAAAGTATGTTAGAACTTCTTTAAAAAACTTGTCATTTATTTGTCAGTGGAATTGTATGCTTTCTCTACCGAAAAATCATCTGCTTATAAGAGTGCTGTACAAAGAATGACTGCCTTGGAGTAACATTTCAAAATGATGGTACACGATGTCAAGAATGCACGAAAAAAATAGAAAAGAAGAAAAGAGAGGGAGGAAGAAAAACTTAAGTTAGCCAGATGTCCATAACTGCCGAGGACATTCCGAGATATTATTACCCTATGGAATTAAAGGACCCTAGCTTAATCATGAAATGATGGCCCCAGCAAAAGTTGAGTGAAAAAGCGGATTAAAAAAATTAATACAAGGAAAGAATATATTCAACATTTTTTTTGTCTGAATAGAAATATTTATTTATAACGCATTAATATTGTTACAAGCGGGCAAGCGCCGCGGAAGCGTACCAAAGTAGAAGGCGTTGGCGACGGCTATTGAAGAGCTTGGCTCCAGCCTGGTTCCAGTTTGGCAAAAGGAATAGTCTTGTAGCCGCTGGATCGTACGCGGTGTTTTCCAAAGTTTCGCGTGTTCCTGGGCTCTCACTAGCTCGGCTATTTAAGAGACGGTTTGCCACGATCTGGCAGAATTCCCCTCGAAGGAGTAGCCACTCGTTGGACAAGCGGATTACTTTTCGCGCTTGAGCTGTGTTTACGTTTGCTGTTAACGTTGTATAATTGAGCTCGCTGTGACTTTCTGTTTACTGTGTTTACTTTATACGATATCTGTTTTGCAGTGTGTGTTTATTGTGCGTAAGGCATGTATTTACGCTGTTAGTGACTGTTGACTGGTGGATTGTTTTTATCTGAAATTTTACTTTGTCAAGTCATCGACCATCGACCAAATTATGCTACCCATAAATCACAGCTCATGTCTGTCGCCTGAACCCATTCACAAAATTATTACCTTGATCTGGAACCTCATCCCTTAGCTAAAGCCGCTGGATTTCCTCCTATGGATCACTGTAAAAAATGAGATATACAACATTGATAGTGTACTGAATCAACGGTGACTCATACTCAGCAATGTATTGTTACAAACCTGTAATGCTGCTTCTTAGCAAGGTTGGTTCTATCTCCGGAAAGACCGAGTTACAATCATATATTGGCTGCTATTCTTGTGCCGAGCCAATAATTCCAGAGATTGGCTACAAACTTGGAGAGCAATTTGGCGCAGCCAGCAGAATCCATTACTGATTATTGTAACTCGGTCTTTCCGGTGATAGAACCAACCATGCTAGGAAGCAGTATTACAGGTTTGTAATAGTATTGATGCTGAATGCTGCCATTTTGCAGCCGCCATTTGCCATTGCAGCTGCCATTTGCAGCAGTCTGCATCAGAAAGTGCATTAAGGTTTCATATTGGACTTTAATCTTTCCATTTAAATCAATTGAGCCTTGTAAAACAGATCACAAATTTTCTTTGACGGTTCAAAGTGTGTGTATATATTTTTGACGCACCATGTATTTATTAGATTCCATCTTACACACTTATATAGTTCCTCTTCCTAATTTCTAAAGCTATCATCCTTAAACAGTAGAAATATCTGATTCATTGGAAGAAACAGCTTCCCGTGCTGTGGTGTAGTTTTTATGATAGCTTATTAATATTAACATTTTCAAAAAAGTTTGTTAATCTTGATAATATAGATAAAAATTGGGAGAAAAGTTTGAATACTATTTACATTTCTTTTTCGTTCAGTTAACACATACAATAAATACAATAAATAGCACGAGGAAAAGTCATGACTAAAATTTGAAGCATGCAGATATATTTGAAGCATATATATATAATCTAATTAAAATTAAGCTCTTATGAATCAATTCTAGAGACTTCAAGATATAAATTGAACACGCATTCGAAATTAAGCACATAAACAGCTAAAAAAAATCAGCTGTAAGATCTGATCTTCCCTCTTTGGAGTCAAAGGGAAAAACTATTACAAAACTCTGAATGATTTTTAATGATGATGTAAGTTTCACGCTATGGAGAGGAAAATGTAGACGTAATGAATAAAACAATACTAAATTCTGAATGATCTTTAATGGCTATGTGACTTTTACACCATCGAGAGAGAGAGTTGCAGACTGAAAGCGATTACCTGAAGTCGAAGATTAGAGGGGGCAAAAGAAAAAAAAGCAACACCTGAAATTAGTGAAAAAGCTTATTTTAGAACAAGCTGCTGATTCAGCAAATTCTACGATGTCAGTGATAACGCCATTTCCCTTGTCCGCGTTTACTACATTCCAAAACAAACAGAAATAACAACAAAGCTCAGTTATTGAATAGCTATTCTCGCAAAAAAGATACATCACATAAATTATGCATACAATATTTATGAAAATAAATGCAAAATTGCCGCCATACTTTAATAGTGAAAAGCTTATACCTCATTGCCCATTCAGAGAGTTAATAATTTTATAAATATTATTTATTTCAACAATGTATTTGCATTCGAAAATGTTCGAAAGTTTTCTTCATACGAAACATTAGATAAAATATCAAAAAATATTATCTTTACAAGAAATATGAACTTGGGAAAAAGCTTTGATTTAAATTGCAAAGCAACCTTAGAAAAAATTACACAAAGTAAAAACTGAAAGGCATAATATCCATAGAGAATTTACAGACATTAAAAAACATGCATTCATTTGGCGAATAAACGCAAAAAAAGGTTAAAAAAAAGGTCAAAGGTCTAATGTAATGAATTACCTTCTTAATTTCTTAAAAATTTAAGCGAAAAAAGAAATAAATATGAGCTCACAATTTTTTCTTCGAGAAAATTCAATTTTTCGCTTAAATAGACATTATGTGTTTTAAATACAGACATAATTTACAGACATTAAAAAACATACATTCATTTGGTGAATAAACTAAGTGAATAAACGTAAAAAAAGGTAAATATAATGAATTACCTTTTTAATTTCTTAAAAATTTAAACGAAAAAAGAAATAAATAAGAGATCGCAATTTTTTCTTCGAGAAAATTAAATTTTTCGCTTAAATAGACATCGTGTGTTATAAATATTGCTTTGATCAAGTATCGATATTTTATAAAAACTTTTAATGAAAAATTGAACGCTGGACAGAAATGTATAATATTCTTGCATTAAAAGATTAAATAATGTATAATTTATAAATAATGAATCACTATTCGCAGACAAATCTGTCTGTATTCTTTCTCAAATTTTAATTTTGTTTTTTCATTAAATAAAGTTAAAAAGTATACTATATCGCAATGTTATAATTTTATTTGATTCCCATGATTAAAAAAAGCGTAAACAGAAATTTTTAATTAAATTTCAACTTTTCTGGTTAGCAAAAAAGGAAAAAAAAATCTAATATGAATTCTCCTAAAAAAAAACTACAAAGCATAAGAAAGAACTTATAAATTAAATTAAAAATTAAATTAATTTGAATTCCACTTCCAGAAGAATAAAAATGAAACTATCTGCTAATTAAATTATGCAATAAAATAGAAACACTAGTTCATTTTGATGAAATTTGCGATTTTTCAAACATAAGCTCTCATTAAAAAAACGCACGAAATAACAAAATAATATTTTACGAAACAACTACATCAGTGCTATTTCTCATCTACTTTGGTATAAAAAAAATACATCTACTCTATGCATAACTCAATTACAGCGATGTCCACTGGCAACGCCCGGAGTGAAATAAAATTAACAAGCAAGAAAAAGGAATGATAAGAATTTTTGAAAATATCTGAAGTGAAATGAGCGAAGCAGACGATCGTCTGGAATGACGAAACAGGAAGTAAGGAGAAAGCCTGCGACCTTTACTTCATGCTTTTTATGTTTTCAGTTTCGACCTTGTGCAGTGTGATGACGCATCAAAATGTTTGACTTCTCCAGAAAGTTCAGCTTTTTTTAAACTTTCCTCTTAGGCGGTCTCAAGATAAAAACACTTCAACATAAATAAATTTAGCAAGAATTATTTATACTGATAATATGATGAATAAATATTTTTTTTTTCTTTTTCGATTGAAATAAATACTGTTGTAAGCATCTTATATAACTTATTTTTAAAAGTTTTGCTTATTGATAATATTATTGAAAATTTTAATTTGCTTATCAGTAGTAAGTGATAGATGAAGAAATTTCTTCGTGTTTTTTAATTATTTTAGAATCTTAGAATAATAGTATCTACTCGTCTGACAAAAATAATTCTCAGCAAATTTTTATATTTATCTAATCTGAAAGTAAATGTTTTATATTATTAAAAAAATGGCAAATGAGATGGGATAAAATTTTGAAAATACAACGAAATGAGAAAATAATAATACTACGAATTTGTAATACTTTTATAATGATTCCATTTTTATTTTTTACGATATGCTTATGCTCTTGTGGAATTCGGTATTTATGATCTCCATTTTATATATTAAAGCTTCTTAAAATGTAGTTCACCATGAAGAATTAACTTGTTTAAAAAATCATGTTTCAACTGTTTTAAGTACAAAAATATTTATTTTAACATGACTTTAAAGAACATTGAGCATATAAGAATGCCACAGGAAATAAAAATAAAATATAAGTAAAGTGATGGAAAGTGACAAATGTTCTGCATTACAGTTACAGTTAATCTGATACTTAGTAGAAATAATAATACAGTTAACAATGGAAAATTGGAAAATGATAATTATACAATCAAACACTTAGTGAATTTTAAAAAGTTCATCATTTTTTTTTGTTCCCAATATACTACTCCCTAAATTTTATAACTTTATATACTTACTGAATTTCCTGAAATTAATTTTCTCAACATTTTAAAACATTAAAATTATTATGGTCACTATAAAAATATCTTAAATTCTGATAGATACTTTAATTCTTACCAATAAAATATAGACTAATACAATGCCTGTGCAATCGGATTCTGGAAATAATTCGCACAACTTTACTTTTTCCTACTATTAATTTTTGTAATGAAGAAAATTCTGCATACTTAAATACTCTATATTACTTTATTCATAAAAAATAAGTAATTTAATTTGATATGAGTAAATGATAATTTAATTTAATGTGACTAATTAATATTTATAAACAATAAATAAATGAGCATATAAAAACAATGAGGATGTGCTATTAAATGAAACACAGAGAACCAGGATGTCTGTTTACTACAACTCACATTAAAATTTACACATATTTTTTTATATCTTTATTATAAAATCCAGCAGTATTCACCAATATTTTCGATCATTTTCATTCAAAAGCTTTTATTTTTATACGTACTCATATTTGTCTCACATTTAAAGAATAAAAAACATGATGAGAATCTGGTGAATGCTTTTGGTAAAAAATTGTTTTAAAATAGTTCTATAATGACAAATTACAATAAAAAATAAACTTTATTTCTGAGTGAATAATGTCAAATAATTTTATAATTTATAGTTTTAGGTTGGGAACTTCAGTTCCTAATAATTTAATTGATTTACACTTTTTTTTAAAAAAATTACATCCGTTAACAAAAAAATTACTTTTTAAAATTTAGTTTTATGAAGTAGAATCCTTGCTTTTAGAAATAACTTAAATGCAAAATATATATGATTAGCTTATGCAAAAACTGCAAACGTTAGAAATAAATCAAAATAGCAAAGAGAAAAAATCTGCAATTAATCTAAATGGCATTGAAAAAACACTAATTACTTATTGTCGAATGGCATCAGTCAAATGTGAACAAATCAATATTCGAATTTCAGACAGCTTCGTTGAACATTTTTACAGCTGCATTTTATCTAACGCTTCTCTTAGCAAATTAGAACTGCAACATAAATTTTCAGGAAATGGTTTGCATAAGCTTCAAACAGAGAATTTAATCGAACGGAAAAATAAGCTAAATCGCCGAAAGATAAGTAATTGCTATAACTTGTTTATGGAATCTCTTCCAAATCCTACATATCTTCCAAAGCAATTATCTTAAAAAATAATTTTTATATATCTCAAGATTAAAAAAATGGCCAATTTAATTACACTAATTTCATCTTCATGCAATTTTTATACATGAAGAGTAACCATGTTTCTATTTTTACACTTGACAAATTGTTTAATTTAAAGTAAAAATAAAGGAAAATTAACTAAAAACCTCAAAAACTGAAAATTTTTAGAAGCATTTTAAATAAACTTATGCATATTTTTGCCTCAAAAATTGAGAATATATCAACGAAATATTTGTAATATTGCAAAGAAAGAAAGTGTCCATATTTATTTGCTCGTCTTTCGGCTTTTATAATGGTTTTTAAATATCGTAGTACCAAATAGATCAATTTTTGTTGGTATCTGAAGATATTTTACCAATTCTTCTTGAAACACTTGTTTTAAATGGGTTTTGTTTCTAATTTTGTGTTTTTGAACCACTATTTCGAGTGTAATCCACATATATTCAATGATTGATGTCGGGGTACTGTGGTGGTGGATGTAACAGCTATTTACAATGAAAAAGACACTACATTTTGGAATTACATATCGTGTATTTAAGGTTGTAATCCTGTTGAAAAATAAAATTTCCATCTAAATCCAAATTTATGGCTTTTTCCTTTAGACTGCACGAAGTATATCCAAGTAAAACATATGATTCACAATGATAACTAAAATAACAAAATTTCCAACCCCGGATGAAGTTATACAGCCCCAAATCATTACGGACTCCTCTTCATGTTTAACTGTAGGAAGTAAAATTTTTGGATCCAAAGCAGTATCAGGCTTTCTTAGTGAGACGGCTGTCATTACCAAATATGTTCAGTTTTCTTTCATCATTAAATGCAACTTTCTTTCAAAATTTATTATTCTTCACTTGATGAATTTTTGAATATTTCAAAATCTTTTTCTGAATTTGTACGCTGATGAACGGTTTCTCTCTAACAATTCAACTTTTATATCCAGCTTGTCTAATTACATTTCACACAGTTTCAGCACTTACATTTCTGCCTGCAAATTGAGAAATTTCTGCATCAAGTTGGATGAAACATATGTTGGTTGTTGTTGTTATAAGTGGTACTTGCCATGGACAAGCTTCACGAGGCATTAGCGTATTTTAAGCTGAAAGGAGTGTCTCTTGTTTTGAAGTAGCACCAACTAGAATCTAGATAACGACTTAACAACACACTCATCACAGTCACTTGCACAGCCCCTTTTTACAGGGGGTACATTCATACGCCTCATAGATAGAACACAGAAAACAGCCATGCCCGAAACGGGATTCGAACCCAGGACACCCAGTTCACGGGGAAGACATGCTACCCTTATGTGAGGACGCAAGATGAAACATATGGTTGCAGCAATCTGAAAAAAAAAAGTGTTAAAAATTTGAATTTAGATGGAAATTTCATTTTCTAGCAGAACAATGATCCCAAACAAAATGCCCGTAACGTCAAAATGTTCTTTATTTTTCATTGTAAACAGCAGTCACACAATCCCCACAGTATGTTTTATTTAAAATGCTTTTAAAAATTTTTGGATTAATGGTTTTTTTGAGGATTTTTCTTTATTTTTACTTTAAATTAAATCATTTGTTATGTGTGAAAATAAAAGCGTTTGCACTTCTCGGTAATGTGTTATTTGAATTGAAAGTCGGATTTTTTAAGTAAAATTAAGGTCTACTCTCAATTGCTTGAGCAACCTTGCATATATAGATAAATATGTACGTTTGTATGTTTTTTAATGGGTAATTTTTTTATGTTTACTGTAGAAAACGAATTATAATTGTGTACGATACTTCCTTTATTTATTAATCAGGCATTTTTCAATTTGGTATAAATAGTTTTGCCTGGATATGAGTCATTACACCAAATAGTTATAATTTTATGAACAAAAATTGACGATTAAAAGTAAATTCTAAGCAAAATGCGTCTATAATTTCAAGCTCCTGTAATAAAATGTAAGAGAAAACTAATTTCTTATCACGGTCGATTTTCTTCCCGAATTTTAAAATATTGTGCTTTAAAAACAAACTCTAAAAAACCAGGAAATGTGAAAATATAAGAATTATTTTTTAAAAAAATTGTGTTGTCTCACTTCACTGACTCATCAGAAAACAAACGTTTTGAAGCAAACGATTCTTCGCAACAAAACATTTTGAACTGCAGCAGATTTCAACAGATGAAGTAAAACTTGCTCAGGGCGACGAAGGAAAAAAAACTATTATCACATGTTTTTTCCATACGCACGCGTGCTTTTCCATGAATTCGCTCTAAGTAAACAGGAAGCAAGAATGTGTTAGAACTACCGCGAAAATAGAAATGAAATAATAATAATAATAAATAACAATCTTTTTTTTTTGCCGTGGGTATGCCTTTATCTGCAAGTGACAATTGTATGAGAAAGGAAGAATTTAAAAGGATTTTGCACAGGTGCTATGCGAAATAATATCATAATCATATTTGTGTATAATTAATTTTACTAACTACATCATAAAAATGTGAAGAATGGCGCGCAAAAATGATGTGAATTTGTAAAAAAAATAGCCTTTCCAAATTTTCCAAAATTCAGAAAATATTGTGTACCAATTTTTTTTCCAATTTTTCACTAAGAATTTTCACGATTTTTATTTAATAAAGATTCAAATTAAAATTTAAAAAAAACTTTTAGAATTTTTCCTTTTCTTTTTTCAAATCATAATTGCGCTAATTTGGGTAGTTCTAGGTCGAACAATCTGGTTTTCAATGGCACCAGATATAATTTTTGGCAACAGATTCTAAAACTCTTCGCGCTTTTGTGCATTCGTTCGGATGCGTTTAATTCGTCAAAATAGAGAGGAGAGAAAATATGAAAGGAGGATAGAATTATATTAAACAATAAAATAAATTCGGATTATTCACAGACTGAATTAAAATAATACATTCAGAAACGACACAATATGCACATACACATGAAAAAAAAATGAACAAAAAATATTTAATAGGGCAAAAATCAAGGTAAAGAAATGACAAAAAATTCCAAAAAAATGTTTAACCTTCCGCATTTCTCCCCTTAATAAGATAGAATCGTCGAAAAGGGGTCATCTCAGTATACTGAAACGAACAGAAGTGTTGTGCAAATTAATTGCGACAAACACAAACGATTTCACATATGTAATTTATTTAACATATGTTCATTTATGTATATAGTATAGCAATTTAGTAGAAGATAATTCCTTCTCTATTACATGTTGTTGTATACCTTATACACTTTTCAGTATGGATTCCCCGATCTTAGAACATAATTTGTTTTCGTGTTATCACGAAATTAAACTCTCATGACATTCTCAATCATTTTTCTTTCGGTCTTTTCTTGAAGCAAAATTTCAATTTGATTTTCATCTGAAGCATAACTAAGTCATGCAAAACTCTTAAGTTCTTTTCTTGAAAAATATTTTTTAATAGCTTGGAATTATGTCATGAGGAAAGATCGTTTAGAAATCTATTATTATCTGTAAAGAATGTTTACTTAAAAGAAATAATTTTTCTTCTTGCGTTGAAATGTATTTATTGTTCATCGTTCATTTATTCGGTATTAAGCTGTCAAGTCCTCCAAATGGTAAACAGCTCCAAAAGAAAGCAGAGTGCTTTAGATGTTAAAATAAGATGTTCTAAGAAGATTTCTCCGATGCTTCACCTGACAACTATTGATCAAAATTCTACATAATATGTTTTGTCTTGTAAAGATTGGAATATAACTTTATTCCAGGCTTGTGTTGTCTAGAAATAATATTTCTAACACCATATCAATATTTCCTCTACACTGCAGATGTTATTAATTGTTTTGGGATTGGTATTCTCACCTTTTTCTCTGTTTCATCAAAAATACGTCATAGTTTCGAAGACTATCGATACTGCAGATAATTATAGCTTAACATAGTAGGCAATAATTATTTCTTAGAATCTGCGTGCTGTGTCTTTAAAAAATGCATTTTACTATTTTGTAAAAGAAATTTATCTGTTCCTAGTTTTGTCTTGTGTTTGCATCAGTGCTTGTTCTCAGAATGTATCCCAAAATTATTTTTGTGACTAAGAATCCTGGAAATCCTGAATTTTCCAACTGCTACAGCAATGTCCCTCTCAATCATGTAGGTATATTGACTTAAAATAACAATTCTTAGCCTTATTCGAGAAAGAGAAGCATTCTTTTGCTTTTGTGGGCACCCGATAACTCACATATTAATCAATTTTAACAGCAGTGGAAACGTGTTTGCGCGATAATACTTTATATGTGATGATTACGTGATCATATCATTTTAGATTAGTCACGGCCAATCACCGTTTGTAGCGAAATGCTGTTTAAACCAGTTTCAGATTTTTTCAAAAATAATCCGTAAAAATGCTTTTTATGATGTCAGAACATAATGCTTTTCTTGGGATGAGATTTTTAAAGTCAACAAAAATCAGTAGGTGAAAAATAAAAAATCCGTTGGTGAAAAATTGATATTTTATTATCTGCACCAGTATCTCAAAAATTCAGCGTTTAATAACGCGTCGCCATTGCATTTACAAAAGATCTGATTAAAAAAAGTTAATGACTACAGCAAATAAACATAGAAATATGTCATTTTGAGCACGTTATTATATGAAATGAAATAAATAGGAAACGTGATATTTTTTTAAACAATCAATGCGACACAGAGTTTTTTGGATCGTTTGCAATACTAAAGTGACTCATTCGATGAAACGATTAAAAGGAATAAAAATATAATTTAACTTGCGCGAGCACGTGTTGCCTGTCCGTTCAAGAAATGACGTTCTGACATGATACATTGAAATACTCATGGCAGATTTTATTTTAACCTTTTTATTTATTTATGTATTTATTTTTTCAAAATTAAGTTTGCCAAATTAATTGGTACGATACTGTGGACACATATATACACACACATTCTCCTTCAGAAACTTTAATATTTTAATTAATTGAATTAAATCAATTTGTTAATCAATAAATATGTAAAGTGTATTTGTTAGCATTATTACAGAATGGTACTAAAATATCCGAAGTGTGTTTGTTATAATTATTAAGTTACAATATATATAGAACGTACATTTATTAACTACTTAGTAAAATGTATTGCGATAGTTGATTTTCTTAAAAAATCCTACGTTTTTAAGACGGTTGAAAATATAAAATAATACATTATACAGTTCCCACACAGATATATAAAGCTATTTTTTATTTAAAATTAATTTGAATTTTTAAATTTAGCTATCACAAGTTTTCAAAACTGTCTGTAAAGGGCTATAAATCTGTATACGATTCGTAGAAATTATTCAATGCTATTTAGTATTTTTAGAACGGTGGTATGTTGGCGTCCTGGCTCAGAGGTAGCGCGTCTTTCTTGTGACATGAGCATCCCGGGTTCGAACCCCGGTTAGAGTATGGTTGTTCTGTGTACTATCTACAACGAGTGTGAATGTGCCCTTCAGTAAAAAGGGAATATGCATTTGCTGAGTAGCTAAATCGTACTCTTGGCCGTAGTTGGCACTACTTCAAGAGACGCTCATTAGCCTTAAAATCGTTGAAGGCCGTCAGAGCGCTTGTCCATGACAATAACCACAAAAAGAGTATTATATTATAAAAATATTTAAATGATTATTTTCTAATTTTTAGTCGTTTGTGGGTAAAATTTTTCCACCAATTTCATACTAACTTCCTGATGGCTGTATGCAGTGACAAAATTTGCATGGAACACACGAAAAAAGCGAATTAATGTTGCAGTGTCATCTATATCTGAGCTCTAGAAAATTGAATATTTTTAGATTACTTAAAAATTAATCACAATATTGTAGAGAATTAACAAAGAACAAGCAAAATACCGAGTTAATAATAAAAGAAGCGCATTTGTTAGCGTTATCATTCAAAAGTATAACCACTTTATATCAGTAGAAATTTTCATGATAATGCCTTTTTGTATGAGTCAATCATAAGACAAACACATCTGTATTATATGATGCAGATAGGGCCTGACTAAGGCAGGGGAATACGGGGCAGTTGCCCCGAGCGCCCACATAAGTGGGGCGTCCAAATCGAATAGAAATTTTATTTTACTTTTCATTTTAATGAATGTTCTTCATTATTAAAGTAGTAAAGCAGAGGGGACTCAAAGAACTTTTTGCCCCGGCCCAAAATAGGCTAAGACGGGCCCTGGATGCGGATGTAAATCTTGCAGAAGCAGAGTTACATCTGTTGTGTGATTTCATAAATTGATTCTTAAGAATTCTCATATAAAATATTTTTACCATTATTTTTAAAGTAATAAAAATCATTCACAAGATGAAAAATTACAAATAAAAGTTAAATTTTTTTTAAAGAGTTTCAGATGGAAAATTTATTGCGATTCGTCTTAATAAATCAAATAAAACAGTTGTGAATACAGACTTCATCATTTAGTTACACAGAAAACACTTTCGTGTTTTTTTTAAATGCGGTTTCGAAATCTTGGCAGCTGACTAGGCTAAAGAGACATTGCCTGATTGTTTTCCGGAGCTATCTTGAAAAACGTGATTTGCTGGAGTGAATCCAAGGCTAAACCACGAGATAAAAAAACACACACATTTAAGATAAATCGTAAAATCTGTTTGCTTGCTATTTATATATTTGAATAAACGATTTATTAATTAAAAAACAATATTGCTTTCAATTAGAATTTCAGATTAAAAAGTGTTTGCGGTTAGGTTTTCGTAAAAAAAAACACTAAATTTACGATTAAACTTGTGAAAGGAATTATATAATAGAAACTAGAAGAATAAATATTCTATTAATAGATTTATGTGGACGATGTTGTTGTTGTTGTTTATGGCACTCGCCATGGACAAGCTCACTGAGGAAGTCGACGATTTAAGCCTGATCAGCGTCTCTTGTTTTGTAATAACACCAACTAGGGGCAAGAATACGCCTTTTCTATTTACTCATCACATTCGCTTGCACAACCCCTTTGTACCGGGAGGGAGGGCGCCTTACAGATAGAACACAGGAGAGCAACCATGCCCGAATCTGGGCTCGGACCCGGGACGCCCAGATCACGGGGAAGACCCGCTGCCCCTATGCCAGGACGCCGGCATGGGGATGATTTGACGTTTGAGTGCATGCCAAAAGAAATTGTCTGTTTTGTCTGTGAAATCTGTGCACATATCTGTAATTTTTATGACAATTTCATCTATTCCTAATCTTAACGTTTGCATCCATCTTATTCAACAGTTTTCAGTAGAAATAATTTGTTATATATTCAGTGTTATATTACATCAGAGAAAGACTGTAAGTCTTAGAAAAGTGTTTTGTAAGTTTCCGGTTAGTAATGCTTTATTAGATACTGATTTGTGTCTACTACTGCGAAATTTATAACACCTTCATTAGATTTTAAAAGGGTAATTTTCTTTTTACACCATTATACATGAATTATGATATAAGGCACGTTGTCAATAATCCGGTAAAAATGTGCGCTATAATCAAAAAAAATTTAAAAAATGCTATACATATTTCTACCCTAAAAGATGAAAGAATAAAGGCGATGTAATAAATCATTTTTAAAAAATTCGTAAAATAAATTATATATTTTAAAAACATCTATGCATAGTATAAAAGGAAGTCTCCTGAAAACGTCTGTATATTTGAACCATAAACATTCGAGAAATAATCGACGGGTATTGGAGATATTTAAACCAGTTTGTAAAGCATTTTTCGGGGAAGGTTTTAGTACAATAAAGTCATATCAAAATAAAAAAAGAGGCAGTTTCATAATTGCGATTTTAACTTTGTATTTGCATAATTGCGATTTTATTTTACATTGCGCGTGAGAGAAAACCTCAAACTGCGCATGTGCAAATAGCCAGATCTGTGGTAGGGTTATGCGATACATTTCTTTGTTT
The DNA here is from genome assembly GCA_026289955.1 of Argiope argentata. NCBI lineage: Eukaryota > Metazoa > Arthropoda > Arachnida > Araneae > Araneidae > Argiope > Argiope argentata. The sequence goes on along the minus strand of JAOUZG010026641.1, from coordinate 11,076,151 downwards.
ACGTCTGATTTTAAACAGCGATTCAAATCTCATTATTCGTCCTCCAAAAGGAAATTCAGCTTTGGCCGGAAGAGGAAAGATACGTTCGATTAACGAATATCAGAGAAATATTGTCCACACATAGGGAAGGAGAGTCTTTCGATGAGCGAAACAAAAGTCTTTCTTTAAATCGTATTGCAACTAGATGCGTAGATAGAATGAGGAGCGAAATGATCGCCTGTGTTTTGTCTTCGGATATATAATTTTTACTTTTTTAACAGTCTAAATATTTCTGAAACTGAGCTAGAACAATCTGTTTTGTAGCTATTTTTGATAATTTCTAATTATATTTCTATGTTTCTTTGATGCTGCGTATCATGATCATGTCATATTGGGTGGAGGCTAGATATAAGTTTAAAGCTAATTTTTCTTCTTAGATGCTATGTCACGGACAATGCCGTGCGGGTACTGCTAGTTTAATATAACTGAGAGGATAATTTTTTATAATATGAATTAAACTAAATGATTCAGATGTAAGAGAAAGCAATATGAAATAAATTTCTAAAAGTTTATAAATACTTATTCTATTAAGTTTAATAAGTGTATTATCTTAAATGATTCTAATGATTTTATTGAAGAATAATTTCTCTATGAAGTTAAAAAAAGGTCTAGGCAAATGGTATTGAATATTCGATAAAGAAATTATCTTTTACAAATCTTTATATCTCCTTCGCTGGTCCAACAGTTAGAGGAAGATTACACTTTAAAAACTCCGGAGACAACAATTTCTTGCATAAAAAATATTTTTACAAGTACTGAAAATAAAAAGGTTAAGCAATCAAAATTCTTCAGTATCAAGTTAATTCTATAGTGGCATTGCCTGTTGATGATTCAGGTTAACTTGTTCCTTTAGACATTTCATAGTATAAAGTATTCATTATTAAAATATACTTGTTGTTGCTACTAATGGCGTCATGGACAAGCCCGCTGAAGCATCAGCGGATTTTAGCCGAAATAAGCGTCTCTTGTTTTTGAAGTAGCGCCAACTAGGGCCAAGAGTACGAGTTTAACAACACACGACACAATCCTTATAAAATATACTAATCTGTACTACAAATTAAGGATTATGATTAATAAATATCATGAAGACCATATTGCTGAAAAAAACTCCCACCAAAGAAGCTGAACAATAAAAAAATCAAAATTGGAAAAATATTGCTAAAAGAAACATTAAAGAAAACTGGAACTGTTAGCTTAAAACGTATAAAATAAAATGGTTAAAATTAATAAATAAAATTTTTATATTACTATATTTTCTTAAAGCAATGCATCTGCTGTTTTTTTTCTATTTTTATGCGTGTTATTTTAACTATAGTTCTTATTTTAAGAAAATATTCCATGTAAATAATTCATTTTTCTTCCATTAATTTTCTTTTACTTAATAATTCAACAATAGTTTTTGATATTTCAAGGACTTTTGAGTAAACTTATTTGATTTAATGCTTAATTAATCAAATTCATTTTTCTTCTCAGTGCTTATGTTTGGCAAGATTTATTATTAATAAAGTTCAGTTTGTGTAGGTGTCCGTTTCAAATCTTAGTCATATTTGGTAATTTTTTCTTACACTAATTCCTTACCTAAAAAAGACAAATCTTTTTTTCGTAAATGGGTATAAAATTCATTTATATAAAACTTAGTTTATTATAGTGCCTTTTCAATCTTAAAAAATCCAATCGATGTTAATCCTTTGAGGGCAAAACTCATTTAAACTTCAATGAAACCACAATCGTGCAAGAAGTAGAAAAAAGAGAAAAAAAATCTTCCGGATGGAAAAATGGTGTGAGTAATATCCAAACATAATAGGAGTTAGCTAAATTAAGTTTTTATGTTTCAATAAAAGAATTTTACTAATTTTCCCTTTTCTTTTTTTTTTACTTTGAGATAATTTATATTACAGAATCGGTATGAAATTTATGTCTGCTCTAAAAGTGATTGAATTACCTCCAAATATTCTGAAGGGATATCGTTGGACGTTTGCACAATGAATACTACAAAAGCATTTGTTGTTGTTGTAAATAATAATAAATTATTTGTTGGCATTTGTTGTTGTTGTTGTTGTTAATAAAAATAATAATTGTTAAATAATAAAGATAAATTGTTGTATTTTCTTAAGGCATTTGCAATGGACAAATTTCGCCGAGGCATCAGCGAGTTTTAAGCCGAAAGTAGCGTCTGTTGTTTTGAAGTAGCGCCAACTAATGCCAAGAGCACGACTTAGCTACACACTCATTACAGTCGCTTGCACAGTCTCTTTCTACAGGGAGGCACATTCATACACCTTACAGATAGAACACAGAAGAACAACCATGCCAGAACCGGGACTCAAAGCTGGGACTCCCAGATCATGGGGAAGACTCGCTACCCCTATGCCGGGACGCCGGCTCAAAAGCATTTGATTTCAGCGACAAAAACACGAAGACATTACTGTAAATGGTTTAAAAAGAACAAGAATAAAAGTTGGAAACTCTGTGATTGGCAGCGGATGGATTCTCAGTTAAAAAGAATATTTGCGACTTAAACGTCTATCTGGCGCATGCGCAGCTTTGGTAGCTTATATAGCGCCAGTTCTAATTTAGGATAAAAACAGTCAGGAAGGAGAAATTGAGCTTTGATGTCTTAGAGCTATTTTATTTCTAAGAAATCAGTATTAAGATTTATGCTTTTGATTAATTCTTTTTTGACTCATATTAAATCACGTTTTCTGATAATCTCAATAAATAAAATTGAAAAAAATTTAAATTTTTTATATATTTCAGATGTTTTAATTATTAATATATGTCCTTTAAATTTTTTTACAAACTTTAAAAGCACATAGATTTTTTTAAATAAAGGTTTCGCTATAATTAATTATTAATGCGTGTTTCTTTCATTAAAAACTTGCTGTCTTGTGCATAGAAAATAGTATGCAAATAAATGGCATAGTGATATTATGGTATTCAAGATTTATTCATTTAACTGAATTTAAAATAGTCAAAACATGGAAAAGAAAAACATTTAAATATATACTTTTACCTTATTGATATTTAAAAATGTCTTTTTGTTGATTCAAAATTAATTTGAAATTTCTTTTTAAAAATTTTTATTAAATACTTTGTTTTAACGATCCACGGAGATTAACAACCAATATATAAAATGACTGCTCTCATATTTTAGCTGAAAAATCATATTTAAATTGCAACTTAACCCTTTGCAGGCCGAAAAATAATTAGATGCAAAATTATTCACCTAATACAAAGATTTGTTTATTGCTATGAAAAATAAATATACATAATTCTTTTAAGTCAAATTTCTTTGAAAAATTAATCTACATCTCTTAACCATTATACAGGCGTTTTTAACAATTAGATTTGAAAAATAAATAAATAAAGCGTCAAAATGATGCACAGCCTTGAATGTCGAGTCACACTCGACATCGGACGGCAAAGGGTTAAAGAAGAAGAAAAAATGGAAAAGAAAATCATCGGTGGAATTTAAAAATCTTTTGGTATAACTTTCCAAGAAAATAGATTTTAAAATATTTCAGTTCAGCCTATTTTCAGGTTTTAAATAAAATTAAAATTAGAAATAATTGAAGAGTTTTCTGTTAAGAAATTGAAGGCTTTCACCTTTTCAGGGATAACTTTTACATCACTTAGCTTTCAACAGTCGAATTTATCGGCCATTATTTTCTCTAAATGTCTGTCATGCTATTAATTCTTTAAGGTTTACTCCAAGATAGAAAAGTATAACTGAAGTTTCAGTGAAATTTTGACATTTAAATAAACAATTTTTCATTCAGAAAACAATATCAAAATTTTATTCTAATCAACTTTGATTAAGTCAGTCATTTGATGCCATCGCACGAAAATTTAAAATAATCATATAGCTTGTAGCGTCAGCCTTATAAGCTAGATAATATCCTTCGAGCTGAAGGGTCCCTTTTGCTCGAACGGTATATCGCTCGGCTACTGGCTCAAACGTCGCAGGTTCGTACCGCGACCTTCACTTGCTACAAGCTCATAAATAAGAAAAAAAAATGTTATTTCATTTGAATGTTTGTCATAAATGATTTTTAAGCACTTATAAACTACTAATTTTAATTTTATAGATGAATATTTCATTCCAATTATTCCAGTGGTGAAGGAGAATAACATTAGGATTTTTTAAAGCAACAGTGCCTTTATATTAACCGGTAGAATGATTCTACTTCTAAATCAGTTAATGAAATTCATTTATTTACCCATTCCAAAGGCCAAACGTAGCTCAAGGCCATCTCTTAAAATAAACTCTCGGTTAGAAAACCAAGAAGAACTGGCAATAACCACTACCGTCTGAATAAAAAGAAGGAAGCGTGTAAAAGTTTTAGTACCCTTTTATGATGTTCGTGCAGGAAATGAGTATCTCACTAACCAATTCAGATTTCATTCCGATTTTTTTTAAAAAGGAAATAGGAATTTTATATTGTAGATCATTTTTCTAAAATTTGGAATGTATTCAAACAGCATTAAAATAATATGAGAATAAAGACCAATCACAATATTTTTCCTTACTCTCTGACTTTAATTGAATTTATTTACAATAATTTCCAGCATATTTGTTTTACTAAATGAAAAAAAAGTATTTTTAATTAACTAATCTAGATTTATTCGTATATACACAAAATCTGACGAATTTTATGTTTGATTTCATAGAATAGAAAAACGAATCCAGAATATATTTGAATATTTCCCTATGAGGCCAAGTGAAAATTTGAACTGAAATTTCCAATTTTAATGCTGGATGGTAGTCAATTTTTTAAAACGAATTTGAAACCAAATTATACTCACTTTTAATGCCTTTTTAATAAAACCATATAATAGTAACCAGTCAAAATACGAGGGCAAATCAAAAAGTCTTTTATTTATATTCGCCTATTTTTTATTCGCCAAAAACAGGTACTTACAGATATCTACAAATATACGTAGTGCACTACGTACCTTACATTATTTCTCCACATAGTCACCACACCGGTTCAGACATTTGTTCCATCGCAGCACTAAATTAGAGATCCCCCTGTGGTAGAATTCTTCCGGCTGCCTGTGGAAACACCGTCGGACCGCGTTCTAGGCTTCTTCGACACATGTGAATCTCTGTCCTGCCAGAAACTTCTTCAGTGGACCGAAAACGTGAAAATCCCTAGGGGCAAGGTCTGGACTGTAAGGTGGGTTTTCCAGATTCTTCCAGTGAACGCTCATTTTCATGTAAGTCTTCACGACCTTTTTCAAACTCAATACAACACCATTGAACACTTCTCAAAGAGAGACACTTTTCCCCGTACTTGGGATACATTTAATTGTGAATTGCTATGGGCATTTGTACCTTGCTCCATAGGTAACGAATACCACTTCGCTGCTCATAAGCTGCGGACGTCTGAAGAACAACCGCCATCTTAAATGACTGATAGCAGCGCCACTCATCAGAACAAAAGGCAGATATGGCTGGTACGATTCATGGAACGTTCACTGCAAGGAATGTATATGTTCGCTTTGTATTCACAACCGTATTTTGGCTAAAAAAATAGGCGCAAAGACTTTTTGATTTGCCTTCATATTTTAATAATTAGAAAAATCATTCAACTTATTTTTCCTTACTCTTTGAATATTATTAAATTTAGTACAAGATTGTTGTTACTAAACGAAAAAAGTATTTTTAACTGATTAAACGCGATTTGTTTTCATACGTACAAAATCAGACGTTTTATGTTTGTCTTCGTAATATAGAAACACGAATCGAGTATATAATTGTATGTTTCTTCTTGAGTTCAAATGAATTGAAATTTTGAACTGAAATTTCAAATTTTAGTTATAAACGGATTTGAAATAAAATTTGATGTACTTCTAATTCTCTGTTAATAAAACCATACATTAGAAACTAGTCAAAATATTTTAATAATAAGAAGAAACCAATCAATATATTTTTCCTTACTCTTTAAATATAATTAAATTTATTCATAAGATTGTCATTACTAAACAGAAAAAGCATTTTTAACTGATAAACCTCAATTTATTTTTATACTTACAAATTCTGACGAGTTTTACGTATTATAGAAAAGTGAATCCAGTATATATTTAGATATTATCCCTTGATCCTAATTGGATTGAAAATTTTTATCGAAATTTCAAATTTTACTGATCGATGAAAATCAACTTTTTAACGGTCTTGAAGCAAAATGTGATGCACTTCTAACTTGCTGTTAATAAAACCAAATATTAATAAGCAATCAAAATAATTTTCAATAAGAAGACGAGTCACTCAACATATTTTTTCTTTGCTATTTGAATATTATTTAACTTATTTACAAGAATTCTCAGCAGGAAACTCTCTAAAAGAAAAAAGTATTTTTAGCTGATTAACCTCGATTTATTCGTATACGAACAAAATCTGACGAGTTTTATTTTTGGCTCTTTAATATAGAAAAGCGAATCGGGTATATAATAAGAAATCTCCTCTCCAGTCGACTGAATTGAAAATTTGAACTGAAATTTCAAATTTTAGTGATAAATGATAGTTACCCCATTAATGGGTTTGAAACAAAATCTGCCTTTGCATTTAATCCTAGTAATAAAATCTATACTAAGTATTAACTGCCTTTGCATTTTTGAATTTACAGTACGATTGAGCATCCTGATGAGGAAGCAGAGAGATATATTTTCTTTTTAAAGAATTTCTGCCAAAATTAAAAAAGAAAGAAACGACAATTTTGGGTGGCAACCATATTTTATAAAATTCAATCACAATTTTTAGTTTTGTAGAAAAAGCATTGCTTCTAAAAACATTTTATTTCGGATTCAAAAAGGTATAAAACAAGGGGATTTATCAAAACTATAACTTTTCCTTATTGTTGTTACTTATGGCACTTGCCTATGGACTAGCCACCTGCTGATACAGCAGCAGATTTTAGCCGAAAGGAGCGTCTCTTGTTTTTGAAGTAGCGCCAACTAGGGACAAGAGTAAGACTTAGCTACACACTCACCACATTCACTTGCACAACCCCTTTTTACTTGGGGCACAGCCACACATCTCACAGATAGCACACAAAAGAACAACCATTCGAACCCGGGGCTTCCAGAACACGAGGAAGACGCGCTGCCTCTGTGCCAGAAAGGCGGCAATTTTTGCTTGTAAGTGGGAAAAAAGAATAAGATTGAAACCGCCATTGCTTAAGTTAAAAAGAGATTCAAGACAAAATTGAACATAAGTTAATTTTCATAATAAATATATAAATATGCTGTGCATTTCATAAAAAGTACGGATAGCTTTAGCATTGCTTTGATGTCAATACCTTTTACATCTTGAAAAAATTACATTGTACTGCCTTGGGTGGTGAAAGAATACCAGGGAATATATGAACTGTTCACTTTTCTTCAATAGGATGGCATTAAACAGATCACATGGTTAAGACTCTCAAGCATACAGAACGAACTTCAAATTATAAATTATCAGATTTATGCAAGCGAGAAACTTCTCGAAAAGCCTTCATCAAAATGGAACAATCGAGCTCCAATCTTCGGTCCCGTTTCCCCTCTCAGTCTTGATTCACTTGATCGCAAATTTTGTTATTCATTTCGCAAAAGATAAAGCACAAACTATACTATTTCAGTATGCTTGACTTATCACGTGAATTCGAATGCACTCCTTTCATTAGAATATTTCTCGGATTTCAAATGTAGAAGTGGAAAATAATTTGTGTTAAATTCTAAACAAACGATTTCGAAAGGCTACAGGAGGAAGGAGAAAGAACAGGAGTTTTAATTCGAAGAAGCAAATCGAATTAAAATTCTATTGAATTTTACATAAACCACATAGTGTTACAAATTTCTTTGGAATCTATTTTTTTCTCTTTAATCTTTATCTCTCCTGCTAATAAAAATGAATGCGTGCATGTGTAATGTACTCTACAAGCCAGGATGTTTGATTAGAGTTATCAGATTTGGCATAGATATAATTTGAAAGCCAAGAATGTGCACTTGAGCGCACTCTATTAAAAATGTTTTTAAATTCCTGATAATAAGTTTAATTAAACAAAAATTATAAACGAAATTCTAACATTTTTAGGCCTTAACGAAAACATAACAGTGCAAAAGCGATCTTTAGGTCGTCTAAAAATAAAATAAAAAAACTATATCTTTCTAATGACATTAATTTAATATTCTCACAAAATTTCCTAAAATTTGCCATTTTTAAAAAAAAATGCATATATTTTTTTTAATTTTCAAGAATAGATTACATAGTTTTCGTAAAATTCAAACCGTTTTCATATCGATTAGTCAGATATTCAATCGCAATCGTTCATTGTTGAAAGCTAAAAAAGAACGATTCTGTTTAATATCAGCGAAGCTTACAAAACGAATAAAAAAGCGAAACGGAATTCGATGAAAGTTAAATGGCAAATAAAGGCAGCATTTACGTCTCTAATAGCGATTTAATGTAATGGAACCGATCTCATTGAATATAACATATGTAAGAGAATTAAAATAACATGAGCTTTAATGTCTGATGGAATAATAAACATGAAGTTATAAATAAAAAATTTAACTGAAATTAAGTAGAAGCAAAAACACCAGCGACCAGCTGCTCGCGAAAGATGACAAAGATCTCATAGTGTGATGATTACTTGTAAATTTATTTTATTTTTTAATGTTTTATTAAACACACAATATTAACATTCCATTTAAGCTTATTTTTAAAGTAAATATCTAGACTAGGGATGTAATGTGGAATTTGCATGGGATTTTTGTCACATCTAAACGATCAAAATAAATGTAAATATTGTATTTTAAGGCGACCAGGTATCTTTAAAATGACTTTTTGCAATTTTCACCTTAGCAATTTAAAATTTCACAGGCATTAACACTATAGAAGATGACACACACAATTTATTTATGAGTTAGGGCTTTAAAATAATATAATATTAGAGATAAATGACGTTAAAGAAAAATGTTCCAGATGCAACAGATTTGTTCGAAAGCGCTCCAATTTTTATTATTACTTACTCTAACCCTTTTGAAACAAAAGTTGGGATTAATCTTTAAGTTTGCGTACGAAATATCAAAATTAACCAATATAATAACTTAAAACTATTGATTTTTTAAAAAAATGCTTAAGTAGTTTTGATTTATTATATTGGTTAATTTTGATATTTCGTACGCAAACTTAAAGATTAATCTCAAATTTTTTTCCAAAAGAGTTAGAGTAAATGATAATAAAAATTGAAACGCTTTCGAACAAATTTGGAACACTTGGAACGTTGTTCATTAACGTTATTTATCGCTAATATTATATTATATTACCCCCTAACTTATAAATAAATTAATATAATGCTTTATAATTTTGTGTATCATCTCCTATAGTGTTACTCTTAATGCCTATAAAATTTCAAATTGCTAAGATGAAAATTGCAAAAAGTCGTAGTAAAAGTCTCTGGTCGCCTTAAATCGTATATATTTTCCTGGATAAAAACAAATTTTCACTTATTTCTAATAGATAAACAACTATTTCATAGGATGAAACGTTATTATTCATCATTTATTCGTTTGGTGATCATGAGAACACAAAAATACTTTAAGATAAATTGATGAAATTTGATACACAGACCTGTGACCTAATTTATAAAATTCTTCCAAATTCTGAGGGAAATCTATTCAAAAAAAGTCTATCTGTCCGACTGTTCAAATATAGATCAACAAAATGATAAACAAAGATAGTTAGATGAATAAAATATGGCATACAAATTTGATATAGAAAATGCAGTTTCCGATCAAATTTTAAGCCAAATAGTCAAAGTAGCGACCGTCTGTCGATCAGTATTTCGCATGCATATAAACTCAGTAACTTGAAACGATGTCATTTGATACATGATCGAGTGACTACAATTGTAGTTATGGGTTAAATTTTGGTTTAAAAAATCAGAAAAATGACTTCCAAATCACTTTGTGTATCTGTATTTTCCCATTTACTATATCACAGTGATTAATCACCAAAAAATACTGTGAATGATCGCACATTAATAAGTTCCTTCCTCGACTATTTTTGTATTGAAAATTACTTTTCAAATGAGGGAATGTTTAAAAGAAAGTTCTTTCAGAATTTCTTCGACTTATTAGATGAATTATGTCATGTAGCGAAAAGTCTGATTTAGCTTTCTTATTTAAAATATCAGCACTTCTAATGCAACGAATTGTGTTATTCACTCAGAATGAAATCAATTTCTTAAGAGCATTAGAAAGTGCACTGAGATTCATAAGAATTACAACTTTAAAAAAATTGTATTGTTTAAATTAGTATATTGTCTTTCTATGTAGAATTCGACTTATGCAAGAGAAAGTATTATAATTTCCAGAATATTTGATCTGAAGATTCTGAAAAATCACCCCTTTTTAAAACTTTGAGGATCCAGTTCCCATCCCCCATTCAAAAAAGTAGCGTGAGTGATTTTGTCCCTCTGTCCTTGGAATGTGATAAATTGAAAGGAATATGATATGATGAAATATGAATGATGGACGAAATGAATATGATAATCCCATAAATATGATAAATGAAAAATTGAACCTGCTAATGGAATAAAAGGAGGTATGAAATCTTAATGTCAACTTTATTTATTGTATCAAATATTAGATGCAGATAATCAAATATATTAATATCTCTTTATTCGTATGTGTGCATATGTGAATGGTTTAAAATTATAGAAGCATCAAGAAAAAATATTGATTTCTTCTCGTTCGAAATAAAATAAGAAAAGTATATTTCATTTTCAAGCAGAATATATTTATATATATCTTTTTGCAAGCACCAAATAAAATAATTTTTTTACATAATTAATTATTTTAATTTTTTTTCTTCAAATTTCTTCAATGTTCAATCATGTTGATCTAAGTTCTTGTACACGAGAGATTAGAAAAATGTACAGATAATTGAAAACTTTAATTTAATAAAAGTTAAATTTTTAATTAAAATTAATGTTTTTTCTCTCTGAATTTATTTATTTAAAATAACTTTTATCAAATCAAAAAGAAGAAAGAAAGAGAGAATAATATTATTTGAATTAAAATATTATTTCTTAACATTTATTCTTCAGAAATAATTAGCTTTCTCCTGTCATCAACTTTAATTAATTAAAAGGTTTTAGAAAAATAGAATTAATACTGGAGAAATGCTCAAAAATTATTAATACGGAGAAATAAAATATAGCGATTTTTTACGGAATGAAACGGCAATGACAGCGCATAGCGTGGCCTATTCGATGTTAAGAATTTTCTTGTAAATATAATTTGTACTCCTTTTTTTATTTTACTAATTTTATTACATATTGTATAACAGAGAAACATAAACGTATTTGATAATCAACAACACTTATTTTAGCTACCACTTTTGACACAATTAAATTTATTCTATTGATGTGATCATTTACATAATACAAAGAGAGTTAAGAACACATAAATATTTAGATTATCTTTTCACATTTAAAAATATTTTAATAAAGGATTAAATAACAATAATTAGTCAGAACTTAACAATAATTTTAACGATAAATTCTGATTAATTTAACACAAAATGCATTTATTTTAAAAATAAAAATGTTACAGATTATTAAAAATTCCCTCGAATCTAAAAATTGGATGGATTTTTGTATTTGTGAGAATCAGGAAAGAATTTCATTCATGATTATCATGATAGAATGTGAATTTTTGGAAATGCGCGTATTGAATTTCTAATTTTGAAAATAAATATTTAAAGGATATTTTGCTTGTCAGCAAAAGTTATAGCTGCTTTTTATTTTATAGAGAATTAGAATTTACAATAATCAGTTTGATAATACAATACGACTTTAGCTACACGCTCATCACATTCTCTTGCACAACCCCTTTTTACGGGGTGGGGCACAGTCACACATCTTATAGATAGAACACAGAAGAACAACCATGCCCAAACCGGGACTCCAAGAACACGAGACTCCCAGATCACGATGAAGTCTACCTCTGAGCCAGGACGTCGGCTTATTATTTGTTCAAAACAGAAGGGGGTTTCGAAGGCATATGTGACACTTTGAATTTTTAAGTTCGTTTTATTCCATCCCGGGAGATTACGATTTATTTACAAGGGCACGGACAAAGCGTGTTCGCCCACAGCGAGGCACAAAAGCAGAGGCGTGAAGAGAGAAGGGAATTTTCATCCTCTCACTCGGAGTGTGGGAATATGTCAACTTTTAGCCGATTCAGCAATTTTACATAGCTTTGGTTGAATTAATTAACTATAACATGTGAAATGTATCAGTAAATAAGAGAATATTTTTAGAATAAAGTTACTATAGTCTAAATGAAATCGAAATTCATAAAATGAATGAGTGTGTGTGTGTGTGTGTGTGAGAGAGAGAGAGAGAGATGACATCTTTTAATCTGATTTAATTAATTTCCTAATTTTTATCTAATTATAGCCCACATTAACTTAATTCTCTTATTTCCTGATTCAATCCCACCGCTTTTATTTAATTAATGCTACAGGAGCTCTGTAAAGCTGCTGCTTTAATCAGCACTTTCGTGCTGTCGAAGTAAAAGGATAAAAATCTGTCAAGCTAATTCTTTTAAAAGACTCCTATATTTTCTTTTTCTATAACTATATGTGTCCAATAATTCCTAACAGAATCGCAGCATAAAATAACAGGGGGAAATATTTCGGTCTGTTTTGCTCTTTGTGTCTTCTCTCTTCGATCATAAACCTGCTTAAAATATTATGTGTTTACATTATACATATATCTATACTACTATTATAAATGTGAAAGTTTGGATGGGTGCATCATGTGAGTCAATCAAGCTAGAATGAAATTGGAAGAAATTTACCTCAGAGATAGATAACAGTCTAGCATAGAACACAGGCTACTATATCTTCCGGTTAATTGAGTGGTTAATTTTTTATTCATTAAAAACTAAGTTTCTCGCCAAAAATCTTCATTTCTCCATCGCCAAATGAATAAGGATGAACATGTTTTTGACCAGTTATTTCAAACGATTATGTTTATTTTCTTAAACTTTGATGCGTTTAAAATTAAACATTGATGCGTTTAAAATTAAACATTGATAACTAATTGATCTTTCTGATACATTCTGAATTTTTTAAAAATTAAAATAAATTTACTTTTACGTTAGCCGAGTGCAAGCGAAAAATCGCCTTAAGAAGTTTGACGGAATTCCACATTATTTGGAGATTTTTCGCTTTAAAATCGCAGCAAGAAATTTGGCGGAATTCCACATTATTCGGCTATTTTTCGCTTGCACCTGGGTAACGGAAAAGTATCAAAATTAAATATAATAAAGGAAATTAAAAACTTCTAATCCGTATTACCTCGTCTAATCTAATTTCTAATCGATATTACAGTCGACCATTTCGCTAAAATTTGGCGACAAACTATTTTTTTCTGTCGAAAATAATTTTTAACAGCTCTATAATGATACGGTTTGATGACATTTTGCATTGTGATCAGACCGCTATTCTTATACATAAATTTCCACGCGTACGAAGTTGGGGGTAAAAGCTAGTATCATTTAAATGTTATTTTGTCTATGGGAATTCGAGCAAGTATCGTTCTTTAACCATATAGCGTGCCACAAATTATTACAAAAAAAAAAAAACATAACTGGAAAAATAACTTCAATTTAACGAACACAGACAAACAAAGGCAAAATATTCCTGCAATAAATTCAAGAAGGACAATTAATAGATCCTTTAAATAAATGTTTCTATTTACAATCTCAAATCACTATCATTTAAATTACACTCAATATAATAAAATATTTCTCTGTGCATTTCATTTCGATTCTCCGCTACCGCATAATAATAGCTTGCATACACTTGTGTCATCTAGCCACGATAAACAAATCCCACAACAATGTCTGCATTCACAACCCCCCGATGTACAACCCCCCCTCCCCCTCTTATCATATAACAACCGCTTTTCAGAGTCTGAATTGAACGGCTTTTATTCTAATTCAGATCGTACAATTGATTTCATTTATCAAATCCAGCGTCAGCGCAAAGGCATCCCCATTCAATTGTTATCTCACAATGGATTGTCAAAGCTTCTGCTTACAATATTTACTGCTGAGCTCAACAATAGATAAGTATCGGGTAACTAATATGAAACACCGCCTCAGGGAATCTAATTGACTTAGTAGAAAGCTTATAAATGTAGCATCTGACGGAATTTCAATGCAGGTAGTCTAAGAAAATGTAAAGAAATCATGGAGATAAATGAAGTCGCTCGAAATGATATTTTGCCAATGATAAAGGAAAATCGTAGTTTAATTTTTAATTAAATAAAATGGGAATCAACTATTAATCTAATTATAACAATTTTATTAGTCTCTTTCTTTACTAATTATAAATGAGAATGTGATTTTTTATAATAATGGCCGTTTTATTAGAACTATTAAAATTGGTTAACTCTTTATCTATTGAATTATGTTGCCTTCAATTTTCTAACTTCATTTTTGCACCAGTAGTTAAGTTTCTTTACAGAATAATCTCAGAGAACCGAAGAGAAAAAATTTAATTAATATAGATATTCTAATTAATTTAATTATCAATTAAAAAATTTCATTTCTACTTTTAGCTTATAATAACTTCTTGCTATGTGGGTTAATTCTCCTTGTTTTTTAGAATACCACCGGCAAAAATAGACAAATTACGAAAATATAATTCAGATTTAAATAGTATTTTTAAGTAACGTCAGTAAATAAAGGGTGAAAAGGTGAAAAAATTTGCTTTTTGAAAAAATTGAAACAATTTGAAAAGGTTGCTTGAAAAAATTTGAAAAGGTGAAAAAGTGATTTTTTGATGTTTTTCCACGACATTTTCTGAAATTATCATTGGAAAAATTTAATTTTTAAATCATCTTTAAAAATTGTCTTTTTAATGACATTATTTTAGTTTCATGAATTTGAGAAATTCTTACATATTTCTGTGGCATAATTTTGAACAAGAGATTTCATCGCTTCAAGGAATTCAAATTATTTTTCATGGTTCATCCAATAGTCAATAAATTAATTTTTCTCCATTACTCAAGACTAAAAAAAGAAATATGAAAAAAACAAACATCAAGTCAATTTCAGTTTTCATGGAAAAACAGAAAGTTATATTATATTACCTTAAAAGCCAAATATCAGTTTGAAATAGATTATCCAGACACATAAATTTTTAATGAAGCTGTGAAGACACATTGACTCCTGTATATTAACAATTTTTAAAAATATTTTATGATTAATTCGTCAGTCATCAAAAATAGTTCGAACCTTCAATTGAAAGTAAATCGGGAATAATTATTAAATAAACAGTACCTAATTTATCGCATGTATGCAGAGTGATTCAAAAAGGTTCCGATAAATTTTAAATAAAGGCATTGTCCAAATAGTTTTGTCGAACTAGCTGCTTACTAGAGGTTATTGTATAGATATACAAACAGTTTTTGTATTATATGTTTAAATTGTCAAGCATCAATTAAAAGCACATTAAATATAAATTATTGGATTATTGTTTCTGGTTTATTACATACTAGCAGTACCCGATACCGCGTTGTCTGTGACATAGCATCCAAGAAGGAAAATTAGCTTGAAACTTAAGTCCTGTCCCCTCCCGATATGACATGGGAATATTACGCAACATCAAACATAAAAATACGTATGTTGAGGTTGGATTTCCTCCTTTTCGGCATACTGAGATTTGAATCGCTGTTTAAAATCAGACATCAACAAAGAATGTATGCCTCATCTCTTGCTATTTGCACATGCGCAATTTGAGGTTTTCACGCATGCATTGATAAATTAAAATCGTAATTTTAACCTCCCCATATTTTTATTTTGATATGATTTTAATGTATTAAAAGCTTCCCCAATAAATGCTCTACAAAGTGGTTAAAATCTCCAATATTCATGAATTATTTCTCGAGTTTTGGGGGTTTCAACATACCGACACTTTTAAAAGACTTCATTTTAAACTATAAAAAGATATGCAGAGTGTTTTAAAGACGTTTCGACAGATTGTAAATATTGGCCAGGCATATAAAAAATTTTATTGTTTAAATAAGATTTTATCAACCTCATAGATGAAGAACCTCATGCATAGATACCAAAGGATGCAGTGTGACAAAAGTATTGGATTGCATGATTCTTTTCAATCAAAGTTTGGTCAAAAAGGTGTTGGAAACTAGGATAAAAATGCACAACAGTGCTCCTTTGTGTAGCGAATTTCACAAACCTAGAAGTTAATGGAAATGGGTGTGAAATGATTCGTTTTCTCTTTGAAATTTCCAACCTGATGTGTGCCCTATTATACAGATTTACACGGTAGTACTGAAGGGTATACAAAGCTGAATCTCTTATTGTTAATACCCACTGTAGATCCTGTTAAAGGTGGCACTTTCGTTTCTGTCAGTTATTTCGAAAATATTTGAATCCCGCATATCTGACACTAGGGATTTCAGGGCAGACCATTCGTCTGGCAACCACAATCCTCCGGTTAATCCCGTGGGGCTTTCTGAGACGACTTGTAATCCTCTGAAACCCCTGATGAGCAGTAGCATGTGTCAGTGACAGGATTGGAAAATTCTAAGACGTTAATTTTCTCTATTCACCATACAGAGACTTTTTTCTCTCTTTTATTTCAAATATTATTCCTACATTGCTTTATATGCGTGTTTCAAAAAACATGCTTGCATTATTTATTCATCTCGCATCTTTACACATATAAATTATTTTTCCAGTAGTCGATTTAAATAATAAATAATCTTTACAATTGACAAAATTCATAACACATTTAAAATTAATTTTGTTAAGATTAAAAATGAAATCTGCTATGCATATTTCAATGCATCATGTCAGAACATCATTTCTTGAACGGCCAAGCACCACGCGCTCGAGAAAGTTAAATTATATTTTTATTCATTTTGATTGTTTCATTGAATGAGTCACTTTGGTATTGCAAACGATCCGAAAAAAATTTATCTCGCATTTATTGTTTTAAAAAAATATCACATTTCCTATTTATTTCATTTCATATAATTACGTGCTCAAAATGACATTTTTCTAGGTTTTATTTGCTGTGGTCATTAAATTATTTTTTTAAATAAAACTTTTTTTAGAACTTTTGTAAATGCGATGTCAACGCGTTATTAAAAGCTGATTTTTTGAGATGCTCGTGCAGATAATAAACTTTCAATTTTTCGTCTGCGGATTTTTGTTGACGCCACAAACCTCATTCCCAAAATAACATCATGTTCTGACATGATAATAAAAATATTTTGATAGCACAAAAATTACCTGTTAACAGATGTGACTCTATTACAGCTGATAGAATTAAATGTGGTAATTAGTTTTATATAATCTGTTTGGAGATCCAGATACACGATTATAGATATAAAGGTTTAAATGAGCAGTATAATCAAGCCACTATATTGATTTTTTGGACTAAACATCTGATACCAAGGGCGAATCAAGCATGCTGGGAATCCATGGCTTTAAAGTTCTAGAGAACCTTTTGAAAAAGCCACACTTATGATCTTACAAATTTACACCTAAATGGTTTTTTAAATTTATTTCACCTATTTAAATTCATAATAAATATTTATATTAATAATAATATGGTTTTATATTATTTCTATTAATTTATTTTAATTACCTGCTTGATTGATTTAATTAATCTTTATTAATAATTTCCATTCTTTGTATTCAATAGATAAATTAATGAAAATTATATAAATATTTATACATAATTATAATATCGCATATATAAATTTTTATATTAATAGAAATGACGTATTATTCATTGTATAAAAGAAAGCTTTTTTTCTTAGCAAAAATTAATGTGATTACAATAGTCGAATAAATACATATTATATTTCAGGGGTTAATTAAGATAACGATAATTAATAAAATTCGAAATACTGCAAAAAATGATGAAATAATGATAAAGACAAGAGCTGCAAAATTTAAACCTTCGTACCAGAAGAAATGTCAAGTTTCCCACTTTTTTAATTTCTTTCTTCTTCGTGTCCCCTAATATAATATAAACTATTATTTCTCCCTTTTTTAATCATTTAAAGTTTTAAGGACAAGAAAGCATAAAAAAACCATAGTTTTAAAAAGTAATCATTTAAGTAAAAGTAAATAGAAGTTTGAAAACAAGTTCAGATCGTTCTGAAATTTTCCTAGGTTTTAAAACGAAAGTGCTGTTGCACTTTTTGGCAACCTTTCAACCCCGCTGACTGACAGTGATTTAAACCGATTGAGCGCCTCTCATTTTTCAGTAGCACCAATTAGGGTCACAAATATAACTTAGCTACACACACGTCACAACCCTTTTTAAGGGGCGAACTTCATTCATGCATTTTCATTCATTATCGCAATTAAGATCTGACATAGAGAACGATTACATCTGATGCAGTTCTCCCAGTGGTATTACTCTTGAGATGGAGGTCTTTGTGCCCATTACCAATTTAACGAGCGCTAGCTACCACATATTCGGGGAATCTTCGGCTGGATAAGTTCGAACTCACAACCTAATGTATACGAGTCCAACGCTCTGTCAAGCAGGCTATCCCGGCCTTTAAAGAGTAAGTGAAACTAGATTACTTTGTTCAACTGATCATGATAAACTAATAATACACTTTCAGATATTGAAACTGTTACCTTTAAAATTCATCCCAGGCAACCATTTGAGCAGAACATTGTAAATGAAATTGAATTCTGTCATTTAAAGATATAAACTTTAAATATTTGAAGCTTTCACATCATGCACATGATGAGAGAGATTGAGGGAATCTCAAATTCTATTCAATATATATCTGAGTGTTACGCCGTTAGCACTGAGATATATAGAAAATGAAGGATAATTATTTATTCATAATGACTTAGGATGCATTCACACTTGAACACGATTATATTTAATTATATTAAGGTAATTTTTAATTATATAAGTACAATTTTATATAAATATTTTTTAATTATATTTACAAATACTCTAATAATTAAGTGGGCATAACGAAACACATAGAATACTGACTAATTACATTTTTATAAAGAGTTAATGATTATGTTAATATTTTATAAAATATCTATTTTGAAAAAATGTATTTATTTAAAAATTTGGCTAATATTATTTTTAATCTAATTGCTTGTGACCTTTATTCAGCCGAATAACTCTATATTCTATGGCTCTGCAATGGCTATCATTAAAAGTATAATAATGATTAAAAAAAATGAACAAAAGCAGGAAAATTTTATTTCACAGATTATGATCCTATACACTAATAAATCAAACCTAAAATTCATTTGAAAATCAATATTTTAGATGGTTTAAAAGAAAGGAATGATTCTATGTCATCTTCAATCTAATTTTTTTAAGAAAAAATTTACTCCCTCATCAATTAACTATTATTTTTTTCTTTTAACTTCTTAACTGGGTATGACATGAAATCCTTTAACTTTATGTGATGACGTAAATGATTAATTTTCTGCTTAGCGTTAATAGCGTTTTTTTAACGTGAGCAGTCAAAATTAATGGTTTCTTCATATTCATTAATAGCTAGTTTCTATTACCGGAATAAATTCCTGATAAAAATAATGCCTAAATTAAACTCTTCATTTTCACATACATTAAAAATTATTATATTAATCACTATAAATTGAAAATTGTAATCGGATATTCTTTTAAACAGGGCGCATCAGATATTAACATAAAATAATTTAAATAGCTCAGTAGAAAATTAAGTTTAGCACATTTAAGCACATTTAAGAACGACAAAAGCAGACATAAAATAACAAAAGATAACATACACATACACAGATAGTAGATGCTTAATAATCTACTATCTGTGTATGTGTATGTTATCTTCACTTATCACTTATTTTATGTATAACTCAGGAAAGTGTTATTTCTCATAAGCGATTTTTATAACATCTGAAGGTTTAAGAAAATTAACCTAAATAACATTAGTTTTATCTCCATCTATTTTTCCTAAATTTCAATCAGTTTTTCAGAATTAATTTTTATTTATCATTATTACTGCTGACGATATATTTTAGATTTCTAATTTATTGTTTTTATATTTTTTTATCCTTGTAAGAGATGATAAATTGTTTGCGTTTTTCCCCCTTCTGTTTCTTTTATTTCGTAAATATTTTTTGGGGACTTTTGTTTAATGATCTGCAAAAGATTTATCAGTTGTCATTTCCTGTTGTAAAATGTTCGACTCATTCTATGTCTTCTTTTATTTCTCTTACACTTGCTATTTTGAAGTTTAATGAGCGATACTATCACTGAGCATTTAAAGAAATATCTATCTTATGGTATTTTTATTCATTGGAATTCCAAAGAATATTTTACTGTATTTTTATTCATTAGAATTCCAAGGAATATTTCACTGTATTGTTATTCAATAGAATTTTATGGAACATCTCATGGCATTTTTATTGATCAGTTTAAGTTAATTCGATTTCTCCTGATTTTTCAAGCTTGTCTATTGAATATAGGCCTTAAATTTATTGATTTTCTTCAACTTTTGGTCGACCTGTAATAGAATTAATCTACAATTACAGAAGAAGTTGTTTTGTTTTGATACTTCTTCCTTGCAGAACAATAGAAACACATGATGACGATTTCCTATTCTCCTCCCATTCCAATATGGTTGTCAGAAACATCCACTGTCTTAAAATAACCAGGCAAGGAAATGATAGACAATTTTACCTAAGACATCAGACTGATTTGTCATAGACGAAACGAGAAATAAATTTCAATATTAGAAAAATTATTAAGTTTGAATTTCAAACCCCATTGTCTTCTTGATAACAAGACGACACGTGGAAGTGTAGGCATAGACGAATTGAATGAAGGATTGAACACACTATTAGCCGGTCCAATCTTTCTAAATAAGAAAAAAAAAACATTCTGGGGTGTAACGACAACAATTAAGAAATACCTGTCATAGGAACTAAAGTAGACAAGGAGCATATCATAGTCACAATGGAGCCGAAGAACAAGTCAGAGCCTACAATGGAAACACTTGGATTCACCAGCAAAAAATTCCAAATCCAAATGCATACAGGTACCTGAAAAGTTAGGATAACGTTTTTCTTTTTTCTTTTATTTTAATGACCACAAATGGATTTTCTGAAATATGGTCAGTGGCTCTTCGGGAACTTTGCAAAAAATGAAACTATTTATTAAATTTAAATTCTGAAGAATTTTAACGAATAACTGTAATGAAGAAATGCAGAAGAAAATATCATTTGGGAATAGTTGGTATACACAAAACATTGGTAGCTAAATCTGAAAAAAAACTAAGTGAATTTATAAATATAATTGCATGTTATTATTATGTTTATTTTAAATTAAACATGGATTGGAGATTATTCCGCATAGTTCTAACTCAGTTTACACACACCTAAACTACTTAAGTGCAATTACTTACTAATTATCGAATAAAACACTGACGTTCAGGAAATTTTTAGTATATGTTTAAAAAATATGGTAATATCTTTTCCTTATTGAAATTCAAATAATTGTCTGAAATAATAAAAATTGCATGTATCGTAATCACCATGCAATACAAATCACTGAGATTTCCATCATGTGAGAAAAAATAAAATTAGAGGATAAGTGCAGTTTAGGGTTGAAATTGCACTTTCTTTAATCCAAGGGTCATTAATTTTCAACTTTAATGAATTCTATCCCTATTTTTGTTTCAAGGAAGTTGATTAATTTTGTGACTCATGGGTTAAATTAGCATAATAGGATAATCAATCATTTTCTGGAGTTTCTTTGCTTAGCATTAAAATGTTTTGTCTCTTTAAAGTAGATTATTATCGATAATGAAGATTCATCAAAGATTTGATTATAATCTCTGTTTTGAAGTAAAACATCCGGGAATATTCTCCTTTAGATTTTCCGAAATATCGAGGTTTTTGTGTTGTTTCAAAGTGTTTTAATCTTGAAAAAACTAGGGATGTACAGCGTGGTTATATTTAAAGTTCCACTTTAAAAGGGTAATAAAATGAAAAACTACTCGTCTATATGCTATCAAATTTGGTATAATTTAAAGGAGGTGAAGGGAATTTCTATTCCACCAAAAAAAAGTTCGTAAACTCAACAACAGAGGAAAATATAACACTGTATGCTATATAATTAAGCGAAATAGAACGTGGAAACATCGGTTTAAAACGTGTTTAATCGTTCTTGAAACGTGTTACAATGCATACTCAATGTGATGTCCCCCATTTTATGAAAGCAAGTTAAATTACATTACAGCCTTCTCAACAGTAGCTCTTAGTATATCAGGAGGAAGATTACACGCAGGCCAGAGTATCGTCTTTTTCAGTTCCGCCAAATTGTTTAGATTATTACCATAAGCAGTGCTTTAGAGATAATACACATTGATCATACTTTATAACACACTTCGGAAACAATTAAACACCTGTGAACCTGATGTCTTCGTGTCGCATTTTGCTTAACAATATTGCATACAGTGCCATTCCCTCCGGTGGTGAGTTTTTGAATTTTTTTTTCGGCAGAAAAAAAATTCCTCTGACCTTCTTTAAACTATTGCCAAGTTTGATAACATTTGGTTCAGTAGTTTTCCTTTTATGACCCTTTCAAAGTGGAACTTTAATATTATAATCATTCTGTACATTAAACCTTGTCTAATTCACCGTCACGGTCAAACATTCTATATAAATCTACAATTATAATGTCTAAACAACATATCGAATTTCATTTGTCTTCCTTGTTATTCTTCTGATTGCAGTATTCACATACATATTTATAAGTATGCAGACTTCCAACTGGTAGATTTATTCCAAAATTTTACACAGATTTACAATTTTGGTGAACTTATTAAGACTTTCATCGAATTTCATCAGTTTATCTAGATCATTTTTTAAAATTACAGTTTCCACATTCTCACAAAAAGTATACATGCAGTTACATACATGCAGCTTTGAATTCATGGGTGGAAAAGGCTAGATTTCGTGCAATTAACTAAAGCAACTTTGGCTGAAACACAGAAGAACACCCACGTATGAATCAGGACTCGAACCCGCCACAACTAAATCACGGGGAAAACTGCTACCCCTAGGCCAGGACGCCAGCATACTAAAATTTAGTTATATTATGTCTATATCAGATAAGGAGCATGATGACTTAATACTTAAAACCAATAAGAGTTGTATCTTCTAAACTTTCTCGTATTCTCTCCAATCCCTTCTTCTGCATCACATTGTGGATCTTCATTAAATCAGCAAATCCATGGCAAGGCATTAATTAATTCCCTTCTTCG
>JAOUZG010026641.1:11012099-11052769 GCA_026289955.1 Argiope argentata | reverse complement strand
CCTTCTTCGGCATCACATTGTGAATCTTCCTTAAATCAGCAAATCCACGGCAAGGCATTAATTAATTTCCTTCTTCGGCATCACATTGTAAATCTTCCTTAAATCAGCTAATCCATGGCAAGGCATCGATTAAATCATTAATTACAAAACATAGTTATTTGGAGTAAATTTAACGTTTTCATTGATTACATCGTGATATATAATTTGAAATATTTTTTCTACCAGTTGAACCAAAATTTGATACGAAACTATAGCTGTAGTTACAAAACATACCAAATATACCTAATTTCAATGTACATTTATGAGTTATCTAGTTTATATGCATGCGAAAGTACAGATGAATAGATAGAAAATCGACCATTTAATTGGGTTCAAAATTTAATAAGTACGTAATTTTAGATGCTTTAACTTCGTATCAAATTTTATCAACTTAGCCCTTTGGGTTTTGTAATTAATGAGTTCCCTAGTACACAAATTGCTAGCCAGCCAATTTTCTTTCAAATGGATTTCGTTAAAGTTTTGATAGAAACTTACAACTTGCATCGTAATTCCGTATACCAAGTATCAGCAGCCTGATTCAAAGTAATTTTGAATTATCGCATCTTTCTACAGACATAATGACAATTTTTTATTTATTTATTTTGAGAAAGGAAACATGAATCGTCAAAATACCAAATTAAATTCTTTGACTATAATATTATTTCCTCTATACCTCATATTTGAGAATGTAAAAATGGATGATGGGAATAACAAAACTTCTTTTCCTACCGCAGTATCTCAATATATGTGCATAAATATTCGATTTAATGCAAATCTTTACAAATAACAAAAAGCATGATGTCTGCTTCAGATAATATGCAAAGTAAAATGACATTTACATGTAATGAATGATAAGCTAACAAATCTTCTTTCGTCGTTTCACTAATGTATCTGATAAGATGTGTCTAACTTTCAAAGTTTGCATTGCGTTCAAATAGCTGCGACATTTATCTCAGGCGAGTGTCATGACTTCAGAGAATCGGAAGAAAAAGAAACTGCAGATTTGTCTGTAGTTTCACCTCTTTGCTTTCAAGATATTAACTATTAAGTTTTCTGTGAGTCACGCGTTTGAATCACAGGCGAATCACACGAGGTGATAATGATTCATCAAAAAGTTGTTTCATTCATTTGATTCGTAATAATTGATCATTTATAAAATAATTTTAATATTTTATTTGTAATGAGGTTTGTTATTTTTTATTATATATAATGATTTTATGATTTCCTTATTTGAATTTATAGGAAAAGAAATAATTAACAAAATTATTATAGTTCATTTTCAATAATTTTACGGTTTAAATTAACACTTTGGTGACCGGCAATTTTACACAGAAACTATGTCATGTCACCGGCTACTTTTTTGTAATTGAATATGAAAGTAAAACGTTCTAAAAAAACTCCAATGAATTTTGTTGAATTGGAACATCAAAAAGTTCTTCGCCGATACGTTCCATCATGGTTGAAATTTTTGGAATTTTACTAAAATTCTAATAAAAAGATAAATACTAGGAAAAGTAATTTTTCTGTTATAGAGCGGACAAGACTAAACACGATACGCCAAGTTTTTGCAATGTTCTATATCGCCCTCGGTGTTATAAATTGAAACAGATAATGCAAGTGCAATGACGAGTTAACGCGTCACCGGCCAACAACGTTTGGACATGAAAAGACGAGTTAACTCGTCACCGGCCAACAACGTTTGGACATGAAAAGACGAGTTAACTCGTCACCGGTCAGCAAAGTGTTAAGTTCAAGTATTGCATTTCACGTTAAGTTACGTTACGTTACGTTAAATTCAAGAATTTTATATTTTACGTGTTTTTTTTTCATTCAGGATATGCATATCGGAAATAAAAATAAGTAACTGAAATTATCATGTTTTTATAACATTCTAAAATAAAAAATAAACTAAAATAACTCAACATGACAATTAATTAAAATTGGAAACAAAACTGATCAGATGTTAACGGGGGTGGTCTCAACCGAAATATTCTTGCAAGTTTTCGAATAAAATGTTATACCCTTTTCTCCCCTATATAAAATTGCCGACATTAGAAGAGGTTGTACATGTCATGAACGCAAAGATATATATATTTTTTTAACTTTGAGTACCATGCATGAGAATATGAATAGAAAAGAAAGCAGGTATTTGTGTATTAATGTCACAGGAGCGAACAGCAGTTACAGAACAGTTTGGCGAACAATAATTGCGAAATATCGCCTTTGGCGTGAATCTAGCATGCTATCTTTGATGATTAAGGTTTAATACCAGAAATTCCAATACGTATTTTGGAATCCTTTTTTTTTCGATTCGTTTAAAAACAAAATTCGGTTTACGATTACAAATGCAGTCAAAAGATCCCGTAAAAAATTCCATTTATTTAAGTCAAAGCATTTTTGAGTTATTTCATTTGTGTTCAAGTAAAAATACAGAACGACAGACGGTTATTTTCTTCGCGAATTTTATTTAAACTTTAATATGAGTCTCATTTTAGATGTTTAGTTCAAGTGAATTCTGGCTCTTAGTCATCACTTTCATTTGTACTTGGACAGCCGGACATTCTCAGAATGGATTTAAATCAAAATTTAATAAAAGTCTACAAATTTGTTGTTAAATTTATTTATTAAATTTCATCCATCTATTCAAAATGTTTTTGTGTTATCGATTGTAATCATAATCAGACAGGAATAATTTCAAAAACGTGTATTTTTCGCTCTTTTAAAGACCTAAAACGTTTGATCAAAATTTGGAATTCTAATTTTTGACAATTGCAATAATTTTATTTTACATACTCGTTTGCGAGCCTTTGATGACTCATGTGCCCAATCATATCTTTTGTTTGCTTATTCACTGTTTTTGCGTTGTATGTTTTGTTTTGAAGAGCAGATGTCAAAATAGAATTTCAAACTTTTAAACTACTAGCACTAGCTGTGAAAAAAAATCGTCTGCTTGAGAATATGATTGCACAGAACAGATAGAATGTTGCAGAAAAATGAATACTTATTCATTTAGAAAAATTTCTAAAGAAAATAACAGAAAATTACCAATTTTACATTTGATGTCTTCACATTTTGTACCTATGCATCTACGACCGGAAGAATTTTATTATCTGGAAATGTTAATCTTTTTAATAGGATGCATTAAAGTGATCCGGCACCTGAAATTCAACGATGAGAATTTGAAAGAGGTAAGATCATTGATTAACTAATTTAAATATCATTAAATAATTTTAACCGAATTGAAGAGAGGATTTTTGCAATTCAATCGATAATCAGAATTCGCAATTTTTATTAGTTCTTTATAGCTTTTTTTTTCAGATGTTTAAATTCGTAACAAACTTCGATCTTATATCACATCATTTCAAGAATAATAGATCATTGGTACTCGTGTGTATAATGATACCTCAACATACAAAAAATAACATACAAATCAAGTTACAGATTAATTAAATTTCATATTTTTCAATAATAGAAAATTAAAATTTTTTAAAACTATTTTTTAAATTAAAAATTAAAATTTGTAAAAATAGAAATTCTGTGATTTATTAAATATTAGCGTTTAAATATGTTTTTATTAAAGTCGTTGTTAAATAAATTATTAAAACAATTATTAAATAAAATAAAAATAATTATATATTCTCATTTATTCAATAATTAATATATGATGTAAATAATTTAAATGTAATTATTTACGTCATATATTAATTATTTGTATGAAAGATCATTAAAAATAATTTTTAATGTTATATTTATTTGAAGTTCATTAGTCCATTATCGTTTATCATAAAAATTAAATGATTTTATTTGTAAGTAGGGAGATCATCAGCTAATAATTATGGTTCATTTTCTTATAATTTTTTTTACTTTAGTCATTTACTCCAAAAGTATTTCTTGATAAACCACTTCTCTTTATATAACGATCAATTATTTTAGAAAAATGTGTCGTAATGTTCTGGTTAAGATCGCAAATGAACTAAATTCTCTATTGCACTAGCATATTCGAGTCGGCTGCATTAAATAACTAAGACATAGTTTCAAGCAAGAACGTTATATAATTTAGGAATGACGATTGTTTTATTGATATTTTTGCTACCTTTTAACGACAAAGAAACATTAAATACCACTATAACGTATATTTAAAACATTTTATCAATCAGTTTATAAGATTTTTGTGTCGTTAATAAAGCATAGAAACGTATTAGTTTGAATATTTTCCTTCAAATTTTCTCTTATACTACCAAATTATGGTTGATTTTGTTCTAAGAGAATTATAACACTGAAGAAAATTGATCCCGATTTATAATGTTTCCTTTCGATAGACACAACTGGAAATTTGAATCCACCATATCTGAGTTTCATGACTGTAATGCTAGTGTCAATAGCACAGATCAAGTTTAATTTATCGTTAAGCCTTCTTATTATTTTAAATTATCGTTACTAAGACGTTGTATTATTGAATTACCGCGTTTACACAATATGGATGGACAAATGGTCACTTCTTTGGTTCAAATTTGGATACAAATCTGCATTTCAGATGATAAAATCAAATGCCAAATTTTATCTAACTTATACACTTTTTTATTATTACTTTTTCGTATATAAAAGCGAAACCAACAGAGTGGTATTCATCTACAATTTGATAAATACATTCAACTTTTTATCAGATTTCATTCATGTAGCAATTTTCTAGCATATACAGACAGACAGATCTCCATGCAGGGATTTTTAGAATTCCGTGAAGTAAAAGAGATATAAAGGAAGAAATTCCTCAAAATCTGGAGATTGAGTTTTTTGATGATTATAATTCTTTCGCTTCGAAGTTGGAATTTTTTCGATAATATTCTATTCTAAAATCGCTTTTACGTTTTTCCGATTTTTGGGTTTTGCAATTTTTTTTCTTCTTTTTCCTAGATCTGATTTCTCATAATACCGATCCCTTCTCTTCAAAGACTAATTTTTTTTAACGATAGTATTTCTTTCTATTTCTGAAATCCAGTTTTTTAAGCTATATTTTTCTTTCCTGGGATTGAATTTTTTTTCGACGATTGCTATTCTATCTCTTTTTGAGCATCGTATGCGAGGAAGTAAAATATTAAAATTCTACTGCACTTGTTCATCACTGTTCCAATCATCCATTATTCGAAACAATTGTAATTATTCTTTATCTTTTGTAATACCTTTCCTTTAATAAATTAATAAATATTAATTTCATTTTTTTTATTTCAACATATTTTTTTATTTCAAATCATGCTGATAATTGTTTTCAGCATCAATTTGTCAACTATTTTATTTAGGTAACACTGAAAATTTTTAATTTTTAATTTGTTTATAATGGGTTATGACAGCAATGCACGTTTGCACATAACATATCGTTTAATGATTATCATTTAATAATTATCAATGATTATAAATACTGTAATAACTAAGGGAACGATCTAAAAAATACAGGAATCTGAACTTTTATAGAACCATTAAAAATATCATAATATTTTATCATACATGAGATTTGTACTTTCCAGATATTTATTTGTTTGGAAACTAAAATTGAGCTGCTTACAATCTTCCTTTGTTTGCTGAATCTATTCAATTCTCTAAAAAATCTACCACAGGCTAAAAGAATATTATGAAAATCAATAGGAAATTATTAATAAGTGCTACTATTATTTACAAAAATAAAATCAAAATTATTCTCCTTCGTTTTAAAAAGTAGATTATAAATAAATAAAAGAGTAATTAATTATTTTCTATCGAAAAGGGCGTTTTTCCTTTTGTTAGGCATTTATCAAAACAACCAAATTGCAAATAAAAACGAATACCTTAAGCAGAAAATTATCTTTATACTGTATAATTAAAATCGTCTGATGCTCTCTTATTGGTATTCTCCTGATAATCATATTCTCTCGATTGATAATTATATTCTCTTTCCTTGGCACTTCATCAATAAAACTGGTATTACCATAATGTTCCCTTCCCACCTGTATGCTTCCAATAAGTAAGCATCGCACATTTTTCTTCTAATTAGGGTACACTCGCTGTCTTGTTAATTGTACAGTCTCCGTTACTATGCTGTTTTCCGAGAAAGAGTTCTAATTTCAGGTTCCGTTTTCATCTAACCCTGTTTTCAAACACAAACCGAGGCTGATTATATGTATTTAATCAAAAGGTTTTTCTTTTATGATGAGAGATATTTTAGAAGGGTGTTAACAAAGTTTTCCGCGAAACTTACTCCCAGTCTCTCGGTTTTCGTTCTCAGTAAATAAAAATAGAAACTCCCTTTCTGCTTCTGGGAATCATTTACTTTACAGAAATCTTTAGAAATAAAACGAGTTTGTAGAGCGATTGGGAAGGATAAACACGCAACGTGCTAATTTTTTAAGTGGCTTTTCTCGAAATGCAGTCAGTCCCTTGTTAATTCGAGCATCATCCATACGAAGAACGAAAACGCATTTTGGGCTGTAAACTATTCGTGGAACCAACTTTAGGTAGAGTAAATGAGTTAAAGAAAGGTATTAAAGTAGAATTAAACGAATAGAAAGATGAGACACTAATAAGTTTATCTTTGTATCATTCCGTGAAAAATATTTTTTCATTCTCTATCTCAAAGATAAGTACATTTTTTAAAAAAATAGAACAGAGCGAAATTCCGTCTCATACCCACATATTAATAACCATTCTGGTCAATGAATGGTTTGTGGGGCATGTTACAGGAATTTTATTAAAATCAAATCCTTTACAGAGAATAAAACAACAATAAATATTTACAGAATTTACAAACATTTAAAAAATGATATTAATGTAAAATCGCTAACTATCGTTTTCTTCTATTATATACTATAAAAAATTACCAATAGTATTAATATGTAGAAAGATAATATGTATGAAAAAGCACATGAATTATGTGAGTATAGCACTTTCTATCATAACATAGTAGTGGAGGATGCAGTTAAAAAATCTCATATAAAATACTTTGGTTATAAAGAAAATATCTATTAGAAAGACATTTATAAATGAATGTGAATGCGAAAAATCTATGGCATCCCCCCCCTTTTGAACTTATGTGTTATGTTTGCTCTTATGTTATGGCACTTGAAATTGAAAGCTAGGGAGACAATAATGTCTATTACCACTGATAAATTTAATGTGGAGGGGGGCTTTGAAAGGAAGTTTTTGGCGACTCTTTTGGGCTATTCTTATTCAAGACTTGGGAATGGTTTGTTCATATGCCAAGAGACTGTGAGGATGCATTCTGTAACATAAAGAAATACCATTTCTATCCTATTACAATGGCACTGATCACTCTACGGTAGATTGAACTTTTTAAACACTTTATTTTTCCCAGTTGAACAAAAATAAATAAATAAATAAAGCAGTCAGAGTGGTTTCCATGAATTCCCCCCCTCCCCATTTTCTCTGCTAAAGAATTTATCTCTTTCTTCTAACATAAAATTATTAATTTTGAAAAAGAACGTTAATGTTTTGCATGATTTTGGAAAGTAAGGGTAATGAAGTATAAAACTTTAGAACGAAATTTATTACCAGAACATTTTATTTAACCAGCAATATTCAGCATTTTGAACTCTTCTTTTGCGAACGACTGAAAGCAAATTGTAACAAAGAACTACAGTTGTAGTTATAAGATCACATATCAAATTTCATTTATTTAACTTTTTGTATCTTTGATTTATTGCAGTAACTGATTAGGAAAGTACGGATCGATAAACGTTTAACCCTATGACGGATTTAGGTTCAAAGTATTAAAAGAATTTTATATTTTAGACTTTACACCTATATATTAAATTTTATCGGTCAACTTCTAAATTTTATCAGTGCAAATTTAGCTTAAAGGTAATATACTAACTTTCATCCAGTTTTTTTGAATTATCATGCACATAGATAAACAATATTATTCTCATTTAGTGAAATATGTTATGTTGTTGTTGTTACTAATGGCACTTGCCAATGACAAGCCCGCTGTTGCATCAGTGGATTTAAGCCAAAATAAACGTCTCTTGTTTCAAGTAGCGCCAAATAGGGCCAAGAGTACGACTTTAGCTACACTGTCATCACACTCGCTTGCACAGCCCCTTTTTACAGGGGGGCACATTCACACGTCTCATAGATAGAACACAGAAGAACAACCATGCCTTAACCGGGACACCCAGATAACGAAGAAGATGTGCTACCTCTGTGTCAGGACACCAGGAGTGAGATATGTAACGTGGCGAGTCCGTAAATCTGATCACAGTTCTTTTTATTTTGTTAATGAAAAAGTAAAAATGTTAGACAAATGTTGTTAGTTAACTATAAAACGTAATTTACATATTTAAAATTAGGAAAACAAAATAACCAGTTCCCCTCCTCGGACATTAATCCGATTTTGTCAATTTTTAATTCATGTGAAATATTTTGACCTTTAAATATGTCTACAGTGGTCTCGCCTCTCCTCATGCTCAAATCATCCTAAGAAATATCAAAAGCACTACTTCTTTTTTAGAGTGTCCATGAAAAAGAATCGAATTTCTTCAAACTCGGAAAGAAACGTGGTGATAGTAGTGGATTGTCAGATAAGAATGTTTATAAAGAGATTGAATTTTTTAAAAATATCTACTTTATACGTAAATTGCTGCACACATATTAAATAGCCTGCATATGATAAAAATTAATACAGTTTTGTCAATTATTTATTCAGTAGTAATAATTCAGCAGAGAAAACTATCAGAGCTTGCCCTCCGGACTTATACGAGCACATTTCCGTCAAGATCCAATCAGGTCAATAATTTTAAACCACAGATTAATGTCAAATAAGAAAAGCTTCGCGTAACTTACAAAACGCTAACGATTTTTTTTTTCAAAATTTCATAAAGAGTTTGTGAGATTTTGAGCGGCGCCACAGCTTTGCTCATTTTAAATAAATTTTCATACCTAATTAGAATTTCGAATTTGTATTTTTCACTCAATTCCATTCCCTTTCTTTTTTTTATCTCTTCTACCTCGATAATTCAATCGCAGACAACAGTGATTTATCGCTAATTAATTTATTTCAAGACAGAAAAGACTTTCAGTTATTATAATTGTCCGTTTAAACCAATCCAGATCCTTACAAAAAATGTGAATGCCTTCCCATGTCGAAAATAACACCAAAATGCTTCCCTGGAAGCAAAGTAAGAAATTCCCAGAACGTCAGTCGCTAATGCTGATAGAAAAGAAAAATTGGCCAATTTTATATTTGAAATCAGAAAATATTAAAGGTGTCGTCCTCGTCATCTGACCGCATTTCAAAATAACGAGGTTGGTCCCAAATTAGCCCAAGCGTTGCTTTACAACGGGAAGTTAATATAACTAAACCAAAACAAAGCGATGACATTAAACGGTCTAATGATCTCACTGAAAGAATATTTTTGTGTTTATTTGAATGTATATATTCCAAATCAGAGGATTTTGATAATATAAAGAGAATGATAACATAAATTGTAATATTTAAGAGATGTCCCCTGTATAGGGATTTCTTCCCGTTTAATTTTGAGCATTTTATATAATAAATACAAATATCTTCCTATTTAATTTGCTTTTAATAAACCTAAATAAATCCATCGCTTTCGTTAATTTGTCAGTTCTCTGGACTGATATCTGTTCGATTACTGTGGGTCTACTGTTACTGAGAAGTTCAAGACCATATAGAGCCCAAATTATTACCAGAATCTGACAGTCAAAAATTATAACTAATCGTCATTTTTTTTAAAAAAATTTCATTATTTTTGCTCTTTTGCTATTCCGGCAGTCTTTTGGTTTGATATCAATCGGACTATCAAAAGACTGCTGCTGTTGAGAAGTGAGACATAACAGGTCAGAGAAACTTAACGAAATATGTCGATAATAAGCAAAACATTTTTTTAAAAATAAATAGCTGCTAATGCTCAGCTTTTGTTGTTCCCGCTGTCTTCTGCTCGGATATTGAAGGATTACTGAAAGACTAATGCAATTGATGATGTCGAACAACATATGTAGAAAGGAGAATGGAAATTGTCAGGAAATTCGCTTTAGAATTTGCCCTTTGATACTGTGATTCTGTCATATTTATAAACATATTGATATTAATTATGAATACTTACTAAAAAGTAACTAAAATTAAAAAATTCTTTGTTAACCTAAGTAGGAATTGATTTTTATAAAAGTGTTTATTTTATTACTTGTTAAAAATGAATTGCACTTCACCGAATTTCCGTTATTTTAGCAGTTCTGCAGGTTACTTAAACAGATAACTGCGGATTATTAAGAGACATTGTAATCAAATTAAAACTGTGAGTTCTAGATTATAATAATCAAGTTTGGGATATGCATGTATCCCAAAGTAGTTGAAAAGGGAGGCAATAACGTTTTGATCTTCCTTCCTTTGTATTTCACATTCTATGAGAAAAATGAGAGATAATTTTTCTCTCCCTCTTCCGTTTATGGTTTCCATCCAAGATGCCATGTACTGAAGCCGAAAGGATGAACTACAAGTTTTAGACACCTTTTAATTTTTCTCAAGGATGTCACAATGCAGGGCAGCATAACACCGCACAAAACAAATACACTACACAACAACTAATAGAAGAAAATAGAGTCCATAACTAAACAGTGAACTCATCATCCTGGCGACTCGAACGGACGACTGCTTCCTCGTCCACCGACTCTCTTCTTCGTAGCTAATCTTTCCCAGACTTCTACTCGGCTACCACGCCATCTGGTGGTCAAAGGTAACACGATCCTTCGGTGGAGGTTGGCAAACATTAGCCCCTCACTTCTTTACAGCCGCTTCTGTGGTCATCTGTTTAAAATTGAGAAATAAATGTCCACTTTTTTTTAAATATCAAATGAAACATCTTAGTTTCTGTCACATTTGCTAAGATTTAATTTACAGCAAATGTTTATATTGATTTGGGATTTCTTTTTCATTATTTATAAATTTAAATCTGATTTTTTTTCTATTGAGGGAAGTAACGTTTTAGTTAAATTTCGAAATAAGATATAAAAAAAAAGGTTGAAAAATAACTACGAAACGAAATTGTTAAAAAACTGTAAACAAAATAAGAATTGTAATTACTTGCTCTTCAGATTGAATCAACCAATATAAATTATATTTAGTTGAGCTTTTTATACACTTAGAAAATTCGAGAAAAAATCTCTTCAAAAACTATTTTTATTATATATATATATATATATATATATATATATATATAAAGAAAGAGAGAGAGAGTATCATTTTATACAGTAAAATGATACTCTATTTAGTGTATCTGTATCTTTAGTGTATGTTTTAGAACATTAAAGTTTTCTTTCCTAAATCAATAATACATAAACCTGTATAAGAATTATACCAATATAATTCCATAAATAGGAAAATATCCATTTAAAAAAACGATTTTTTTTCCTGTAAAAATATATTTAATTATTTAAAAAATTTCAGAAAATATATTGGATTAAAATTTTTTTGCTTAATAATTTTCATTCCGAAATATTACACGCAACTTCCACTTTTATAAGTACTGACAGGTTACAATGGGTGCATATTTTTCAATTTAACATCCTCTTTCTGAACGAAAACGTGTTGAATACATAATGCTAATCCTGTGTTACGCTTCTCACCGCACGTATGCAATGGTTGAAAGCAACAACAGAATTCCTTGGCACTGAATCATCAAATGATTGCGTAATAGCTCTGAATCTTAAGTAAATTGAGCGTGAAAATTGAAATTCAGTTAGAAGTAAAACTCCTATGTTGATATTACATCATTAAATCGGATAATTTTAAATTTCTTTTTCGCTCATGACCTTCTTTTCAGACGTAAAAGAAGGTCATTATGAATGCGAAAAATTCAGCTCTAATTACAGATACGAATTAAACCTGTAGAAATGGTCTTCCTTGCTTACTCCTTAATAAAAATATGATTCCGATCCCTCCATCCCTCACATAACATTACGGACTCGAAGAAGGCCTTGAACACTATGGGTGTTGAAATTTTTATTTTATTTTCAAAATCCCGGCACGTAGCATTTTTTGCTTTATATTAAAAAAAAAAGTCTAGAATGCAGTTTAGCCAACATTTTTCGGTTAATTGAAACCAAAATTGGACAAATAATAGGATTGCATCTAATACATATATTAGATGCAATCCTATTATTTGTAATAACAGGGTTGCCTACCAAATTTAATTTATCTAAATCGTTCCGTTTTTATTTTATCGTGTTTATATGCATGTTGCTTTTGTTGTTTCAAATGGCATTTGCCATTGACAAGATTCTCTAACACCTAAGCAATTTTTTAGCCCAAATGAGAGCCACTTGTTTTGAAGTAGCGCTAACTAGGGCCAAGAGTACAATTTAGATAAACACTCATCACATTCGCTTGCACGCCCCTTTTTTACTGTGGGGCACATTCATACGCCTTACAAATAGAACAAAGGAAAGCAAACACCCCTGAATCGGGACCCGAACCTGGGACTTCTAGAGCACAAGGAATATGCGCTACCCCTAATCCAGGACGCCGGCTATATGCTTGTAAAGTACATGATCAATCATGTAACACCTTCGTTAAAAATTGGATAAAAATACATATATTAGATGCTAAAATTATTTACAAAATTTCATGTATCTAAACTGATGCGTTTCTGAGTAATATTTATTTGGCAGAGTTTTGCGAATTTTTTTTGTTATCTGAAAGGATTTTCTCGTCAACTTTTGATCACAAATATTATTACATTTGAAACAATCATAAATTATAAAAGATTCATGATCCCAATATTTTTCTGTACAATTCCAATTTAGGAGGCGATTCATCGCATTAGATTCCTGCATTAATTCACTAGAGTATCGGGCTCAAAATTAAGGATGACCAATCTGAATGTGAAAACATTTTCGATTGCATGAACTCGCATAATACATATTCTTTTATTAGTGTCAGATTTTATTGACATTTTAAATCAGTATTGTTACAGAAATTCCTCAAAACTCCGTTCATGGATTGTATGGCAAAAAGTGTAAAAGGCTCTATAAAATTAACGACGCCTTATTTCTCGAAAAAAATGCTGTACACAGGTAAAAAACTTAGAATGTACAGTAAATTGGTACTTGAAGTAAAAGAAGTACATGAACAGCATATTTTATATATTTCGGACAAAGAAGCTTATTGAAAAATTTTGGAACTCAGCTCTTACTCAATTATTGCTGCTCAATAATTGCTCAATACTTGTCACTAAATTGCTGACAATTTAATTAGAATCCAGTTGAGCTACCTCTAAAATTCTGTTTCTTACCATGAAGGTTGATCACATCCATATATAATTTTTTAAATTAGTCACTTTATTTTAATATTTCAATCCATTTTTAACTTAATGAACATGTTAATTGTTTATTTTAATCTATTTCAATAACTTTTTAAAATATTTGTTATTATTTATTGTAATGATTGCTCTCCATTTATGTTTTATATTGCTTCTCAATGGTAGTGTAATGGGATTAATGGTTATAAATACGGTAATAGCAAAGTGATTATGATGAAGCAGATAATGATAAGCGGTTATGCTATACTAAAATTTTATAATTAATCGAATTTACTTTTTTTTTTGTAATTATGCTTACAGCATTTTTAATCGACTAGCCTTCTGCCCTAGACCTAGTTTGAAATCCACCATTGCGTGAGGTTGGTTGTATTTATGAATTATCATATTAAGTTACACTTTAATAGAGTTTTTTTAATTAAAAAAATAGATATCTGCTACTTTAGAATGAAGATAATATCCTAAATTTCATTCGGCTAGATTGATGCGTATTTGGCTCTCTCTCTCTCAATTTGATTTATATCTGTCTTCGATCAGATAAACGGAATTGAAAAAAATCAGACTAAGGAAAGCATGAAACATCAATATTCATTAATTCTCAAGGTCGAATTTTTCTTTCAACCATTGCAGTACTTCTTCTTTTCATACTTCATAGCAAGAAAATAAAAATAACAGCTGAAATCAGCAAATATTCATACGCTAATTATGCAAAAACATTCTGCGATAATGTATATAAAAAATGGCACGATTTTGATGAGAAGTGTTGATAGAAAAAACTTTGTCCTTATTCTGTCTGAATTGCTGAGTGTCAAATGATAGCAATAGATAAGTGCCCTGGATGTCGCTTGGCGACAAGGCTCTCTTTTCTCTCTGTCTTTTTTTCTTTGTCTATCTTTTATGGTAACCCTTGAAAAGAGAAGGGGAGAATATAGAAAGAAATGCAGGGGAAATGATACAGTGAAGCGAGACATTTTTTTTTTCCAATGCAGCTGGAATTCCCATAAAAACTTCCTGTTGAATTTTTAATTATGATCTCCTTAATTCAGCTGTTAAACTGCACAAACAACTGTCTGTTTCTCTTGTTCTTTGTTTAATAAGATATATACATAAATCTAATCTTTGAAAAATATGGATTTGATATTGAGAAGAGATCTATAGGTTTTTCGAGAAATCCAGTATTGAAATTTATCGTTATTTATCTAAAAAAAAAAAAAAATCTTGAAACAATATTAATAGTGTGAAGTAACAATTTAATTAAAAAACAAATGAGTTTTTAAAATTCTTTAAATGGTGTTATTCATTTTGTTAAGAAAACTACAATTTTTTAAAATTCTGTGCAGTTTTTCCTTTCAATTTTCTTCAATAATTCTATAAAATTAATTCCACATATTTACATCAATAAACATAGAATGGTATTAATGTGAATATACATATGTATTCTACAACTGAAATTCTCTGATAACTTTAATGAATTCAATAAAATTTTAGACTGGCCATATTTATATATTTCATCAAGAAATTTATTGACTGTTAAAAAAGATAGTTCAATTAATGATACTGGTATAATGGCTGTAACTTTTTTATCATGTCAAAACATGATGCTGTTCTTGGGATGTGGGTTTTGGCGTCAACAAAATTCCGTAGGCGAAAAATAATAAAGATGAAAAATAAAAAATTATTATCTGCATGAGCATTTTTAAAAAATCAGCTTTTAATAACGCGTTGCCTTCGCATTTACAAAAATTTTGATTAAAAAACAAAGTTCAAGACTACATCAAATAAAACCTGGAAAAATGTCATTTTGAGCACGAAATTATATGAAAAAAATAGGAAATGCGATATTTATTTTAAACAATAAATAAGAGACAAAGTGTGTTTTGGATCGTTGGCAATACTAAAGTGAGTCATTCAATGAAACAATTAAAATGAATAAAAATATAATTTAACTCGCACGAGCACGTGGTGCTTGACTGTTTAAGAAATGATGTTCTGACATGATACATTGAAATATTCAAGGCAGATTTCATTTTAATCTTTATATATTATTCAGTTATATTAATCAGACATGTTCGAGTATTTGTTACATCAACTCTTCAAGAAATATTTCTTAATTTGACTCGCAATAACGCATAGACAAGAGTAATGGATCTAGTAACATAGGATTATTAATATAAAGCATAAAACTTTGTATAGTTAATTTATCAATATCATTTTTTTATTTGCATGAATTCTTCTGATAAGAAATTTGTTTCATTATCATCATGATAATTTGCGTTAGAATAAACGTATTTAATACTTTCATTTCAGAAAGAATGTCACTGAGCAAAAAAGTAAATGTCTTGAATAAAATTGTATTAACAATATCTTTATATGTGAACGGCAAATAGCAGAAAAATGTTGGGTGATATTTTTATTCTCCGTGAATGGGAACATTTATTAAAAATGCATTTATGTAATCTATGCGGATGTTTGTGACCCCTTTTTATTTATCGTGTTTTCATTTATGTGAGATACTGATCACTGTGGCGACAGTATAATTATATAACTGCTGTTGTTTTTTATTACGAAATTTACAAAATTTGCACAACATTGCTCGTGATACGAAGAAAGCGAAATCAAAATCAAAATCACAATAACATAAAATAAAGCTCTGAAAATATAGCGAAAAATAATATTAGTTTTGCATACTTAATTCTTTTCCGTGTCCTGATTCCACCTGGTGAACAACAGAAGATAAAAAACAAAATAAATGATAGAAAATAAAAATGCTTTAAAAAGAAATGGGAGATAAAAAGATAATGAAATTCGGAAATTTGCTGGAAACGATGCCATTCGAATATAAATTATACAAAAATAATTTGCATCATTCTTGGTTTTGATTCCTTGCCAAATCAGATCAGAAGGAAAATCTCACCTCAAGGAGTAACGCAGAAAATCTTTGAACTAATTTTTAATTCAAAACCAATGCTAAAAAAAAAAGAAGACATTTTTGATTGTATCTTTTTTTGGAGAGAGATGTTCGTATGATGCAATCAAAAAATTTGGAAAAATAATTGAAATAAAATGTCGAATTCAGAAATTTTAGTTTTAATTTTAAAAAACTGAAAAAAGTTATTATTAAAAGAAATCTTTAAATTCAGTAGATTATGTTATATAAGTAAAATAAAAATCTTCAGAACATTAGTTTTTTTTCATATAATGCAAATATATATTTTCTACGATCATTAGAAACTATATTACAGGAAATAGTATCAAAAATCATCCCAAAGAACTCAAAAAATTAAAACATTTATTCAAACTTTGACAAGCGTCATCATTACGCTTATATGTATGAAAAATTCCAGACATAATTGCAATAGATTTATCTGCATGTCACAGCCACGCACAAACCAAATACACATTAAATTCCTTTCTTAAATGTAGATTTTTGAGTTTGTCAAAGTAAATTTTGTTTTTAATTTTTAAAAATATAAAATGGTTTTCTCTGCTTTCATCTGATTACCGTAAAAAACAGAAGAAAGAAAGTTTTGTACTTTAGGAAAGGTCAGGGAGCTCATTAACGGTTAATATATTAAGGATTTTATTTTATTCACATTCGATTGAAAAAGTGATTTGAATTCCTGTAGGCTATGAATTTAATATCTGATTGATTCATTTTTAGTTAATCAATACTTTTTTTTATCATGTCAGAACATGATGTTGGTTTTGGAATGAGGTTTCTTTCGTCAACAAAATTCCGTAGGCGAAAAACAAAAATTTTATTATCTGCACGAGCATCTCAAAAAATCAGCTTTAAACAATGTGTTGCAAAATCTCTGATTAAAAAAAATAAGTTAATGACTACAGCGTAAAAAACCAAGAAAAATGTCATTTTAAGCACTTGATTGTCTGAAATGAAATAAATAGGAAATGGGATATTTTTTTAAACAATAAATTCGAGGCAAAGTTTTTTGGATCGTTTGCAATGCTAAAAGTGACTCATTCAATGAAACAATTAAAATGAATAAAAATACAATTTAACTTGCACGAGCGCGTGGTGCTTGGCCGTTCAAGAAATTAGGTTCTGACATGATACATTGATATATGCAGAGCAGAATTCATTTTAATCTTTTTTTTTATTTGCTGAGGTCAAACCTTGTAATTTCAAATTCTGCGGAACCTTAAAAACTATCCAGTATTTTATTTGATTATATCACTGTTAAGCTGATGGTAAATTTGCAATATTGCATAGGAGGTCTGAAAAAATTTGAAATTTTGACCTCATTTGTTAATTTTTCTTTTCAACCATTTCTCCATTTTAACTATTACTATAAAACAACTGATTCATGTATACTTCATGAAATACAATAAATCCCTTCACTAAATTACAAAATATCATTTGTTTGAGAAGAATATATATGAAAGTCGGGGTATATAATGGAAATTGATCTGCAAGAATTCGAATAAATCTCTAAGTAGACCATCCTTATGGACTATCTAGAGATTTTTAGGTTAGATATTAGAGAAAACTTTCTTAAACAGTTATCCAATGAAAGGGGCCATGGTGGCCTAATGATAAGGTCCTGACTCGTGAGCTGTAGGGTTTCAAATTTGATGCTCGATTCCACCGAAGAACCGTCGTGTACAGGGATGCGTTGCACGTTAAATCTGCCATGGCCAAACGTTCTTCCGCTTGTGTGGTTTGGTCTGGAGAGGGGGTGACAGCTCGGGTGTCGTCCTCGTCATCTGATCGCCGTTCAAAATTACGAGGTCCATCCCAAAATAGCAACAACAACGGGATGTTAATATAATTAAACCAAAATAACATCCAGGCAAAGTATGTTGTGAATTCAATATAAAGCGCATTTTTTGCATTTAACCGCAATTCATCAGTTTTGTAGTTACATGATTATAGCATTCAACCCACAATATGATCAACTATCGTGAAATAATCTAAATTAATAATAATGTGTTTAACAACAAAACATGATTATGTGCTTTATATTTTTCTATATTTTATTTTCGAATTATTTTTTGTAATTGATCGTTATTTATTGCTTATTTATTAATATTTTATGTTATATATTAATTTATATTATCAGTTACCTATTTATCTAATTTAAATTAATTAAATAAATAGGTAACTGATAATATAAATTAATATATATTATCAGTTACATAACGACGAGTTTTTATATCTTTCCGGAGTTTGACATTTCATTAATTTAAATTAATACTGTTTTATATTGTACCTTATGTATTAAAAATGTTTATGTTATACTGTATGTATTAAAAATGATTACGTTGTACATCATAACTTTTCAACAGCATTTTTAATATTATTTTGCTTCAATTTTACAGATAGTTTTAAATCTCTTGTTAAAAACACACACATTAATAAACATTAAAAAAATTTTTAAAAACTAATTCTATTAATAAGAAATATTAAATGAAAACCTTGTCTCAAATCCATGAAGAAGAAAAGAAGAAAAAAAAAATACGCTGAGTTTACTGTCAGCCATTCAAAATAAATCGCCAATTGTGGCAGCCCTGCTAACGACACTCATTTGCAATGGTAGATTAACCTGATCCCCTGAGGCGCTGTGACTCGTAAGTTATATCGTTATCTATTGTTCCTCGTGACGTCAACTAGCAATTTCAAAATGTTGCTCTCTCGGAAATACATAAATGCGATAAATGAACCAAGATTTTAAGATAATATGAATTGCACATTATTTTCGACAGAACGCCAGTTTCATTAAAAACGAATCAGAGAAGAGAAAATTTATGATAATATATTCTTCTAAAGCAGTTTTATAAAAGTTCTCTTCAATAACTTTGCATCTGAAAGTGCCTATTCTAAATTTCTAAAGAGGAATGGCTTTGCATGTGTATTCGGATATTTCGTAATCTTAATTTTTAATGGTTGGCTTTTGTTAGACGAATGAACTGTTGGATATAATGATAAAATATTTCAATTTTCTCGTCTTATTCAATTTTAGAATTACGACTGCTATTAATTTAATGAATGCCTGAAACGTTCTTAAAACTTGTTTTAAATTAATTCTTCTTTTTTTTCTAAAATGAAAAATTCTTTTGAATGACAATGTAGAACAAAACGAGGCCAAACGGATCATGATCGTGTTAAATAATTTTAAATAAAGATGGTGAATTAAATCAGTATCTTTATTTTATTCATAAAATTACACTTAACCAAATAAAATTGACATAGTAATCTCGACGTGTATTTGCAAACCTCCAGTAAATAAAGCAAATAATAATAGAGAAATATTTTTCAAAAGTTTGATTTACTTTAATAAATTAAAGAAAATAATTATACCAGAATAAGATTGCTGTTATCATTAAAAGTTTTTTTTTTAATTTTATAGTATTGAAAAAATAGTTTCTGGTCTTAACATATAACAAAGTTTTTAAGAAAAAGTTTTTAGTTTTTAGAAAATATTAAATACCCGGTTAATTATTAATTAAAAATCGAGTTAGTATTTTATTAAACCCACTCTGAATGAAACTACCTAAGGAATAAATATGTTAAATATGAGCTAAATTGGACACTTTAGGTCAAACAGTTTGCTGTATAAAATATTTTGAATAATTTTTAGCTCATAATTTACATGTCATAACCTACCTACCTACTATAATACTACCCATAATAATACTACCTACAAACCTACTATAATACTACCTAGGTCATAACCTACTATAATACTACCTAGGTCATAGCCAACTATAATGCTACCCATAATAATACTACCTATAAACCTACTACAATACTACCTAGGTCATAACCTACTATAATACTACCCATAATAATACTACCTATAAACCTACTATAACACTACCTAGGTCATAAC
This sequence comes from Argiope argentata, assembly GCA_026289955.1. Lineage (NCBI taxonomy): Eukaryota > Metazoa > Arthropoda > Arachnida > Araneae > Araneidae > Argiope > Argiope argentata. The sequence goes on along the minus strand of JAOUZG010026641.1, from coordinate 11,032,563 downwards.
CTATTATAATACTACCCATAATAATACTACGTATAAACCTACTATAATACTACCTAGGTCATAATCTACTATAATAATACCCATAATAATAATACCTATAAACCTACTATAATACAAACTATAAACATCTTCCTATATCATATAAAGCTACATACGTCATATAAAAAAAACACGAGGCGTGATTTTTTACTTAAACTTTCTCACCTACTCATCAGTAAAGATCTAATGCCCTCCCCCTCCTTCCTCTAGCATAAATTTTTGGCCTTATGAGAAGACAAGACATACCTTGCACGGGATTGGAACAATAATTATGAAGTGTAGCATTATTAGAATCAAGCATTTTTACAAATGCTGTCATCTGAATATTTTTAGACATCTTTTTAAAGGCTAATTGGAAGCATAATTTGACTTGGAACAACGATTGTAGTAACACACACATACATAAAAAAAGAAAAAAAGAAAACCTATATTAAATTTTATTTAATGAAATCATTGTTGTCATATTCCGCTTTACAACCGAATTAGAGGTGCAGTAGCTTCTGAAGGTATGAACCCTTCAGCACGCAAGGGCAGAAGAAGTCTGACTTCTAGTTCACACACGTCACAAACCTTTTTTACAGAGAGAGCTTCATTCATGCATTTCATTCCTTTATCCAAAGATCGTAATTTAGATCTGGGAGAGATAACGTTCACCTCTGACCCACCACTCTCAGTGGATCTCGACATGGAGGACTTTGGGCTCACGACAGGTTTAACGAGCGTCAACCACACACTCTCAGAGAGTCTTCGGCCGGCAAGGTTCGAACTCACAGCTTACAGGCATTCGAAAATATAGAAAGTTAACTCAGACAGATTTCATTCAGAATTTGATCAGAAATTATATTTTAGGCTCTAAACCTGTATACCAAATTTTATCTATTTAACTTTTTATGGTTTGTAATCATCGAGTTCATTGGTACTCAAACTATTTAATAGACAGGCTTCAATTGCATGGATTTCGTTCGAAACTCAACTGAAATCTACTGAAATCTGAAATCTAACTCAAAACATTTGTGAGTTATTCAGCTCGTAGGCAGACAGCATAATGCGAAATATTCATTTTTCTTTATCGAAAATTTTAATCATCTTGCAGATTAATTAAAATCCAGAATTCAAAATTTTAAGCAATAACAATATCTAATCTACATTCATATACAAGAAAATAAATAAATAAAACTTGTAAAAAACCAGTGTTGTTGTTACTTATGGCACTTGTCATATTGGACAAGTCCCCCGCTGACACAGCAGCAGATTTAAGTCGAATGAAGCGTCTCTTGTATTTGAGTAGCGCCAACTAGGGCCAAGAGTACGACTTAGCTACACAGTCACCACATTCGCTTGCACAGACCCTTTTCACAGGGGGGGGGGCACATTTACACATCTCACAGATAGCACACAGTGGAACAACCATGCCCAAACCGGGACTCCCAGAACACGAGGAAGACGCGCTACCTCTGTGCCAGAAAGTCGGCAAAACCAGTGTGGTTATAAGTTTAATTATAATCACCCTGTACTTAGTATTGATACATCAACCTTCTAAGAAGTTTATTCGTCGTCTCAAGAACACTTTTACAGTATGTCCTTTTTTATTTTTTTATTTTGTTTGTTTTGTTTTGATATATCATCTAGTGAAGAGAAATAAGTATTCATTTTAATCCTCTTTACGCATATTCTCTAGGCTCAGTAGATATGGGTTTAGAGAATATTCACAATATAATTTTATTAGGTTCGAAAAATGTACTTCTGGAATTATGTTTAGAGTTAGACGGATGAAATTTAGTATAAGGAATTTAAACCGAATTTGTAGATTTCTATTACATTTTTGTACATAACCCTTCAGAAAAAAAAAATCGTCCGCGTACAAATGAATAGACACCTGCAATATGCAAAGAGCCAGATGGCTAAAATCATGCATCAAGATTTAGCACCTAAAATATAGATCCGTATCAAATTTGCAATAAAACCATTTAAAGGATTGATTGCTAAATTTGTTCTTTCACAAGAATGTAAACGTAATAGCTCAGAAACGCAATGGTTTAAATGAATGAAACTAGGTTCTCTGATCTTGTGTCTACCAAAGGCATTCAAAAAGTAAGTTACACTCAAACCATTGGGTCATAAAATAGTCCTTTACAATACAATAAAATGCACATACTAGCACACTATTTCTCTACTCAATCTCCCTGTCGCTGGAGACATTTTTCGGAACGCAGTACTCATCGTTCGATGCCCTGACTATAGAAAATCGCTCCTTAGTCCTGGAGTCAGTCCTGGAAAGCTGCCTGAACCTGATGGTCATCTTTGAAATATGGAATGAGCACTGCTAGCGGATATTTCAAGTCCTGTGTAATGTATACAATGCTCACTCTGAAATTGTCGAGAACAATGTCTTCAAACGCGCTGCACCATGCATGATGTGCTCACCTTTGTTGGCCTTCTTTGACTTTTCATATCGCTCTGCTAGCAGCATCTCACAATGGCAGGACGTGGCATTGCATATGGCTCATGCATCGCCAATATTTCATGATGAATATCTATACTCGTTCAATGAATATCTGTCTCTGGTATATCTGTATCTGTAACTGAATATCGATCTCTTCGATGAATATAACTCTGGAATTGCTGAGAATAATGTCTTCCACGCGCTGCACCATGCCTGATGTGCTCACCGTTGTTGGCCTTCCTTGCATTTCCACATCGCTCTGCAAGCAGCGTTTCACAATGGCTGGACGTGGCATTGCATGCTTGCTCATGCATTGTCAATATTTCACGATGAATCTCTGTACTCCATTCACATTTAGTCCACAACCAATGTATTGTTCCGTGTACATCAACATTAGAGTAAAATTCCAGTTAAGGTGTCATTTTTATTCTCGTTCTACGCAACAACGGTTTTCACTATCTGAATGAAATTGCTATCGTTGTAAGTCCACTTATCTACTGTGCAAGCTAAGCTCTTATTTCATCATGAGGCCATGTGTAGGGGACAGGGACTGACGAATTCAGGGGCATACGAGCAGTTGCCCCGGGCCCCCACGTAATTGGGGGCTCCCAAATCGAATAAAAATATTATTTTACGTTTCCTTCTTTAATGAATCGTCTTCATTACTAAAGTAGTGAAGCAGAGAGAGGATCTAAAGAAGTTTTTGCCCTGGGTCCCAACTAAGCTAAGTCGGGCCCTGGTGGGGAGGGGCAAATGTAACTTACTTTTTGAATGCCCTTTGTACAATTATAGTTCCATACCAAATTTTGATTTTAATTGCTTGAAAAACATGCATTTAAAATACATATTTGATTGTTCACATCGATTTTAAGCATATCCCCATAATTAACCGCATGTTAAATTGACATCAAAGATTGATACCTTATAACTAGAGTTATGGAATTAATACCTAAGAACAATCTTGTTCTTTATTATACTACGAATTCCCACCGGGGGACACCTCGAAAACAGGATGAGATACTTCCGGTATTGTGGTTGGATCACGCCACCTTGGAGGATATACATAAAGGTGGGGGATCTGGCACCTCTCATCGATGACGGGTCGTACTTACTTAGAAAAGGGTTGTAAGATTTTTGTGAAATAAATATTTATATAATCAAGGTATTAATCCAAAATCAATTTCCAGATGGTGTCACGTAAGTGTACTATAATTAAAATTGAATTGAAATGAAATGACTCTTTATTATGCTACGAATTCCCTCCGGGGGGGGGGGATCACCTTGATGTGTCCGGTATTGTGGTTGGATCACGCCACATTAGAGGGTACACAAATAAGTAGGAAATATGGCTCCTTCCATCGATAACGGACCATACTTCCTTAGGAAAGGGTTGAACCGTAACCTGTGATGGCCCTTAAGACTCAACAGTTCTCGCCAGTGTTGCTGTTGCCGTGGTCTGGTCATTGAGTTTTTTTAAAAATGCATTTGCCTTCGAGTGGGTCGGAGAAACAGTGTTAATATTTATTATACTACGAAGCATACCGCTCTCATGTGGAGAATATTGAAATTAAAAATTTGAGTAATCGTGAAGTTCACAGCATTGCCCAAGGCCCAAAATGTTAGGTTTAAGAGGAGGGAGAATAACATTTTTTAAAAATAAAACATGACAGAAAGTTTAGGAGAGACCTCTTCCGCTGGTTTTTGTAAAAGAAGGAAGCAAAAATATTTTGAATATTGCTGTGAAAACTTGCATTCGAAATGAAAATACTTTGAACGCAAAAAAAAAAAAGAAATAGGAATATAACTTTTCCAGATAAAAAAAATCTCATCTCGACAAGATTGAAAAAAAAAGGGAGGGGGGTCTCTGAAATCTTAAAGTTCACTATTATTTCTTTTCTTTTTTAAATTCTGGTTAGAAACTTGCAATGCAAATATAAATATTTCTTTGATCCAAAGAATACTTTAAATTTCCAGAAAACGTGTTCTAAAAACATATTTTTTTGTGCAGCGTTTTGAGTTTCCTGCTGCCAATTGATTGTTTTTTTTTAAACGCAATAACTAAATATTCTTTCCTGCAAAAATTCGAAGTTGCGTTTCGAAGCGTGTGGGAAAATTCTTGCGTGATTCTTCTTATTACGCTTGCATTAAATTTGATATTTAAATATCTTTTAAAAACTTTACCACAAATAAACAATTAAACAACAAACACAAAAACAAAATTTTTAAAAACACGTTTGTGTTAGTAAACTCAAAGTACGATATTTTTAATTTAAAATTTTGTGGTAATAACATAAATGTAAAAGTGAAGAATTAGCCATAGAAATATTTTAAGCAAACTAATATTTTTAATTGCATTCCTGACAAATATAATTTTTTACTAATGTTTTATAATTTTTTTCAGATGGTATTATTATCAAATGATTTATATTATTACAAAAAAATTGCTTTTGATGCAGTTTATAAAAAAATCAAGTTTAAAAAAATGTTTTGTGTAATAAATATTTATAAAATCTTGGTATTGATCTAAAATCATTTCCAGATGGCGTCACTTGCATATAATTAAAATTTAATTGAATTTAAAAGGTCAACTGCTAATTCTGCTCTGAAAACTTTAAAAAGGTGTATTTTCATCCAGAACACATAATTACAGAAAATTTCAGAACTGTCTTGAACTAAAATCTAAGCATCAGTTAAAAATCTATTTCCATATGGCTGCACTTGTATATAAGTGAAATTTAACTATTATTTAATTTAATTTCATTAAATTTCAGAGCTTTAAGTGAAAAACCTTGTTCAGAGTGTAGAATTGAGTGATATTCTGTGCAAAACAAAAACACGCGAATGAACAAAAACGTTAAAAAACCCCGATTTTTAAAAAATCATTCTTGCATAATCTATAAATACAAGAATATAATGCGGTTTCCTGTGTAACTATAATACTGCAGATTCTCTAATCAATATCTGTGAAAAGGGCAGCTCAGAGAATATGCTAGAGGAAAAAACAGGTTCATTATAGATCATTTTCAAAATTGTATTTAAAATAACATAGATTACTTATAGAAGTCTCTGAAATAATAATAAAAAACATTTTTGAATGCTCAAACATTTGAATTCACCTACATTTATTGAATTTAATTCTTTAATATATATATATATATATATATATATATATATATATATATATAATGCTAAAATATTCTCTTATTTCCTCATTCCATTCCATTCTCCACTAAGGGGCAGTTTTGCTCCAAACAATTCTTTAGTATTTTGTTTAAAAATGATATATATATTAAAAAGTGGTGGCAACACCAACTTTGGTTATTGTAAATTCTTTCAAGTGTCGGCATTAGTGATTATTTTTGTTTGTATACATAATTTGAGATTTTTACTTCGTTGTTTCAGAAAATAAAACGATGTTATTTTATACTATAAAGATCTACACGTCTACTTGTTGCCGAGTAACTGACCAGTTCTCATGTAAGATGGAGTTGGAGTAACTGTTTAAGGTCTGGGACGAATCGGCCCTCCCGACTCGGAAGCTTTGTGAAATTGCTGCATCGTCTAAAAGCCAACAATTTCCACATTCCGAGTGAAGGGATAAAATACTTTCCTTCGAAGCACATACCTTTAAAAGATCCCTATGATTCCCTTACTTGTGATTGGCATGTGATGAAAATCCCTATTAAAATCTCACAGTATATAATCACAGGGATAAAAGTCATCAGTTTTTCTTCATTTCTTGTTGTATTCTAAGTTGTGCCCGTCGCTTCTGTTTGTACATAATGCGTGACCTCAGGATGCAAGAAAGCGAAGTATAGATTTCCTATATTTATTTCGGAAAATATTGATTTTTAATCTCCATAAAACCAGTAAATAGTATTTTTGACATTTACTCATATATAAAATATACATAATTTGGATTAAAATTTTTTACAGATATATTATTTTTACGATCAAATTTTGGATCTACAAGGGAAATTTAAATGTCATACTTTTCTACCTGAAGTAAATTTAACCCTATTTGAAATGATCTCTTCAATGTCAAAACGTTTTGCTGTACATTTGATACCTCAGTTCTGAAGTTTAATTTTATATAATGATGCTTGAATTACATATATTTCGATGTTTGCTACGGTGTTATTCTGACTTTTAATGCCCACAATTTATACCCAGACACAGCAAGTTTGAAAGCAGATAAATTGCCTCCAATATATTTGTGCGTGAAAGTACTCACTCTTATAACAGGATGAGAGACACACTAGAACAGGCACCGGATTGATTTCTAAAGGCTTTAACACAGACAAACTCAAAGCAGAACACAGACAAACTCAAAACAGATTATATACTTCCAATAATTTTTAAAACAAGTTGAACTACTTTATTAAGATTATAAGACCAAAACCGTAAAAAGGAGAAATCAAATTTCTTTAGAAATAACATAACTCAAAATTTATAAATATAATAATAAATTTTTATATAAATATCAATATGATCATTTCTTAAATACATAAATAGATTAGAGTACAGCTAAAATGCATTCAAGGAGTTCCCTTTGATTTTCATTCAGTTTTTGGAATCGAACTATGCAATTACAATTATAAAAGGATTATTTAGATATCTAAAAACGTTCGCCCAAAGAACAATTTTCAGAATATGTCTGATGAAATGAAATATTAAAACTTGCACTACTGCATTATTTTATCACACGTTTTTATCAAAGAATAACAACTGCAGAAGAGAGTTGAAATCAGATGGGGCTGAAATTCAGTGGCAGAAAGCAGTAAAATTATTTTTAAAATCGGAATCAATTTCATATCGGCGAAATTTTGTCTTTATCGTTTCATGTGCTTTTTACTGAATTCAAAATTATCACCTTTCAATATCGTATTAAAATTCTTCTCTGATTCTTCATGAAACGGCATCAAAGCATCTAAAGTAAATTGCTTTTTTCTTAAAGAGTTTTATCAAGTTTGAAGAAAACAAAAAGGATCTTTTTGTGTGTGTGTGAAATACATGATGGCATTAAAATGTAAAAGTAGACTGAATGCTCCGCTGCTAAGGGTGGCTGTCCACCCTCTAAAAGATGACATGGACATCTTCAGAAACAAAGACGGTCAAGTATCAGTTTCAGGAATGGACGGCTTGCTCATGGATACAGTATTGAAAGCACTTGGATACAGTTACAAATTGGTGATTCCAGCAGATGGTGAATGGGGTCGCCTGAAAAATGGAAATTGGACGGGAATGATCGGAGAAATTGTGAACAATCGAGCAGATCTAGCTTGGACGTGGCTTTCACCGACAGAAGGAAGATATAAGGTGGTTGATTTCAGCAATGTATATCACAGCGAAGGGATAACATTCGCAGTTGCGATACCATATCCGGCACCTACTGCATATACTGTCTTTTCGGCATTTGATCTTCCAAGCTGGATCGGCATTTTTGCCATCATGATCATAATGTCGCTGGCATTGCTAATTATAGGAGCAAAGCATTCATATCTGCATATAATTTTTCAAATATTCGGAAGCATTTTAAAGCAACCGCTTATGATAACAATCCATTCCAAAAAAATCCTTACTTTGATCGCATTCTGGTTACTTTTCACGCTGTTAATTTCATGTTTTTATTCTTCGGTCCTCCTCTCCTTTTTGACGAAACTACTGGCACCAAAATTTCCTCGAAATTTTCGAGAACTTTCAGAAGAGGTGTCTAAAGGATATTTGAAATGTTATTTACCTCATTCATCGGACATTCAACCGCGTCTTTTGAATTCTGAAGAAGAGTATTTAAGAAACCTTGGAAAAAACGCCGAAAGAAACAATTGGAGAGTCGATTCATTACAAAAGAGGATGAATTTTGCTTTAATCGATTCGGATATATTTTTTCGTATTCGAAATAGAAAGCCAGATTCCGGATTACTCATTATTTCCGAAGATATACTTTTTTCAAGCCATCATGCAGTTGCAATGCGAAAAGATTACTTCTGTTTGGAGAGATTTAATTCTATGCTGACTCGTGCAGTAGATGTTGGATTGTTTGATTTCTATCAGAAAAAGGTCATTTTTAATAACTTTGTTCCGAGGAATATTGAAACCAAAGAGGGTGAGCCTTTGAGGGTTGAAGATTTTCTAGGGGTGTTCCTCTTACTTTTAACAGGAATTTTGTTTTCCATCTTTTCATTTTTGATGGAAATTACGTTTTGGAATTGTTTCGATAAAAAAAAGCTAAAAGTGGATTCGTAAGACAAATAATTGCACAAAATTGCAAATAAGCGTTTAGCTCCTAGATTCACAATTTCACAGAGATTTTTAAAAAGAGTTTCAAAACAGATCTAAACTGAATCTGCTTGCAGGAAAGTGTATAAATAGAAATATGAGTCGCCCAAGAACAACAGAAAGAAATTAAATTTGCCTTAAAATTTTTGTGCTTGCTATCTTGACGATTAAAGCAACGATTTTAAGTAAAACTGCATAAGTATCTCATTCAGGTATATAACGCTATCGACAAGAATTATTAAGATATTTTTGATAAACATATTCTTGACATTCATTGAAAACAAACAACACTTGAATCGAAAAAATTGGGTCTATTATTTTTCATAACCACTTTCTAAAATTGCAACTGCAGATTTGCTCTTTTTACAACAATTTTTATTATTTTGAATCATCTTTTTAAATCATTTATTAATTTTCTTATCTATATAAAAATTTTAGGAAGAAAGTATGCATCCGAATTTTTATTTACATTGATTTATTTTATTTACTTTTGCAAACTTTAAAAGAATATTTCAAGTAAAAAGAATATAATGAATTTTTTTACATCCAGTTCAAAATAAAAAGAATATTTTATTACCATAGAACTTTTTCGACTGAGTTCGCTGTAGTGGGTGTATGATGAAACAATCAACAACAAATGATGACGCTTATTAATAACGAATGCATAAACGATAAAAAGAAGCATAGACGTATACAAGTAATAAGCAGCAACTTTTCTGGCAAGCAGCAGTGCGCAAACAGTGCAACAATGATAAAAGGCTCAAAACGTCCACGGAGAAAACTCAATCAACTATTAATCCTTTGCGGTCCGATGCTGAGTGTGATTCGACATTCAAGACGGTGCATCATTTTGACGTTTTATTTATTTTTAAATTTTGATTATTGAAAATACCTACAGAATGGTTAAGAGATGTAGATTAGTTTTTCAAAGAAATTCGACTTAAAAGAATTATATATAATTATTCTTCATAGCAATAAGCAAATCTTTGTATTAGGTGAATAATTTTGCATCTAATTATCTTTCGGATTGCAAAGCCATTTGAACATTTGAGTCCGTGAACATAAAACACTATCTCCAGCTCGGATTCATTACGTTTTATAGCCATGGCTCAGAAGATTCTTAAGCAATCAAGCATATCACAGTTTTTATAAGGTCTATCGCTGAAATACATGAAGATTCCATTATCCTCCTTTCGCCGCCAAAGTTGCCAAATTTGTCATCAAGTTGCTGAATGATCGAATGTTGCTAGGAATCACTAATCCGGTATCCAATTAGCATCCAACAGAGGGGCTAGTAAAATGGTCTTTCATACGATGGAACAAAGTGTACCAGGAAGCACCATAACAGATACATAACAGTATTTATCCAAAGGGTCATCCTTCCCGAATGATGCATGAATGGACATTGTAGAACTTAGAGTTCATTGAATGAAAGAATCTGACTAAAGTTATACGTTTGTATTGTAATAGATAATCCATCAAAAATAGGGAGTAATTTCGTTTTTAGAGCTTTCTGCTTTTAGGCAAAAAGGTGATAAACACGGAATGCTATTCTTCGAAGAGAGGGCAAATATTTCCGAGCATTGCATGTTATATCATTTATGATTTCTCTTTTTATTCCTCCGCTTGCACGGAAACAATGTTCACTATTCTCTCCTAAACTGTTTGAAGGGGAAAAGATACTGTAGAAACCCCAATACTGAAGATATCAGAAATAGGGCGTGAATATTTTAGTCATGCTAAAAAAAAATTGCGACCTCAAAAATTGTAAAAACGAAATGTTGGAAAATCAATGATAAATAAAAATTAATTAAATAATTGTACTGTAATTTTTTTTGAAAGTAAATACTAATTCCACTGCTTATATTTTTGTTTTACTCGTAATTTTATGATATTTTCTATTATTTAGTCAATGTTGTATAAATACTTTTGAACTAAAATAAAAATTGCAGAAAAAAACCGCAATTGGGAATATTTAATTTGAAATTTTAGCTTCAGTTTTTCATCTAGTGTGTAGATTTCCCTCAAATTTTGTATCAAATCCATCAAAAGACGAATTTGCATACCTAGAAACGCGATATACAACAAGGACATATAAAACATTAGTTTATGATATTGTTATTGTTGTTGTTATTGCCATGTCCTCTGAAAAAAATCATACTTTATGGTGCATCTGAACATTCTTGGCAAAATAAGTGGCAGAATCAGACTATAATGCCTCCTCAATAGGGTGGTCTAGTTAGTGAAGGCCTGCCGTAACTGCATGGCAGATGAAGACATGGTGAGGTGTAAGTTCCTCGTCAGGAATTGTTGCCAGAATTTTGGTATTTTCTTGTCTCATCAGAGAGAATTGTCATGTTTTTGCGGTATTTTGCAGAGGCAGATTTCCAAATAGGCGCATGAGGCGCGCGCCTCGGACCTCAAAATTTAGTTCTAAAATAATAATGATTTAAATTTTGAAAAAGAGGATATTTTTTAATAAAACCTTTCATTTTTACACTCTACTATTACCACTCCCAGGTCACCTATTTCAATCAAAGAATCATTTAATATCAGTACTCTTGGAAAACCAACTATTCTGAGAGTGAGAGTAAAAAGTCAACCAGGAGGGGGGAGACATTTAACATCATTTATCTTGTACGAAACTGAAGAGATAGATATATTACACCCTCCTGGACACCCGGAACCTAAGAAGTACAGGAATGACTCTCAAGGTCTCAAGGCAATGAGCGTGTTTGAATAATAGGACATAGAACGCATTTCAGTTACAGACCATGGTAGAAGGAGGTTAGTTTCTCCAAAACATCCTATTAGCAATTTAGTGTTTCACGTTTGAAAAATATTGACTTTGATTTGTGTCATTGACAAGAATTCATTTCTGTGTTTGGTAATGTAAAGATTGGTAAGCGTATAATTTTTTAATAAATTTTCGTATCATGTCCTTCAGGGTTCTAAGATTACCTGTTGCCATCAGTACTGAACGCAAGTCATTATTTTCAACTTGCAGATGATATCTATGTTCGGAGATTTCTGTGCATTCCTTTAAATAGTGTTAAGAAGTACCGATTCCTCCAGAAATGCATCTATTTTCCTGCATTCTTCCAAACTCAAACAGAAAATTCTCTAAATAATTGAATATATATTATTAGAACTCTAGCTCTTAAGTTTAATTATACCATGTGTAGAAAAAAAGCATATAAAATCCGTTGTTCTGATTCTTTTAATCTAATTTAATAAATATCGGTGTATATATTTACTAATATTAAAGGAGAAAATGTCTATGTGTTCATGTGCAGAGACTATATGATGTAGAACTGTTGAATTTGATACATATATACTTTGGAGGCAAGTACATACAAATTTGGCAGTTATATATTTTGGAAGATGAAAATTTAAGGTTTTAATCAGAATTGTAATGAAATGATAACTAAACAATATTTTGTGATTCTTCTGTAATAAATATCAAAAATACTGTTCTTACAATTGATTTTTTTTCAGAATTTAAAAAAAAAACAGCAATTGTTTATATTACTATAATGTATATATTACTATAAATATGATTTTTTAATCTGATAGTTTTTTTTTAATTTGATTAGTTACGAGGAAAGTCCTTTTGAATAGTTTATGAAATCCATTTCTCACTCTCATTGATAGTGGACAAATTAATTTTAAAAATAAAACGAAACTAATTAATAAAATTGTGTATACAGCTTTTACATCTTCATTATATATTCGCATCAATTAAAACAGACTTACGTGATTTTACCGTTTGTCCGTCTGCATATTCGCATTCATACAAACGTTATTACTTAAAGAAAGCTAGAATTTAGATAAATGAAATTTGACTCATGCTCTTATTATTAAAATGATAGCTGTGTGCCTAAAATTAACTTCAAAATGACAAAAAAATGATAAAAATTTCTCCATTATCAATAATTAGTTTTTTTTCCTATACTACAAGCATAAAATATTCATATGCATGATTATCAAAATAATAATTTGAGCTCACCTTGAGTTCACTTTTTTATCTTAAGTGTCTATAATATTTATCTATCTTTTTATTATTTATATTATATATAATAGAATTTCTGGTATTTATATAAATATTATTTAATATTTATCTATCTTATCCATCTATCTATCTTTTTATAAGAGTTAGTGGGCTAATGATATCTTTATTATGAAATATAGAAGAAATTTTATTATAGACCAATTCCGGAGGGTTAAAACAATACTTTTACAGTTTAATTTGGTTTACTTAATTTCCATTTGTTTTTGATTTTTACAAATTATTTAGATCAGCGATCTATATTTAATAAGTATTGATTTTCTTTATAATCTCCAAAATTTTAAATCCACCACTTTGAAATGCTTTAATCGATTATTGTTTTGTTTTATTAAAATATTAACATTTAGTCGGAAATCTAATTTTTTTAAAAAAAATTTGAGCATTTAGCCCAATATAATTCGCTAATTGTTGAAAAAAAAACACGAAATAATTGTGAATTCTAATGTATGAAGTATTTATTGGCATTCTTAGAACACATTTGCAATTTATCAGAATTTAATTCCATGCATTTCCTTTGATCAATACTTGGTCTTATCTTATATTTGAAATTTGAAATTTAAACTAATTCTAACAAACATATTTTTTTCAGCCGTATATTAATATTTTCCCTCTATTTAGTGGTGAAATCTTTTATTTCACCTCCCCTTCTTATAAAAAAGTGAATAACGTTTCTGGTATTCACTCTTTCACTGAATTTACATGGGATCTATTTTTAGTGTTTTATAGATCCTTCATTTATGGTACCGGAGTACAGATTAAAGGTGAAATTGAAATTTACTTGTTCGTATGGAAGTCACATATATAACATCTCAAACTAATTTGTCCATTTAAAAAGTTTTGGCGCATATTTATTATTTTTGTCATGTAGTTTTAATATACCTATTAATAGGTATTTACTAAAAAAAGCATTTAAAACATTTAAGCACTTAAGTAGAAAAAGTATTTAAAACGTATTGGATTTTTGTAAATTCCAGAGTTTTAAATCTGCCAATTTGATTAAAAAAAGAGTTTTGACATACATTTCCAGATTACCATTTTGTTCTATTAAAATATTGACATTGAATTAGAAGACTAAAATGTCATTTTTAATTCGGTCGCTGCGTGCAATACAATTGATGGATAGCCGGAAAAAAAGAACTAACTATAAATTAATTCAGAAAGTAGAATTGTTTATTGGTAGCCATAGAAAATTTTTGAAAAGTTTTTGCAATTTATCAGAATTTGATGCCATGCATTTCATTTAATCAATACTTGAAGTCATGTTTTACATTAGAAATTCTAAATTTATACTGACTCCAGCCAACATAACTTTGCAAACTATGAATTAAAATTTTCTCACTACCTATGTATAAAAAACTATCATCATGGTGAAATCAATTAATTCTTCTCCCGAGCGTGTGTGTGTGTGTGATATTCCAAGAACTATTTTAATTAACCACCATCTGCCTTCATCTTGTTTTGTCAACACCGGATAATCTATGAAATCCAAAGCAAGAGTTGTAATGGTTAGATCATTTCCCCGAGGACGATAAATTTTAATTAGTTTAGCATTCCAGAACAACGCCATCTATCGGTCTTTTGAAAGTCTGTCCCAATTAATTTTGAGGCAGAGGCCACACTAACTTTCGTAAAGGAAGACGTCTGTCTTCACGCGTCAGCGATTCCCGCAAGGCTACGCGGTAATATATATTTTCAGTCATAATGTTTCCCTACCTCTAACGTCTTCCTAGAGGAAATAATCTCACTTTCTGATCATTATTTCCATGTTTTAATTCTTCTTAATATTTCCCTGTAAAATCTCCCCCTGTAAATATACCCCTTTAACTCTAAATAAATTCTTTTATTTTTTCTAAAGAAGTCTCTGCATCCTTTGTTTGTTTAATTTTGATTTAGAAACTAACCCGTGAATATTAAAAAACCTCTAGACATCACACCACTTAAACTCTGCTATCTGAAGAGTCTAATTTTTTTAGAATTTTTATTTAGTCACACACACACACGCAATTTCAAGCAATTTCAATGAATTTTTGGCATTACGAGGGGTTAATATTGTTAATCAGACCCTTCACAGAAAAAATCCCTTGTTTGAATCCTTATTGACCTTCGAGAAAATATTCAGACCAGATTCTGAGGACTTTGAAAAAAAAAAGGATTTTGAAACCTTCTTCCACAATTGTTTTTTGAGCAATCAAAACATTAACATTCAAGAGAAATATTAATATTCAGAAGTCTGAAATGTTATTAATGAGATTAATCAGACATTAAGTCAATGTAATTATGATTGTATGAAGTATTGATTGTCATTCATAGAAAACTTTTGCAATTTATCAGAATTAAATTCCTCGTATTTCATTTGATCAATATTTAACGTCCTATCTTGTATTCATAATTTGAAATTTAAACTAATTCCAACAGACATAACTTTCCAAAATATTTGTTGAAATTTTTTCTGCAGTTCGTAGTAAAATCAATCGTTTCCCTCCCACCTTTAAAAGAGTGAATTAAGTTTATGCATCCACTTTTTCACTGAATTTACATGGGATTGACATTAACATTTTTAAAGCTCTATCATTTTCGTAAACAAACTACCGATGCAAGTGTAAAATTTAAGTGCTTCAGTTCATTTGCAGCCACATATACAATATCGCATACTATTTTTTTTTTCATGTAAAAAGTTTTGGTGCATATTTATTACTTTTGTCGTGCGGTTTTATTTTACCTAATGATGCTTCGATACATAATTCCGAAGTTTGCAGTAAAGAATTGTACTGACTTCCAACATTTATATCCATATTCAGTAGGCTTATAACCAAATAACTACTTCCAACCTTTTTTAATGCAAAACTTACTCACTTTTTAATGTCAGTAGAAGCTGGCAAAAACAGGTACTCGATTGATTTTAGATATCTATACTTAACATACATACACTTTTAAAACTGTAACACTTTAAAAACTGTAACTTTAAAACTGTAATGTAACTTTTAAAAAACTAATTTCAAATTTTTTTTTGTGAAGTTATGTTAGAATACTAAGAACAGTAGAAGAATTATTATAGTCATTTTTACAGTGTAATAATGTTGCGAATAAATTATATGACAGCGTCAAATGCTTTTTACATGGATCAGTATATGATTCGAGCTTATATACAAACAATTAATATAAAAAACACCTTTTTAAAATCAATTCCTTCTTAGGTAATTAGAAAAAAAGTATTTCAGCTACTTTTTATTAAATAATTACAATTGTTGTTGTTTTACTCGTGTTACGCTTTACAACAGAAGGAATGGTGCAGTAGTGTCTGAGGGTATAGACCTCTGAGTCCTCGTGGGCAGAAGTCTAAATTTTTGCTCACATACGTCACAAACCCTTTCTATGGAGGAGGTGGGGCTTCATAAGTGCATTTCATTCATTCATTTGCAGATAATAGTTTAGACCTGAAACAGAGAACGATAGTATCTGACTTAGTACCCCCAGTGATATTAATCTCCTCATGGAGAACTTTGTGACCATGATGGATTTAACACCCACCACACACGGAGAATCTTCGGCTGGCAGGTTCGAACTGTCAGCTCAAGGGATGCGAATTCAACGTCTCACGAACCAGGCTACACCGGCCTAACAATTACAATCATTATAAATAATTGATCAAAAAGATTATACAACCGTTGGATTTTCAACTTCAATTGAGGATTCAAAGCCAATTATGGCAACGCAAAAGGCATGAATTTTCTACACCAGTTGGGGTAACGCAATACAGATTAGACATTTTTATTTATTTTTTTCGTTCTGTATTACTATAGTTCGGAAATACTTCAAAATGAATCCGATTATTTATGATTTCTCAAGATACTTTATTCTTCAAACAGTGCAGTTATAATGCGAAAAGATTTTTGTTGTAGAGACAGCTTTACCATCATGCTCACTCGCTTGTAAGAAGCTTTATTGCCTGAGTTCTACCTAAAAAAAGGTTTTTTTTAATAAAATATTTGAAATAGAAGATAAAAGATTTTAACTCTTTCAGATTTTCAGGTGCCTTTATTTTATTCATAACTGGGATTTTATTTGCATTTTTATCACAAAAATGACAATTTGAAAGATTTTCTAAAAATAAAAAGAATTGGATATCGATTCCTCTTTTTCAACATTGTTTCATTATTTTGAATGATTTAAATTTTTCTTTCTTATTGATAGAGAAAACATCATATATATATATATATATAGTTTATATTTGTTTATCTATACTAATAAATTTACATAATATATTATTTATTTCATTATTTTACTACCATTTTTTTATTTACAACCATTTACCTGAAAACCTTTTCAAATAATTCAAAAAGCAAGTATAATTAATGTGCATGAATTCAAAAAGACATCTTATATTCAATGCCAAACCAAATAGAAATATAATCAATACATATTTGTAATATTTCACGAATGTTTTTTGCTTACGAACTAAATGGAAATGTCTTCAATGTTTTAAAGTGTAATTTCCTGATCATTTTTCCACAGTAATTTTTAATTTATTATTCAAATCATAAATGTAACCAATTTTTTTTAAAAAATTACTATTAATATTTGTATCTATCGAAAATCTAATCTTTATCTCCAACCGAAAAGCAGTGGGAGAAATTTCCTTCAGAATCATGAAAAGCTGTAATTGCACTCAAATCAAATAATATCTTAAAATTGGAACTAAGAAAAAAAATGAATTAACGATGATTTGACATATGGCGTATGCTCAAAAATGGAAGAGTAACTTATAATTTTAAAACTTACCCTGAAGTGAAAAAAAAAAGATATGGTGTTGTTACTAATGGCACTTGCGATGGGCAAGCGATCTGACGGCATCAGCTATTTTAAGCCGAATGGGCGTCTCTTGTTTTTGAAGTAGCGTCAACTATAGCCAAGAACACAATTTAGCCAAGCACTCATCCCATTCGCTTGCACAGACCCTTTTTACAGTGGGGGGGGGCACATTTATGCACATTACAAATGGTACACAGAATTCTCAAAACGAGACTCGAACCCGGGACTCCCAGATCACGAAGAAGTCTCACTACCTCTATGCCAGGATGCCGACAAGAAGATATAACCCATTGAGAATCCGAATTATATCAGGATTTGTAAGATATCCTGCATGCTTTCAAAAATTTGGAAAAATTGCTTGGAATAGTTCTTTTTGTATGCAAAAGAAAAAAAAAAGACAAGCAGACAGACAGATAGATAGATAGAGAGGGAGAGAGAGAGATTTATGATTAGGAACGAATGACTGGGTTCTCGTTATTATTTTAAATATGTTCATTTAATAATCTCGTTCACCTTTAATGAGCCCCGTTATATCAATAAAAACGAAAGTACTATTTAAAAATACGTTCGCCCAATTAATGTAGTGTTATTGGTAAGCTAGCTATGCACTGATTAGGTCAAAATCAGTACAGTTAATGAGCATAAATCTTGTATCAAAGTTTTTCTATTGCGATATGTCTATAAAAGAGAGAATGGACTCGATACAGACGATCATCGCTGACGTGCATAAATGCCATAATTTTTCAAATGGAATAAAAATGTCTGAAATCGATACTGTAAGGAAATGTCTCATTGGTTTTCTCTAATCAGTTTAAGCAAACGAATTGTCAAAAAAAGCACCAGTTCTTAAATTTGATTAGTCTGCTAAATTTTTGTTTTAGGAATCGTCCCTAAATTTCAGAATAGTCCATGGGTGATAAAGATAACTATTGGTGGCATGTCTAATTATAAAAGGCTATCATATGAAATAAAAGTTTTCGAAATCAGTAGAATGGTTGCGATTGGGGGAATTCTGTAGCGGCGTTTTCTGCAGAGAAAGTAGTAGTAATTTCTCAGAATAGTAGATAGTGGAGATGGGGTAAATCGGCAGATATCTTGTCTATCATGTAACAAGGGGGGATAGGCTTCCTTGAAATCACCGCAGTAGTGTGATTGATGAATTCTGTCCCCTCTTTTCTAGTAGTTCCATACTTGCAATTAAGTATTATTTTTGAAACTTCTCGTAAAAAGAAAGGGTAATAGGTAATACAAACGAACTTTTTTACTTATCAAGAAGCCATGAGATTTCATATAAAACAAAAAATAGAGTGATTTTGCATTTTTTGAAGCTTGTGGGGAACATTCTTTGGTTTCCCTTAATTTTTTAAATTATAATGTAGTAATTCAAGACGATTCGATTAATTCGACGATTAATTTTGTTTAAATAAACTATAAAAATCAAACTATCTTGCTAAATATTATTTAAGTATTTGTAATATTTGATAAGGTCATCTATAATGATTTGTGAATGTCATTAGAATAATGTAAAAATTCGAATTATGTAAAAATGTATTCTTGAAACCTCAGTCAAGGAAGCAATGACTTTCTGTTGCGACCATAGTTATGCTATTTACAAAATGAGTGTAAAATTGGCCTAAATTCAAACTAAACGATGTTAAATATTCAAGTTTTGGGTGATTTTTATCAAAAGTAAGTATATTCGATTTAAGACAAGGTAAAGACTATATTTTCGTTTTGCAAAATTACCTGATGAGTGCCACAATCTACTTCAAGTCGTTCCTGTAGATGTTTTTCGGTTGCCACTAATTATGGAGAATCCAACAACTCTAACTGATAGAAAAAAAAATGAAAGCAAATTTAAATTCTAAGAAAAATTATATTTCTGTTAAAGACTTTCTGATATATGAACTAAGCTAAGAGAAAATGTAATAAAATTTTTGAAAAAATTGTAAATATTGAAAAAAATTCCGTGGAATTGTTCCCATTCAAATCAAAATTTATTAAAAAATTCGATCACGACGTTGTACACCTCAATGAATCCAAAATATCACTTTCTTGATCATTCGTCTACTTCTGCGAAACAAAATAAGTAAAAAAAAAGAAGTTTTGAAATAGAAAGACTGAAATTTAATTTATGATTTGACAACCGACATTGTGTACTTCTATCAAATTTTGAGCGAAATCTATTCTCTTGTTTGTCTGTATGTCCGGTTATAAGGTACTTCAATTTTTATGAAAACTTAAAAATACGGCGCAGAGTTTTATAATCCAATGTATAGATTCGTGTACAAAATTCAAACAATGTGCAAGTCAAGACACGTTTGAGAAGATAGATAGCCGCGAAGAAACTCACTCGGTTAAATAAAATGTAAAAAAAAAAGCACGTCAAAGAAAATGGCAGAGACCACCAAGGGACAAAATCGACGACCGGCAGGAGGCTAGCTCATACTTAGGTCCTTTGAAACAATGAAATAGAAGAGTAGATAACAAAAAATAAAAATAGATTTTTTAAAATCCAAAAAATAAAAAGAGGGAATAGAAAAAGTAAAATAGAATAAGAATAGAAAGTTTATAAAAAAAGAGGGAGTAAATAGTGAAAATAAAAGATAAAATATTACAGAACGTGGTAAAAAACAATAATTTGAACTTTCTTGAGTTAACTGTATCTCTAGTTTGTGTGGGAGAGAGGATTTATAACATCCTTTTTAATTACAAGCGCCATTTTTCGGAGGAACGATCTTTCTAGATTTAAACTATTGTTTCTAATCATGGAATAAATGTGTGTGTGTGTGTGTGTGTGTGTGTGTGTGTGTGTGTGTGTGTGT
>JAOUZG010026641.1:10994822-11011387 GCA_026289955.1 Argiope argentata | reverse complement strand
GATAAGTGTGTAACTAAGTCGTACTCTGACTGTTCCCCCCTGCAAAAAGGGGCTGTGCGAGCAAATGTGATGAGTGTGTAGCTAAGTCGTACTCTGACTGTTCCCCCCTACAAAAAGGGGCTGTGCAAGCAAATGTTCTGAGTAGGTAGCTAAGACGCACTCTTGGTCCTAGTTGGCGCTACTACAAAACAAGAAACGCTTCTTTTGGTTAAAATCTGTTGCTGTATAAGCAGGGAGCTTGTCCATGGCAAGTGCCATAAGTAACAACAACATATGTTATTTTATAATCAATTATATTGTAAATTGTCCATGAGCTACATCCGCTTACAAAATTTGTTCAGAATGGGCAAGAAAGTGGGTAAATTCAGCATTTGTTTGCAAGGTTTCAAGATTTTTAGTTCATCAAGAAGTTAGCTTAAAATCAGTTGCAAAATTTATACAGAACAGAAAGACAAAGAAAAAACCAAGTTAATAAAAATGTAAAATCAATTTTGTAAAAGTAATTATGAAAATCTAAAGTATTTATAAAACTGTTTCAGAAAATTTTGGCAGTTTGGAATTAGGGTACTGTTGATAATTGGAAATTAAAACCTTTTTCCAGGTAAACATTGAATCACAACTTATGCTTTAAAAGTTTCCCTGTATTTCTTTGTGAAATTATTGTTCATTTCATAAAGCAGGTAAATTGTGTTTTAAGCGCATGTAAATTTCATTCATGAAATTTACATTTAATCGAAGTATAAAGTTCTTATGATACAAGGCATCTATAATCAAACTACTAATGTAAGTATGAAAATTCAGTACTGAATACTTTTTTTACGATAGTTAAATTTACTCTGTTTTAAATTACTTTTTCAATGACAAAAAAAGTTTTTCCACATATCTGTTATTTTTGAAGTCTTATTTTATATAATGATGCATAAATAATATATTTGGTAAGTTTACAACGATGCTTTTTTTCTATGTTTTAATGTCCAATATATATACATAAATAGTGTAAATTTAAAAACAAATAAACTGTTCGCGATATTTTTGCGTGAAAACCACTCTTTTAATAGGATCAGAGGCAGACAAAAACATGCACCGAATTGATTTCTAATACATGGCTTACCTACTCAGACACAGTCATTAAAAAAATATTATCAGCTTCAAACATATCTTTGAAACAAGTTGATCTATTTCAATAGAATTATAGAGTTATAACCGTACAAATGAGATATCAGTTATCTATAAATTTATTATTAGTATTATTATTTTGCAAACATTAATGAGATTAGAGCTTAAATACATAAATAGAATTAGAGCACAACTGAAATGAAATCTTTAAAGCCCTTATGAATTGGATTGCACAGCTGAAATCGAATAGCAATATTAGAAATGGAATTTTAATACATTTATTTTTACAATTATGAAAATATACATATTGAACAATTTTAAAAACATTTGTGATAAAATGAAATATTATAACTTTCAGTAGCGATTGAACGCTTTATCTGACGATGTGGTGAAAAGATATTATGAGCAGAAAGGCCAAGAATCAGGAGAAATCAGAAACCAACAGAATAAAACTGGAGTCATTTTTTTAAAAAAATGGGATAAAATTAATATCGGAAATTCATTTATATATTTCTTGTTTTGCTTTATACTGAATTCAAGAACTCGTCACATTTCAATATCATACTAAAATTTTGTTCTGAAGCATCGTGAAACTAAATCCAGACATTGAGAGTCACTTTCTTCTTTAAGAAACATCTCATTTAAAGAAAATATAAAGGGACTTTTTTTGTGAAATCCTCGATGGCCTTGAAATTTAAAAAATCGTCAAATGTTCCGCTGATAAGAGTGGCTGTTAATCCTCTAATGGATGACATGGATATTGTCACCAAAGAAGATGGTCAAATATCAGTTTCAGGAATGGACGGCTTGCTCATGGACACAGTACTGAAAGCACTTGGATACAGTTACGAATTGGTGATTCCAACAGATGGTGAATGGGGTCGTCAGAAAAATGGAAATTGGACGGGAATGATCGGAGAAATTGTGAACAATCGAGCAGATCTAGCTTGGACATGGCTTTCACCAACAGAAGAAAGACATAAGGTAGTTGATTTCAGCAATGTATATTACAGTGAATCAACGACATTTGCAATTGCTAAACCAAATCCAAAATCCACTCCATTCACTGTATTGTCACCTTTTGATATCCAAGTTTGGATCACCATTTTTACCATCATAATCTTAATGCCGCTGTTATTGCTAGTCATAGGAGCAAAGTATTCATACTTGAAATTGATTTTTCAAATATTTGGAAGCATTCTAAAGCAACCACTGACGATAAACATCAATTCCAAAAAAGTTCTCATTTTGCTTGTTTTCTGGTTATTTTTCACGCAGCTGATTTCATGTTTTTATTCTTCGGTCCTCCTCTCCTTTTTAACGAAATTATTTTCGCCAAAAATTGCGCGAAATTTTCGAGAACTTGCCGACGCGGTTTCTAAAGGGTATTTGGAATGCTTCACATCTTATAAATCGCCTTTTCAATCGTTTCTTTTAAATTCTGAAGAAGAACATTTGAAGAGTCTCGGAAAAAGTATTGAAAGGAACAACTGGATAGACACCCCAATAAAAACTAACAAGAATTTTGCTATAATAAATTCTGAAACATTTTTTCACATCCAAAATAGAATGCCAGATTCCAGATTGCTCATTATTTCTGAAGATGTACTTTTTTTAAGCCATAATGCAGTAGCAATGCGAAAAGATTTCTGCTGTAAAGAGAGCTTTAATGTAATGCTTACTCGTGCTATAGAAGTTGGACTGTTTGATTTCTATCTAAAAAAATTTATTCTAAATAAAATTGTGAATAGAAATATCGAAAAGGAAGAGGGCAAGCCTTTGAGTGTTGCAGATTTTTCAGGTGCATTTATCTTATTTTTATCGGGAATTTTTCTGTCCATGCTTTCGTTTATAGTGGAAATTGCAATTCAGAAAACTTTCAACAAAAAAAAGTATTAAATTTGAATTTTTAAGAAAATCACCTGAAGTATTTTCAAGATTCTTTCTTTAAAAATTTATAAAATGGATTATGCAGAATCTGTTTGAGGTAAATTAAAGAGAATAAATAATCAACTAATTTTAACACACACACACACACACAAATTAGAAGAAAATTAAATTTACATTCAAATTTTAATAAGAACCATCCCAAGTATTTAAACAAAGATCAATAAAACTTGTATCAACATCGCATGTAAGTGTATAACAGTATCGATTAGTTATTATTTATAAACATAATCATAAAGTTCACCGAAAATGGATAACACTTGAATCACCGAATTCAGCAGTATGTTTATTTACAGTATGCATGGCGCAGGCTATTGAACTAAAAAAATCCCCCCTCCACAAAATAAACCCTATCGAATTCAGCTCATCATTTTTTCATTCATTTCCTCAAAACACTCTTGCATATGCATTGTATATTTGGATAAAAACCTACGTACATGTTTCGATTTGGATATATTCAAATGTATGTATATGTGGGCCGGCTTTCTGGCACAGAGGTAGCGCGTCTACTTCGTTTTCTGAGAGTCCCGCTATGGAGTCCCGGTTCAGCCATGGTTGTTCTCCTGTGTGCTATCTGTGAGATATGTGACTGTGCCCCCCATAAAAAGGGGTTGTGCAAGCGACTGTAATGAGTGTGTAGATAAAGTCGTACTCTTGGCCCTAGTTGGCGCTACTTAAAACAGGAGAGGTATGCCTTAGGCTTAAAGTCTGCTGATGTAGGTCTGCTGATAGGCTTAAGTCAGCGGTGCTTGTCCATGGCAAGTGCCATAACGACAACAACATGTATATTTGGATAAAAACAATAAAAAGTTTGTTTTTATTTTGCCAAATCAATCGGCAGCTCAGGGCCTTAGAAATAGAAATCTTGCACTTCCATACCCACTTTGGGCCTTTCCAGTTTATACTTTTAGTTTCATAATTTTACTGAGAACACAACAACTTAATGTATTGAAATAAAGTTTGCAGTACAGATATGGAATAAAAATGAATCGGAACTTTAACTTCTGCAATGATTTTTTAATCTATTATTTATTTTCTCATGCAGGAAATAGGCTAATAGAAATTATCGTGATCAACAAAAAATATTAATTTCCGATCTTTTAATTTTAAATTTTCCTGGGTCCAAAGAGCTCATTTTTAGATTTCTGATTGCATCGCTATCTTTAATTAGAGGGATATAACTCGAAAACACTTTTAAACCAGTTAGGTGACATTTGATATTTAGTTTTTATTCTAAATTTGCATATTTCTGTGAAATGCTGAGCTTAATAAATTCATAAGAAGCATTTCTATTTGTTCGAGTGCTAATGAGAAAGTTGACTTCAAAACCGCAAGAACTACTGATGCTACTATTGCTCTACGTATCATTCACACTTCCTGAATTAAGTCATTCTTGATAAGTTTGGATGGATATGAGTGGAAAGGAAAGATGAAAGTAGATTTTTTTTAAAAAAATATGATTGATGGAGTATATGAGAATTTTTTTAAATTATATGAAATAGAATATAGGAGTTTGCATTTTTTTTACAATATAAGAATTTTGAAATTTCCAGAAAATAAAAATTAGTCATTAGACCTACAATTCACATGAACTCCCATCTTTTGAGGAATTGCTACTTAGTATATTGAATACAGTGATTATTGTGTTTTTAGGTGGAATCCTACACTTAAAACATTAAATACAGCATCGAAGAGTGAGGGATGATATGGAGAAAACACAAATGTATGCAAGTACAATAAATGTGCAAACAAATACTAAATATGATTCAAACTAATATGATATATAAAATGAGTATAAAATTTTAAAAATAAAAATTTTTAAAAGAAAAATGAATGTAAGTAAAAAAAGAAGAGAAAAATAGAAAAAGTGAACGATTTCGAAGTAAAACACTTATATATGTAGGCTAACAGGATACAAAAGACATCGATTCAAAATATTGAAAATACATTCTTGAAGAAGAAAGGATAATAAAAATGCATGAATTACTAAAAAGTTCTCCTCAAAGATAATAATAGAGTAATCACACAAATATAAATGTGTACTCTAGAAATATAAAAAATAATATAAAGGAATATAATAAACAAAAGTTTAAAAAAACTAAGTTAAATAAAATACTGTGCGAATATTTTATTACGAAAGGAAGCTTAAAATCAAGGATTTGAAGAGTTCAATTATGTATATTCTAAGCTGTATTTGCTACAATATCTGACCAATTGCTTGTTGGCTGTTCATTCTTCAATTTGTATGAGGATCTGAAATGGGATTTCAAAGCTAAGCAATTGTGTGAGCATTTCACAAAGTTTCGAAATGTTAAGAAGGGGTTTGAGGATAATATGTTGAAAAGAGGAAATGTGATTTATGCATAATCATTCGATTTAACCAGTTTTAATCGTTCAAATAGCTCAAAAATGAACCATATCCATTTATAAATAAAATTTCCTTAGAAATTGGGAATACCGTAAGTGGGAAATTGGGAATAAGCAACTGTGTGACAGCTGGTTCCTTCGATGGAACTCCCAATGTTCTATAAAATCCAATAAATTTGAAGAAACAGCAAGATCTAAATAGATAAAATTTGGTCCATAGTTTGATTATTTAAATTATCGAATTCGAATAAAATAAACAGGAGGACCTGAGTGTCTGTCAGTTACACAACCACTTGGATATAAAAGCTATAGTTCGTTCAAACATACAATGATTTAGAAACATGGAATCGGTGTATCAATGAATTATGTGTATTATTTGGTGTATTACATGTATTTTATATATTAGTTGGTGTATTGGATGCATTATGTGTATTATTTGGTGTATTGCATATGTTTTATACATTATTTGGCGTATTAATGTATTATGTGTATTATCTGGTGTATTACATTTGGTGTGTGAATGAATTATGTGTATTATTTGGTGCATTACATGTGTTTTATATATTATTTGGTGTATCAATGTATTATGTGTATTATTTAGTGTATTACATGTATTGTGTGTATTATTTGATATATGAAATTTATTTTATATATTATTTTGTGTATTACATGTATTATGTGCACTATTCGGTAACATACACTGCATTTTCATGCTAAGTATTGATTTTAATTGGTCCTCAAAAAAAGAAAGAAATTTCAAAATCCATAAACACTTTTCTTCTCGATATTATGAAATTTTAAAGCTCGTGCACATTGTTCTAAAAATAATAATATGATATTATGTGTCGGTATGTACAAAACTTATATGTACGTCCACTTCCACTAATTTTTATATGGGATAATTTCTTTTGAACAATCTTTTCTTCTAGATTTAAACTATATTTTTAAATCGGAGTGATAAATTTTATTTTTGTTTTTGATTTTTTAAAACTATAAAAACTTATAATCTCTTTTAAAACTATAAATACTGAATGATAAATATTCTACAATCACATACATATATAATAAGTATTGACTTTTTGTAATTTCCAAAAATTTGAAACAACTAGTTTGAAAGAAAGATTTTAAACCAATCTTCTGGATTCTTTTTCATTTTATCAAAGCATTGACATTTATTCAGGAGACTAAAATTATATTTTAATTCAATCCCTCTGCTAAATAAAATTTACTGATTGTTGAAAAAAAATTTAAAATTGCAAATTTTATGTGTATTATTTACTATCAATCAGAGAAATTTTTTCCACTTTGTCAGAATTCAATCGCTTGCATTTTATTTGGCTAATACATGATCCTGCAAATTTTATTCTAAATTTGGAATTTAAAACGCTTTAAGTAAACATGGTTTTGTAAATATGTATTGAAAACTTTTATCCTATTTGTAATGAAATCATTCACATTTTTGCATCATTAAAAGAGTAAAATGTTCTTTTGGATACCTGAAGAACACTTATTTTTATTGAATTTACATATATTTGACATTAATGACAAATATATGTAAATTCATAATCTAACCTCAGATGTGTGAAATTTAAATGCTGAAGTATATTTTTGTTTTCAGCCACACATACCGAAATTACTTTTTTCATGCAAAAAAGTGTTGTACATTTATTACTGTGGTCATATTGTTTTATTGTAGCTAATAATGATTCAATAACATATTTTTGAATTTCGAAATGAGATATTGTATTGACTTTTACCATCTTTATCCAGGCTCAGTAGGTTTTAAAATAAATAACTTCATCCAATTTGATTGTTCCAAAAGTTTTTCACTCTTTTAATATGATTTCAGCCTCGCAGAAACAGGTACTGAATTGATTTTAAGCGCATAGCCTTAATATTAAGACACAATAAAATTAAAAACCGGTTTAATGGTGAGGAATAAGATGTTAATGGTCTTAGAAGTAAGATTAATGGTCTTAGGAGCAAGATATTCTTATTTGAAATTATATTCTTATTTGAATAAAAATTATGAATACAAGATGTGTGAAAGTAAAGAATGCCATCTGGCTAGATGTGTTAGATGACGATTAAAGGACAACACTGAGGCAAGTACCAGGAATTTTCTTCTGCTTTTTATTCCAAGTAGGACACTTAGACTTTTATGACACCTGAACTGCCGCATCCCTAACATGCAACTTCAGCTTGTTCTTGTTTAACATTTTCGATTCTTTGATGAAGATAGCAATATTATTTTCTTGAGGTTGGAGTTTAAATGGAAATGATTTCTTTTGCTATATTGCACCTATAGGCTTTTTTTTATTTCTGCATGGATGTTTTCATACTCATTGAGTTTTTCCACTAAATCAAATCAAGTGGAGAAATCCATTCTGACCAAATGTCGATAAAGTGCTCTTTAATGCCAGGAAACACCTTTTTATTGATTTAATCAGCTATAATTAGTCGTTTTAGCTTTTTAAAATCCTAGGAATTACTAGCACAAGTTCTTCTAGCCATCGAAATAGCTAGAAATGTCAAAAATATAATCCCACCACCACGTGGTCTCTGGATTTTTCTTGTGTTGCAAAAATAGTTGTTGGAGTTTGTCTCTCCTATCAATTTAAAACGTCGCAGCGAGATTTTTTTCAACATTCGCATACTTATGAGTTTCTTCGGGCTCTCAGGCGTTGATGGCGGCAATGTCTGAAGGCAGTGTGCCTAGAAAGTAGGGTATAGGCAAAGTTATATAGATAAAGTAGGATAAATATGTCACATCTCGCAATTTACGGATAATAAACATATTTTAAAATTTCACCCATCGTTGGAGAAGTGTAATTCGGCACCATATATAAAATTAAAGGTCCTCCATACAAACTTAATTACCAAAACATATTTCCAATTAAATTTACAATTCACGTTAGGAAAAGGGTTGTATTGGTTTGAAACAACCAATATCATCCATAAATCACACTCTGTTGTTTGTTTGTTGCTTAACTCCCTTAGATTGAGCATTAATTCGAGCCAATACAAGAGACTGGGGAGAGAAGTTTGCAGTAGCTTCTGAGGGTAAGGACCCCTGAGCACCCGAGGGCAGAAGTCACATATAGAACACGGGATAAAAAAACAACTATGCCCAAAACAGGACTTGAAGCCAGCAAACCTATTCCGGGCTGCGCCTATTACAGGACGCCGGTAAACGCACTCTGTTGTTGTGACTAATGGTACTTGCCGTGGACAAGCTTCCGCAGATTTTAAGCCTAAGAAATGCGTCTTTTTATTTTTTTTACAAGTAACGTCATCTGGGGCCAAGAGTACGACTTAGCTACTCACACGTCACGACCCATTTTAGGGAAGGATACATTCATGCAAATTCAGAGAATGATCACCTCTGACCCAGTACCCCCAGTGGTATTACTCTCGATATGGAGGACTTAGTGACTACGAATAGATTTAACGAGCGCCAATTGCCACACACTCGGGGAATCTTTTGGTCGGTGAGCTTCGAACCCGTAATTTAAGAAGTACGAGTCCAACGCTCTACCAACCAGGCCATCCCGGCTCAAGCGCACTCTAAAGTAAACCAATACAATCGGCAGAGAGCTCCACCAAATTTTCTCGCATACTCTGTAATAAAAAAGGATCCTTCCCCTCATAAAATTATGAATCGGTTGTTACGAAATAGATAGCGTGATAGATTAAGCTATTGATAGTTATAAAATACAGAATTTATTTGTGAATCTAGCATTTTTAAGGAATCTACTGTTAGAATATCTATCTGAATCCAAATCAACATTCAATGGCAAAAATTTTGCCATTGAAACTATATTTGTAATCACAAGATAATAAGGCAAATTTTCTTGATATAAGTCCTTGTGTTTACATGCCTGTAAGGGCCGGGATGGCCTGGTTGGTTGAGCGTTCGACCTTAGGTTACAGGCTCGAAGCTAACCGGCCAAAGGATTCCCCGAGTGTGTGTCGGTTGGCGCTCATTAAATATGTTCGTGGTCGCAAAGTCCTCCATGTCGAGAGTAATACCACTGGGGGTACTGGGTCAGAGGTGATCGTTCTCTGTTCTTGGTCTAAATTACGATTTGAGATGAATGAATAAATTTTCATAAATGAAGTCCGCCCCCTAAAAAGGGTTGTGACGTGTGAGTAGCTAAGTCGTACTCTAGGCCCTAGATGGAGCTTCGTGTGAAACAAAGAGACGCATTTCTTTGGCTTAAAATCTGCTGATCGTATCAGCGGGGCTTGCCCACGGCAAGTGCCCTTAGTCACAACACACATGCATGTAAAAATATACAAACATACATAAATAAACGCACCCACCCACATATATATTGTTATTAATTTTGTGTAAATTAGATGTCAATTTTGTAAATATTTGTGAATAGTTTTATTGCATAATAGAATTACTCGTCAGCGAGAAATGACTGTAGTAAGGGGATTTCCAATAGAAGATCGTCATATTTGACTAACTTGGTGACATAGGTGTGTTGGCGACACAGTGAGGTATAAAATGGTTTTTACTACATGCTAAAATGTGCAATGGAAGCTAAGAAATAAAGATTTGTTCCAGGAAACGTTGGAGAAATTTCCAAACTTGCATGGGGCGTCCACGCTGTATCTGTGTTTGCTCCTCCCATTTTAAAGGTACGCTACATAAGGCGCGGCATAGAAGGAGCGGAGAGTCAATTTGATTTGTTTCAAACAAATCAAAACCCATTCAATTAATGTTATAAATCTTAAATCCTTGCTTACCTTCGAACTTAAATCTCAAACTCACTCACCGTACTAGGTAAGCATACCCTCACACCCCACACCCCTAGCTATCCAATCAGAAAGAGCCCTGTATCTCGCCAACTCAACTACCCATTGTTTGATGAAATTGTATGGAATTCAGTGCTAGAAAATTATTGAAATTATTTTTCTTCAAAGCTGCAGAGAATGAAGACTTGAGTTGTTTCTAGGACAGATTGTCTGTCTTTACTTTAAACTATAATTTTAAATCAGGGAGGGAATAGTTAATGTTTGTTTAAGAACTTTGTGAACTATCAACAGCAATACTTTATAAAAACCAATTCTATCTGAATTTCGAAAGTTTAGATTAGACTTTTCTAACAAAAAGAGGAAAATAGTGGGATGCTTTTTTTCTCTTATTTTTCATCTTAACAAACATGAGTGACTTACAGAATACAGAAGTAAAAATATAATGAAATGCTTTATTCAATTCTATCTAACTGCATAATGTAGTTCAAAGTATATTGAACAATGAAATGATTGCATATGTAATCCTCACAACATGAAGTATGTATTACCATTTACAAAAAAAATGACTGTATAAGTCTGAAAACACGAAGTATGTACTACCATTTACGAAAAAAAAAGATTGTATATGTAACTCTGACAACACGAAGTAGATATTACCATTGACAAAAAAAAATGTTTTTTCTCCCTGCTAAGCGTGTTTAATCCATGCAGTTTCCTTTAAACAACAGACGTATAGTTACACTCCTAATTCAAAATTTTAACTGCTTTCAGCAGTTATTGGATTGTACGTAAACAGCATTCATCTATATATTGCTGAAACTATTCTGATTTGTTAAATGACTTTATTGAGTTTCTGTAATTCAGTTATTCATAAAAGTTTCACGCAATACAAATTCATGTACATTTCATATTCACCGTGTTTATGATCAAACCATTTTAACATTAAATTTTAATTTACATAATGATGCTTTTAATAACTTCCAGATTTGTAAATACGCATTGTATTAGTTTTTAAAGTTCAGTTTTAATACTCAGACTTATTATTTTTTTAAAGGCTTAAGTTTTTAGGCTTAAGTTAACTCACCCTTTAAATAACAACAGAAGTAGTCAGATGTTTGATATCGATTTGGTTTTAAGCTTTCCCTGCCCAGACTAAGCGAGATCAGAAACAGATTTCCGACTTTTAGCATATTTTCTCAAGAAATCTTCAAACTATTTTAGCTGCATCATATGATTCGTCACATAAACTGTTTTGAAAGTCATTAACAGCCATTGAAAGAAGAATTCAGATTCATCATTTAAAAAGTCTGAATAAAAATTTTACTCAAAAACAATTTCACGAAAATAGCATCATAATATACAAAGAAGATTCTGATTTCTTTGATTTGAAGTTTGAATTCGTTTAGAAGAAATACACAAAGCAACACTAAAGCGAAGTTCACAATGACTGTGAAACTTCATAACGCATCGACGAATCCTTTGATAAGACTGGCTGTTGTATCTGATGAAAATAACATCGATATTACCAAAAATGAAGATGGCCAAATTTCAATATCTGGATACCAAGGTACACTCCTACACGAAGTTTTAAAAGCTCTTGGGTACGAGTACGAAGTGATTGATAAAGAAGATGGCCTAATCAATCGCCTGGAGGATGGGAATTGGACGGGAATAATTGGAGAAGTGGCGTATAACAGAGCAGATCTTGCTATGTGTTGGCTAACACCCACCGAAGAAGGACACAGAGTGGTTGATTTCAGCAACATATATTACGCTACTCCCATTACATTCGCAATTACTCAACCGTATCCAATACCTACAGCATATACAATGTTTTATGCTTTTGATCTGGCTGCTTGGATTGGCATTTTTGCCATCATTCTCTTATTGCCTCTGTTGTTGCTGATCTTAGGAACAAAATATACCTATTTGCAATTATTTCTTCAAGTATTCGGAAGCATTTTAAAGCAACCACTGATGATTGACATCCATTCCAGAAAAGTGCTAATCTTGCTCGTATTTTGGTTTCTCTTCTCGCTGCTGATTTCGTGCTTTTATTCTTCGGTTCTGCTCTCCTTTTTAACAAAACCATTCACCCCTAGAGCTATCAGAGATTTTCGAGAACTTTCAGACGCAGTTTCGAAAGGACAAGCGGAATGTTACCTGTCCAAAGACTCCCCCTTTCTAACGTTTCTTTTAAATTCCGAAGAGAAGTATCTAAAAAACCTGGGTCAGGCTATTAAAAGAAACCATTGGAATACAGACAATTACTATGACATTCCTTTAAAATCGACCAGGAATATCGCTGTAATACATAGTGAGGTATTTCTTCATACGTTAAATACACTTCCAGACACCAGATTACTTATTATTTCGGATGATAAACTTTTTTTCAATCATTTTGCCGTAGCAATGCGAAAAGATTTCTGTTGTAAAGAGAGGTTTAACGTAATGTTTACTCGCGCGTACGAGGCAGGATTGCCAGAATTTCTCTTTTATAAGTTAGCTTTGAGTAAAATAGTCGACGAAAGGGTTGAAATAGAGGAGGAGAAGATTTTAACTCTTGTAGATTTCTCTGGTGCCTTTATTTTACTTGTTACAGGGATTTTATTATCCTTCATTGCATTTGCCATAGAAATGACATCCAAAAAAAGTGCTTTAAAAATGTAAAGAATTCAGATAGGAAGCTTTAAGGAAAATTTTGTGCTCTTTAGTTTTAAATAAGCGTGCATTACTTGGTGCAATTTTTGAATTTTAGGATAAATTTTTTTTCTATTTCAATGATTTAAATTCAAATTTCTCTGGTCCCTTTTACAATTCTTGGAAATTCTTTTAAAGTTTTTCAAGAGGATAAATCAGAAATCTCTTTCCAAAATATCGAATTGAAAATATCAGATCCTTTAAGATTCTAAGAACAAGGGAAGCATAACAAATTAACGTTAAAATTAAGACGGTGTTCTGGCACCGAGGTAGCGCGTCTTCCTCGTGTTCGGGGAGTCCCGGTTCGGGCACGCTTATTCTTCTGTGCCCTATCTGTGAGATGTGTGACTGTGCCCCCCTTCTAAAAAGAGACTGTGTAAACGAATGTGATGAGTCTGTAGCTAAAGTCGTACTCTTGGCCCTAGTTGGAGCTACTTGAAACAAGAGACGTTTATCTTCAACTTAAAATCTGCAGATGTATCAGCGGGGCTTGTCCATGGCAAGTGCCTTTAGTAACAACAACACGTTAAAATTGAAAAAAAATTTAAATATTACAAGTTTAAAAAAAGTTAAGAAGAAATAAGAACGAAGGAACCATTACAAATGAACGTTAAAATTGAAAAAAAAATGAAATACTATAAGTTTTAAATAAAGTTGAGAAGAAATAAGAACGAAGAAACCATAATAACGGAACGTTAAAATTGAAAAAATATTAAATATTATAAGTTTTAAATAAAGTTAAGAAGAAATAAAAACGAAGGAACCATAATAAATAAACGTTAAAATTGAAAAAAATTAAATATTTTAAGTTTTAAATTAAGGTGAGAAGAAATAAGAACGAAGAAACCATAATAAAGGTACGTTAAAATTGAAAAAAATTAAATATTTTAAGTTTTAAATAAAGTTGAGAAGAAATAAGAACGAAGGAACCATAATAAAGGTACGTTAAAATTGAAAAAAATTAAATATTTTAAGTTTTAAATAAAGTTGAGAAGAAATAAGAACGAAGGAACCATAATAAATGAACGTTAAAATTGAAAAAAAAATTAAATATTACAAGTTTAAAATAAAGTTAAGAAGAAATAAGAACGAAGGAACCATAATAAATAAACGTTAAAATTGAAAAAAATATTATAAGTTTTAAATAAAGTCGAGAAGAAATAAGAACGAAGGAACCATGATAAATGAACATTAAAATTGAAAAAAAAATATTATAAGTTTTAAATAAAGTCGAGAAGAATTAAATTAAATTAAATCGAGAGGAATTAAATTAATTTAAGTCAAGAGGAATTCAAATGCATAAATTTACTGAAAAATAAGAAATCACAACATAAAACTAGAAATGACTGTTTTAGAACAATATTAAGAGCGTGCTGTTGAATGTTTTATTGCAGAAATTTAAGTATCGTTGGAGCTTTTAAAAATATTGTTATAGATTGTGTATCAAATTGAGTAATTGTTAAAATGAAGATAAAAATTGTGCATAAAAGGAGTTTATAGTGGAATAAAGATCATTATGATTCGTGCAGTGGAAACAACAGGACGTATGTTTTCGAAAACAATTCTTCAATGATCACAATTCACACAAAACAAACGCGGAAGAGAAGACAAGACATTAACTGACGCATCTCTCTTACAGAGCTTTATCTCATGATTTACAATCGCTATGCACTATGGGGCACGCACCTAATCAGGCATGGACATTTATTATCCAAAAGAGAAGAGAGAGTAAAGCAACTGCTACAAATTGATATTTTTTAAAATGTTTTTTTTTTTTGAGTTTTAAGATAATACTGAGACATATCTAGTAAGATAATGTTTTGGAAGATATGAACATCATTTTCATAGGCATCATTTTCATATGCATACCGATTGCCCATCTAGCGATGGCTAGATGGGTGATAGGCTAAAATAGCTAATTCGCGATCGATAAAAAATTCTGTTGTTTTCTTAATTTCTCTTTTTACTTTTCTCTGACTTAATTGAATTTTTGATGACACGGTAAACCCTCTCCAGAGCATTTTTAATAACATTTTGTTGCTCCATTATTTATCTAAGCAAAGCACTCAGTTCTATGCAGCTCAAGAAACGCGCAAATGTAGCAACTTGAAATTTCTACAATGGCTTGTTTAAATTAGACTGTTGCCATTCGACAATAAGTTAGATGAGCAATTTATATGCCACTTAAGTTAGTGTTCCGTTAGTTTTCGAAATGCTCTTATTCTAATTTTCTTTCTTATTAACTATTCTTTAATTAAGTTCTTAACGAACTTATTAACTAAGTTCTTAATACCTGTATTTCTTTTTGATTACAAAACTATTTATATAACAATATGCACATATTTTGTTTTTTTTTATTTAATTAATTATTTTTAAGGAATTTATTGAAATGAGCTTAAATGGACGAAAGCGAGAAATTTCATTTTTATTTTTCAATCACCAAAATATATGTTTATATTCAACTAAAATAGTCTTATGAAATGTATTGTTCAATAGAAGGAGTCTTTGAAGGGTTAAGAGGGGGGGAAAGCATTTCTTAAGGATTTTTTTCAAAATGATATTGTAATTAGATTTAAATACATTTGAAATGTTCCATGTTCTTAATTTTCAAATATTGAAGTTATTATATTTTGAAATTGATAATAAAGATTTCGGCCAAACATTAAAAAAATGGAGTATGCATTTTATACTTCGAAATTTCTTAGTTAGTTAAAAGTCAATTTTAGTCCAGAAAAACATAAAATTCCCATCAAAATTCGGCAAAAATGCGTTAAAATATTTCTAAAAAATTAGCATTTATTTGGATTTACAAAATTACACGTAATTTTGTTCCAAATAAATTTATTTTAAGTAACAAAAAATAATAGAAAAATTAAAAATTAAAACGCTTGAAATATTTTTAAATTTTAAAAAATTATATAGCTTTTTATTTTTTAAGAATAATATATTTGGTTTTAAAATCTTTTTTCAAAGAAATGTGACGTACTTACATTTTAATACATATGTATAAAAAATTTCATAACCTTAACTGAATAGTTCCCGAAAGTGACTAATATAGTTCACTGCTCCCTGAAATTAAAAAAATTTTTTTTTGTTATTTATTGCCATTTCTTTAAAAACTTTAAAAATTATGGAGTAACAAATATGCTTTTTGCACTTAAATTAAACAAGTAATGTAGAAAAAAATTAAGTCAATTCCTACTAAGGCCAATAAAGAATATTTTTTATTTTAGTTACTTTTTATTAAATAATTACAATTATTGTTCTCATGTTTCACTTTACAACGGAAGGAAGGGTGCAGTAGCTTCTGAGGGTATGGACCTCTGAGCAACCGTGGGCAGAAGTCTAAGCCTTTGCTCACATACGCTACAAACCCTTTCTATGGTGTGGGCTTCATTCGTGCATCTCATTCATTCATCCGCAGATAATAATTTAGATCTGAAACAGAGAATGACAGTCTCTGATCTAGTCTCCCCCAGTGGTATTATTCTCCACATGGAGAACTTTGTGACCACGATAGATTTAATATCCACCACACACGGAAAATCTTCGGCTGGCAGGTTCGAACTCGCAGTCCAAGGGATTCGAATCCAACTCCCTACCAACCAGGCTATAATGGCCAAACAATTACAATCATTATAAATAATTTATCAAAAAATTATACTAGC
>JAOUZG010026641.1:10976802-10989822 GCA_026289955.1 Argiope argentata | reverse complement strand
GAAATTTTATTCTTAATTAAAATCCTGGATCCTCCTAAATATTTAATTCATGACATTTTTTTTTTCATTTCCCGAAAAAAAAATCAAACTTCAGCGAATTTGCGCTTAATCCTAGTTTTAAGATCACTTTAGAGTTTTTTAATGGAATTTTTACGATTAAAATCGGTAATTTTTATGAAAACATGTCAAAAAAATTTTGTATTGAATTCTTCTGGTATGTTATTAGATCCATCTTTCATATACGCTTTCTGAATACTTTATGGCTTCATAACACTATAAAGAATCAAACCATCTCAAATATTGAAATAAATTTTTTAAAATTAATAGATAATGGAAATAAATAGAAATTTTAGTGTCAGTAACTCAGATTTTGTCAACTATTTTTAACCTGTGATTTTAGATAAGGTTGGGATGATTTGTAAACTTTTTAAAGAAAATTATTATCAGCTTTGTTCACCATTTAAGAAAAACGAATCTGTTTAAATTCCTAAACCTTGAATGAAATCCTTGGAACAAAAAAAATTAATGAGGCTCTAAGTCATTTTTGAATTCTAATAAGCGTAATTATCGTTAATACATTAAAAAAGTATATTTAAATTACCGATTTAATTCGACCTTATTGTGCAATATATTTTAAAATTTCTTGATATAAAATACAATAAGGTTCACTTGTAAATCTAAAATCACGATATAAGTATAGCAAATTGCAGAAACTTTAAAAAGAGAAGGTATTG
This sequence comes from Argiope argentata, assembly GCA_026289955.1. NCBI lineage: Eukaryota > Metazoa > Arthropoda > Arachnida > Araneae > Araneidae > Argiope > Argiope argentata. Next base: position 10,989,088 of record JAOUZG010026641.1, on the reverse strand, counting down.
TCTGTTTAATTTTGTGTATTTAATCAATACTTGAAGTTGTAGGTTATATTTAAAGTTTTCACTGCTTTCGGGAATTATTACAATTAAGCATAAGAAACTTTTGGTTTATTTATTGGTAAAAATATTCAGATATTTAGAGATGAATTAAATGTTTTTCTGTGATAAAGTTAGTTACAAAATTTACGAGCCATTCACCATCATTTTTATAATCAAAACTTAAAATGCCGTGTTTTCGATTTCAAATTTCATATGCAAATGTCTGACTGCCACTTCAATATCTAAAACTTTTGAAGCATGCTTTCAGTTTTTATCAATAATTTTTATTCTACTTAATGAGATTTCTAATGATGTAAAGCATTGATTTTTAATGCCGGATTTTAGACCCATGTCTCCTAAAGTTTAAAACAGATTTTCTATTTTCAATGCCTTTTTTTTAAAAAAAGTCACTCCCTCTTTCAAACATGTGAAGTAGGTATTGACAAGTGCTGAACAAAGTCTGAAATCTGAAGTTTTAATACTCAGACTTTATGGACTGAAAAAAGTTTTCCTGTTAAATAAAAGATAGTTCAAGTTGAGTCTTTCATTGGCTTACAACAAAATAACAGGGCCTATTCTGTTCTTCAAGAATAATATCCGATTTGAAGAAAGTACAAAGGAACATTTTGAAATAGGCATGAACAAATGCTGAACTAGGTCTGAAGTCTGAAGTTTTGATACTCAGACTTTATGGACTGAAAAAAGTTTTCCTGTTAAATAAAAGATAGTTCCAGTTGAGTCTTTTATTGGCTTACAACAAAACAACAGGCCTATTCTGTTCTTTAAGAATAATATCCGATTTGAAGAAAGTACAAAGGAACATTTTGAAATAGGCATGAACAAATGCTGAACTAGGTCTGAAGTCTGAAGTTTTAATACTCAAACTTTATGTACTGAAAAAAGTTTTCCTGTTAATTTAAAAATTGTTCAAGTTGAGTCTTTTATTGGCTTAGAACAAAATAACAGGATCTATTCTGTTCTCTAAGAATATTACAAAGTACAAAGTACAAAGAAAGTACAAAGGAACATTATTTTGTGGAGTCTGCAATGGCTTTGACGCTTAACAGGACATGGAGCAAACCGTTGATAAGAGTGGCTGTTAATCCACTACCAGGTCACATGGAAATCATCAGAAAAGAAGATGGTCTAACATCGGTGTCGGGGATGGAGGGTTTGCTCATGGATGCAGTGTTAACAGCTCTCGGGTACAGATATGAATTGGTGATCCCAGCTGATGGGCAATGGGGAAAAACGACAGACAATAATCAGAAGGGTGGAAATTGGACCGGAATGATAGGAGAAGTGGTGTACGATAGAGCAGATCTTGCTTGGACATGGCTTACTCCAAATTCAAAAAGATTCGACGTAGTCGATTTCAGCAATGCCTATCATGGCGAACCAATGACTTTCGGAGTCACTAAACCTTATCCAATACCTCCTGCATATACTATATTTTATGCTTTTGATTTGAAATATTGGCTTCTCATTTTTGCCATCATAATCTTAATGCCTCTGTTGTTTCTGTTCGTAGGAGCAAAGCAGTCTTATTCGCAGTTACTGCTTCAAACGTTTGGAAGCATTTTAAAACAACCACTGACGATTAATATCCATTCAAAAAAAATTCTTTTCTTGATCTCAGTTTGGTTAGTTTTCGCTCTGTTTATTCCATGTTTTTATTCTTCGGTTCTTCTCTCGTTTTTAACGAAACCAATCACACCTAATTTCGTTAAAACTTTTCGGGAACTTGCAGATGCCGTTTTCAAAGGAAATTTGGAATGTTACGCTTCATATCGAATGACTGCTCTAGTGTTTCTCTTTCGTTCTCCAGAGCCGTATTTGAAAAATCTTGGAAGACTTAGGGAGAAAAAAAACTGGAATCCAAGGTATTTCAAAGATGGTCCAGTAAATACAACCAAGCCTACTGCTATAATAAATACCGAAATGTTTTTTCAAATCCAAAATGGAATGCCGGAATCCAGATTCTTCATTATTTCGAAAGATAGACTTTTTTTAAGTTACTTTACCGTTGTAATGCGAAAAGATTTTTGTTGTAAAGAGAGATTTAATGTCATGCTCACTCGTGCCGTAGATGCTGGGCTGTTTGATTTCTATATAAAAAAATTTGTTTTGCATAAAATAGTCGACACAAATATTGAATCAGAAGATCCTAAGCCTTTAACTTTGACTGATTGCTCAGGTGCTTTTATCATACTTGTATCAGGAACTTTTCTTTCTATCGTTATATCTATAATGGAATTAATATTTGGTAAACGTGCCCAAAATTGATTCAATTATGAGGAAAGTGTTGCTCATATTAGATTAGGGCAATTTTAGTTAAGTCGGCACAATTTTTTAAAGTCCGAAAAGCTTTAGATTTAACTTTTAGCCTCCTATTTTGAATTTTGTTTGATGCTCTGTATGAATCTCTAGATTCCTTTAGAAATATTTAAAACTAATGAGCACAGAATCTGTTTGCTGACTAGAGAAGATTTTTTTATTGACCAAGAACGATAAAAACAAAACAAAATTATATTAAAACTGTATAAAGATACAGCAAATAGAATGATATCTTATCAATTTCTAAGAGTGAAAAAAAACACTGATTATTTAATTTCTGGTTAGCAAAATTAATATATTTTCTGAAAATAGGAACTATATTAGAGTAAAAATTGTAATATCAAATTACTGAGCATGCTATTCCTTTTTACCAATTTTTTTTTATCTTGGGGTTCTTTTGAAAACAGTTTTTTATTATTACAAGTTAATTGCTTAATAATGATTGATTAAATTACTTCTTTTGTTTCTGAAGATACAAAAATTTCTAAAAAACCTATGCCTAGTTTTTAAAATATTGTTTTATTTATTTATTATTAGACTATTATTAAAAAATATAAAAAATATATTTCATGTAAGCACACATAATATAGAAAATTTATTTATTTTCCCATTTATTACATAAATTCATCAAAAATCTAATTTTTCTATCCATTCTTTTTCAACTCAGAAATAAAACAAAAATTCACCATACTATTTGAGGTTAAATATTTTCCTTTATTCAGATCTATAAAATATTAAATTTACTGTTTTTCACTGTTTCTTCTGATTGAACATTTGTATTAGCAATGCAATATTGGCTCTTCATTTTTCCTATTTACGGCTAGAAAAATAGGCTATTTCAACAGCAAGTGTCAATTTCCTTGCTGTTTTAAATATCCAGTTGCTGTGACAATTAAAACAAATACTGTCACGTGGAAATTAAATTTTACACATATTTTTATCGTGAAAAAAAATTGCCAATAAACAACGTAAGAAAATAAACATTTTTATGAATAAAAGAAAATATTTTATTTCCTTTTGAGTGATTTTTTTGAATTAAAATAATTTTTTTTCAACAGTTTTTAACTACAATTGTTGAAATATCTTAAATAAGAATCTTTTACCTGAATGAGAATTCAAACTTTTCTTCTATTATTACTCAATGTGACTGTAATTATTTTGTCTTGTAATCTATTCTATTGTGAATTAATATTCTGTGTGATTATGTTTAATGTTGTTTTAAAACGATTGAATTTATACAACAACAGTCATTTGCAACTTTGAGAAATATAACTTTCTTGAAGAATATCGAATACTGAGATTTCAATGTCACTTGTAAAATATTATACAAACCTATTATATTGTGCACCGTCTATAGACATAAAATATTGAAATTCGCTATAGTTTGTTGTATATTTTTTTTCTACCTAAAAGCGGTGGTTATTTTTTAGCAGGCTAAAAAAAGAGAAAATCAGCATTGCATAGGCTGTGAACTTGAATCTTGAAAAAAAAAATCCTATCTTGTGAAAAAAAAAAAAGATTTCCTTTTGAAATAAGACATATTTTTGTGAGAAACATAATTAATATAATAATAATACATAAGATCAGTAGTTTAATAGGACATGATTCGCTTCAAAAATGGCTGCAGGGGCAACGGTAAATCCGTATTCTTTATAGTTTAACAATCCATTAACATATGGTGAATATATCGGTACGAGTTTTTATTTATATATTTAACTACATTATTTCATTTATTTATTTGTAGAAATCGGACAAGAAGTTTGGTTGAACTTATTTCCGATTTGTATGAAAATTCTAGAAACAAAGATTTTATACATCAAAGTAGTCTATAGAAATTTTATAGATTACTTTGACCTATTAGTCCAATCTTTCTTTTATTATCTTTATGCATTCGCTTTGAAAGTATTTTGTAGATAAATGCTTTAATTGTGAGAAATTCGGCAAGAAAATATAGATTTTGAAAAGATACTAATATAATAAACAAAGAGACAATCAATTTGAAAAAGAAGCTATCAAAAGAGTTGATAAATTAGTTACAACTTTTTTTATTAAATCTAATTGTTCAGATTAGATTAAATTCATTATTTTAACCCCAATTTCATATCAAGGACGTAAAATAAAAATAAAGCACCATTAATAAGATCATTTTTATTTCAAACTAAAATTGCGACATATGTGATTGTACTGAAAAATGAAAGACATAGGGCTGTTAGTTTTATCTATCATCTTAAATATTAAAAATAAATCATAAACAATTTTTATTTTCACTTTCAGTATTTCATTTTTAATCCTAAATCTGAAATTTAACAGATAACATTTTTGAAAATAATGTAGCTATGAAGGTGATTATTTTTTTAGGTGTAGATCCAGATAGAAAGAAATTCTTGGAGATTTTATTTCAGTTAAGCCGAAATTTCAATGATGGAAAAACAAAATGTAGTTATTTCGATAAAGAAACATTTATTTCTATTCGAAATAAAGTAAATGTAAATTCACAAATAATAATCAAAAAGTTGAATACCGTTGCCAAAAACTTAAACGGTCAGAAAATGTTAAATCATCGCCTAAAAACACGACGAGAAAAGGAAGAATAGAATTTTGACAAGGAAATTTTTCAATTTTAAATCAAAAAGAACGTGAATGTAATATAGGTTATATAATTAATGACCTTATTTCTCTACAGTTAAGGTTATAAACTTTCATGTTAGAACTATCAGAGTTTTGTTAAAATTTATTGTATATTACTGTACAATATTTAAAATAATGTCAAATTGAATAATGAGTAATATTACTTCATTTAATATCACTCGAAAAAAAAGTATGAATCTAAAGGATGAAAAGCAAAATAGCCGATCTGGAATATATGTAAATACAGACTTCAACATTTACAGAACAATTACATTGACCAATTCAGCATATAGCTTTACGGAAATATTTCCTCAGATTTCTTTTGAAGATAGCAATGACTTTTATGATAAGCTATTAACCATATTAATATAATTACGATATTAACGACCATATTAATAGTAATGACGATGTCTTTATAATATACATACACACGCACGCTCATATATATATATATATATATATATATATATATATATATATATATATACGACCCTACTTTAAAGATGTCTACAGGCGAAACTATTGTTCAGAAAATTATGAAATTTTGTATAGGACATACTGAAGGGATGAGAATTTGTTTGAGAGAATAAAAAAAAACAGTTCAAAATTTAGATACCAGAAGGAGTTTTTCAAACGAATGACACATTTAGCATATTTTTGACAAGTTTAATTACAACAAAACATGTTCAACATGACGGTCATCATTTTCCGCTACCATCTGGAATAGTAAGATAGTATGTTCCAAAGTTGATCTCAGCAAGCACGTCAAGGCCAAGCAAGATGAAGCTCCTCCAAGCAGTAGCGGTTGTGTAAAGAACGTTCTCCATAGTAATTTTACAGTCGAATGAGTCATCAGCCGTCACTTTCGGGACCCCCCCCTCGGTCTCCAGACCTAAATTTATGTGAATTTTCACTTTGGGGACATTTAAAACATCTGGTAAGTCGGGATAATCCAAAAACTTTACCTGATTTAAAATGCAGCATCTCATAGCATGTTTTTACTATTTCCCAGAACACACTACGGTCAACTATGGAACATACCATATTACGATTCCAGATGGGAGTGGAAGATGATGACCGTCATCCTGAACATGCTTTACTGTCATTAAATTTGTCAAAAATATGCTAAATGTGCAATTCATTCAAAAAACTGCCCCTGGTGGCGAAATTTTGAGATTTTTTTTATTCGCTAAAACAAATTCTCATTCTTTTAGTATGCCCTTTACAAAATGTCATAACTTTCTGAACAATAGTTTCGCCTGTAGACAACTTTAAAGTAGGGTCGTTTTATTATGGACTTTAAAGTAGGGTCATTTAATTTTTATATTTAAAAAAATTATTTTTGTTGCAATTAATAGTTTGAGATATAGTTCAATGCAGCTGAAATATGTACAATTAGTATGAAACTGTTATTAGAAGTACAGGACCACTCCTCATTCATTTTATCATTTACTTTTTTCATGTCTTTAAGATGCCTATTTCTACAGAATAAATTGAGTGCTGGTTTTCAATGTGCCATGGAAATTTTTATGCTCAAATATCTTTGAAGAAATGAAACTATTAATGTGATTAGTTGTAAAATGAGATAAAATGCTCTTATTGTAATTTATCTTTAGAAAAATTCAATATTTTCAATTTATTATGTGTATCATAAAAATGTACATTTCTTGAAAAATAATTCTTATGGTAAAATTTCTGCTACTTTTCAATATTACATTTAATTTATTAAGCTGCTACTTTTCAGAACTTTAACATAGGTTCTTTTTAAATTTATTTGACTTCAAAAGTCTGTTATATTTGGATTTTGTGCTTCATAATGTACGTTGGTACAAATAGCGTATATCTGTGAATAATTCAAACATGAATTTAAACAAAAAATTTAAAACAAAAAAAACTTTTTTGAATTTTTTTATTAAAATGAAACTAAATTGATGAATGAAATTTCAAAAACTACCAAAATAGTTTTTAAAAGTCGTAAACAAAAAAGATTAAAATGAAATCTGCTATGCATATTTCAATGTATCATGTTTGAACATCATTTCTTGAACGGCCAAGCACCACGTGTTTTGCAAAATAAATTATAATTTTTTTTCACTTTAATTGTTTTATTGAATTTGTATATTTAGTATTTCAAACGATCGAAAAAACTTTGCCTCGCATTTGTTGTTTTAAAAAATATCCCATTTTCTATTTATTTCATTTCATATAATCACGTGCTCAAAATGACATTTTTCTAAATTTTATTTGCTGTAGAATTTAACTTTTTTTAAATGTGAGCTTTTGTAAATGGGGTGGTATCATGTTATTAAAATCTAATTTGTTGAGATACTCGTGCAGATAATAAAATTTTTATTTTGCGCCTGCGGATTTTTGCTGAAGCCACAAAACTCATTCCCCCAAAACAACATCATGTTCTGACATTATAAAAAGACCTGAAAAAATAATGTACTTTCATAATATTTCCATAGTTTTTCAACCAGGTTGATTTATTCGCATTTATTTATTTTATGCTGAGTCCATTTACTATTTCATACATCAGTAAAAGTGGTTTCCCCAAAACTTTCTCGCATATTCTCTTGTCATGCCACAGAACAAGTTGCATGACATTGGCGTCCAATAATAACGAATTATTTACTTTTATCGTGAATTTAGTATTTTTACTGAATCTATCGCATCATCCATCGCGAGTATTTTGGAGATATATACTCGGAATGTGGATTATAATATCTGAACATCAAATTTGTGCTTTAGACATGTTTTTCTCAATAAAGATTTGACACAAAACTGCAAATGTAGTGAAAAATCCACCTACCTAATTTGATATATTTAAGTCTCCACTTTTTTGAACTTTCTCATTTATATGTTTCTGAAAATACAAACCGACAGACAGACAGCCCATAGTTGGTTTTAACTCAAACTTTGGCAAGTGTCCACACAATAAATGTTAATGCTGTGAACTAAATCTTATCTATTCTAGATTTCTTCGTTTTGTAATTATTACGGTGGCATATATTCAGACGGGCAGACAGACTTTCTTTGAACAAATTTTTACTAGAAATATAACAGAATTCTGCAAATTTGGTGCAAAGACATTGTGTCGAATTTCAACTAATTCAAACCGTTTTTAGTCACTTTTGTCAAAAATAGACAGACAAACGGACATTTTCTAAAAATATATTCTTTGAAATTAGAGATCTAAAAGTGGACATATATCAAAATATCGAGATAAAAAATGTGAAATTATTACTGTACTTTATACTACGTATTACATATACTACACTTTACTATACTATACTTTATGCTACGTATAGGTGAATTACTATACTTTACTATACTATACTTTATACTACGTATAGGAGAATTACTATACTTTATACAATGTATAGAATTACTATACTTTATACTACGTATAGGAGAATTACTATACTTTATACAATGTATAAAATTACTATACTTTATACTACGTATAGGAGAATGACTATACTTTACTATACTATACTTTATACTACGTATAGAATTACTATACTTTACTATACTATACTTTATATTACGTATAGGAGAATTACTATACTTTATACAACGTACAGGAGAAAGTAATAACTAAGCATTTCAAAGCTAGCTATTTTCAAGAGAGAATTCTCTTAAATTCAATATTTTGCACTGAAGAAAAAATAAAATTGAAACGAAATGATTAAGTTTTTTTAACAAAGTTTAAATATTTAAATACTAAATTTTTTATGTTAATGATTTATGAATACAGTCTACAAAATTTAAAAAAGGAAGGAAAGAAGAAAATCGTTGAAACATGTTGAGCTTCAAGCGGATTTCTAAAAAAAAAATAGAATAATATTCCGTTTTAAGCACCAGATTTTAATTTGAATAAGCATGAATAAAGGACATTTATTTGCAAATCAGATGAAATCACGAAATAAAATTAGTTTGAAACTGATTCAAAGAAAAATATATATCATTTCGGTTTACGACAGCAGTAAAACCTTGCAATCAACCTTGAAAAAAAAATGTGCAGTTTCTTTAAAAAATCATATTGTATTTTCATTGCATATTTTGCGGCTGCCGAAACAGAATTTAAAAATTAAGCTACGAAACTACGAAAAAAAATAAACATGCAAGATGAACCAAAATTCTTATACGTTTATAAAGGACATATAAACCAAGCATGCGAAGTAAGATTTAAGGAATGGCAAAAAAAAGTGCTTCAAAAGCTTTCATAATATATCATATTTACGGCAAATTATAAACATAAATTCGGTTGTTATTTGAAAATTTTATACAGATTTCCTTGGAAAGGTATAAGAAATGCTTTTTTTTTAAAGAATGTAAAAAAATGAGCTTTTAAATTCATTTAAAATTTTCTTAAACTAAAATCAATGTAAATGTCGATTTGAAAGGCTGCGTTTTTGTCTTGTTTATTTCTTACCGGCATACTCTTGTACTTTAGCACAAATGATAATTAAAACCATTTGAAGTTTTCAGATAAATGCTAAAGATTGCTTAGCAATGCTACATATATTAAAAACTTCAATAAGAACTTTTATGAAAGTTTCTTACAGCTTGTATATTTATACCAAAACTTTTTGAAACTAAAACTGGACGCTGTACTATTTTGATAATTAAAACCAATAACAAATTTAATTTGCCTTAAATCTTTGCTTTTTAAAGTTACAGTTTATGCAAACATGCATATATGTTGATGGAACAATGCGTTAACAAATGTCATCTCAAATTAGTTTCGGATCTGTACATTAGATTTCAAAACTGATTAATTTTACAGTGGGGCAAACTTACAGATTTCAACCAGTAATTACATTACGCCGATAATTTTACAGATATCTGTAAATTTGAGGTAAAGACTGTATACTAAATTTTGTCCGACTAGTTGAGGATGTTATTACATTATTGTGTTCCAACCCAGACAGACATATCAAAAATATTTTGTTGGCTGGGATACCAAGAGTGGTGAAACCTTTAGATTCGTTCAGATTTCTTGCCGATTACAATTTTCATAATATATAACAAAATATTATTAATGTATTATATGGAAATCTACGTGCCTTGGTAAATGAAAAAGTAGTAATGTTGTTATGAAACCTAGTCTAGATACTATAAATATTATATGCTAAGCATTATAAAGGATACACGATGTACAAATAATTTTTTAAAAAATAACGTTTGCGGGCTGAAAAGGAACAAATTAATGAAATGCGCACTTATTTGTAAACTGTTGAATGTTTTTAAGAAACTTGAAAATAATTTTAAAAATATTTTTTTAAGTTTTTCAAATATGAATTCTACTTATTCTAGGTATTTTGAAACGTGTTTCAAAAGTAAGGAAATAATAATTTGTGTACTAAAAAAGGAAAATGAAATTTAAAATTTTCAAACCTCGGTAACTTTTATGTTTAGGCACATTTACAGAGTTTTTCTTTTCATGTTTACATTTGAAAACACGTAATATTACTACGGTAGAATTTTTGGGCCGATGTCCTGGCATACTGGTAACGCATCTTCCCAGTGATCTGGACATCCCGAGTTCGAGTCTCGGTTCAGGCAAGGTTTTTTTATTTTGTATTCTATAAGGTTTTTGAATGTGCCCCCCTGTAAAAAAGGGCTGTGCAAGAGAATGTGATGAGTGAGTAGCAAAATCCTTACTTTTGACCCTAGTTGGCGCTACTACAAAACAAGAGACGCTCATTTCGGCTTAAAATCGCTGACTACCTCAGCGAGCTTGTCCTTGTTAAGTGCCATAAGAAACAACAACAAGCGTTCGTTTTATATGATTATATATTGCAATTGCAAAAAGCTGAATTTTTTATGTCATTCTTCTTTAATAAAAAAGAGAAAAAAAAACAATTAATTGAGCATAAAATATCCGAAAAAAATCCTATAATTATCAGATTTTTTTGCATCAAAGATCACACAGCCTTTGAAGGTACAGAGATTACAGATATTATGGCCAGAGCAGTTACAAGAAAAGGAAATACTGATTGGGAATTGAATTTCCAGCCAAGCACGGTTCAAACAACACTTATATGAGAATTAGCTAACGAACAATGATAAGACGGATAAGAAAATTTAGAAAAATCTCGATTTTTACATGGATTTATGACAGAAGTTAAACTGGAGTGCGTTTCTTCTTTAATAGGCTTCCCCAGCTAGCTATCATAAAATGAAGAAAGAAAGAAAAATGATGCAATTTAGATGATGGCACCATTACGTATAGAGATTTTCTTGAAATAATGGCCTACTCATTGATTATCAAGATGATATGTGTACATGAAGGTGAGGAGAAAGGTCAATAATTTATCACTTTGTGGTGGGAGCCAATTGCCTCAAAGGGTTCTATTACTCAAAGTACTGTTACTCAAATGGTACCTCAATACTATTTGGTTCAATGGTAGTGGGTGGTCGACTGTACGCAAGAAGGAGATACCATGACGTATTATGTTTGTTAATGTTCACGGTTTGTCTCCTATCTCGAAGATGGCGCAGTATAACCAAATATGGCTCTTGCGCCAATAAACCCCACACAACCGACCAACCAACCTGTCTCGAAGAATTCTGTCCCAAAAGATTTCCACCAGCTCCCTTTACTGAAAACGGTTTAAGGTGAAAACTGGTTTATCACCATACTAAAAAATAAACTTAAACTTTTAATTCCCAGACTGTTAGAAGGCTGTTAATATTTCTTCATATCTTCATTTCATGCGCGTCTTCCTCGTCTTCTGGGAGTCCTGGTTTGGGCATGGTGGTTCTTCAGTGTACTATCTGTGAGATGTGTGAATTTGCCCCCCTGTAAAAAGGGACTCTGCAAGCGAATGTGATGAGTGTGCAGCTAAAGTCGTACTCTTGGCCCTAGTTGGTGCTACTTCAAAAAACAAGAGACGCTCCCTTCGGCTTAAATATGCTGCTGTATCAGAGGGGGGGAAGGCTTGTCCATGGCAAGTACCCTAAGTAACAACAACAGGCTGTTTGTATATCATGGCAAGTATTGTATATCTGTTTTTAGATAATGTGAATAGAATTTCTACAAATGATGTAACCATTCTACATCACCGGTTGATATATTACATAACCCCAATATCTACAAGCATCTAAGATAAGTATACAATGTATAGCACTTTACTCAGTTTAATTGACATTCTATTTGGGAGGTCTTGAAAATCTTTTACAGAACACTACAGAATATACTACAGAAACAGACATAAAGTAGAAGCAATTGTGTGTGTGTGTGTGTGTGTGTGTGTGTGTGTGTGTGTGTGTGTGT
>JAOUZG010026641.1:10929059-10976792 GCA_026289955.1 Argiope argentata | reverse complement strand
GTGTGTGTGTGTGTGTGTGTGTGTGTGTGTGTGTGTGTGTGTGTGTGGAGAACAACAGCAATTGCGAATTTACGAGATTTACAAGATTCTACTAGAATTTAGTTTAGTTTAATTTAGCGTCCCATTATAAAGCAACAATAGGGCTATTCTGGGGACGGATCTTGTTATTTTGAACCGTGGTAAGATGACGAGGACGACTCCTGAGCTGGCATTTTCCTCTCCACACCATACCAGTGAAAAGACGATTCGCCCAAACGGATTTAACGTGGAACAGATCCCTTTACATGAAAGTTTTTGGTGGAATCGGGTCTCTCATCTTATCCCCTTAGAATTTAGGTTTAGATTTAGGAAATATGAAGAATAATATTTAAATATATAAAATATCATTAAAAATACTTTAAACAAATATAAAAATTATTGTTAGTTTCCAAGGCATCAGCTTGGAAACAAAAATTGAAACAAATAGTTTAATTTTAAAAAAGTATTGAAGATACTGACGAAAATAATATTTCGTATCTTTCCCAAAAATTGACTATTCAACTTATTCACCTGCCTTAAACCCGATTTCTAGAAATCTAACTGCTTTTCCAATAATTTGGTGCAACTAATCTAACAGTCATTACGGATATTATTTCATCTCTTCTTTGATCATTGAACTCTAAATAAATACATATCTGAATTAGTCACATTTCAGTGTTGCATGATGTCCTTCCACATTTCCGTTTTATAATCAAAATAAAGTTTAATGGAAATTTCTTCAATCATTATTACGATTTCATCAAATGCACTTTTGTATTCATATAAGGCAATAAAATAACATTTCGAATATTTCTCATTTTTGGGGAGTTTGTGTACAAAGAAAACAAAGCTTAGAAAGATGCACGACAAACAAATTAGAAGTTAATAAAAATTTATTATCCTCGGAAAATTTGGAATATAAAATAATGCAAAATATAAGTATTCTAGAAGAACATCTTAGGCGAAATTTGCATCTTGGTTGAAATATAATGCTCAGCAAAGTAGAGAACTCCTATCAGTAAATGAGAATATTTAATTATTAAATAAAAAAATAAGGTTATCAAAAATTAAAAAAAATCATTATGAAAAATACATTTCAAATTAACTATCATTCATAAAAAGAGAACTTTTTGACTCAGAATAATTTAAAAATTTAGCCAAGTATAAAACAATTTTGAAAATGGGCGTATTTAAAAAGAATAATGAAGTAATAAACAGACACAAATTCGACGCAACAAAAGAATAAATCTAAAAATTAAATATCAGTGAATAGTTTCAAATCAGCAATTAAAATTAAATTGCTCAGTATATAATACATTAATGGTACAAAATCCATTCTGCTTATAGCTTTCATCCACCATTATTTTAAAACTCGGTCTTTTGTTTTGGAATTTTGATTTTTATGGCATAAGAACTAAAATTATCCATGCTGCGCCAAGACAATCGGTTTGTGTATACTCCCATAAAATCTATTAACGAAAATATTCTCACAAATCCGTTTTACGTCTATAAAAATAGAGTAAAATAAATTTAAAACGAAACGAAGAACTTAAAATTATGAATCTAATTATGAAAAAAAAATTCCAAAAAATATGGAACCTATGGTACTTAGATAAAATGAATACAATTTTAGAGTCTTAAAAATTCCTGTAAGGTTTGCACACCTACCCTTATTTTTTGGAAAAGAAAACTCTGTGTCTTTCGCTTCTACCGTTGCTTCTGCAACTTGTAACAGAACAGATGAACATCACATCGAAGAAATTGTAAAAATATTTTAAAAGTTTCTTTAAAAAGAAAAAAAAAGAAAAATGAAATCTACGATCGCAAATTACAAGTTATCTTGTGGGAACATTATTATTTTTGTCATTATTTCTTAATTAATTTAAGTCATTAAGTAGTTTGAACCAACTTGAAAAGCATGTCAACCTTTTAAAAACACATCTGCTTACAAAGAATACATAATAATAAGGCAATACTAGTAAAAAAAAGTTATATATATATATATATATATATATATATATATATATATATATATATATATATGAGATTAAAAGATGTTGATGAATATTGCCATTTATGCTTTATTCATTGCTTATGCGATTTCGAGCTACAATTATTCAAGAACCCCTAACCAAAACAACATCATGTTCTCACATGATAATAACCATTTGATTAAATTAACCAACATTTAAATGCTTTCATATTTACAACATTCGAAATAAAAGAAATTAAGCAAAATTAAGCATATGAACATTCAAATAACTCACTTTATATCAAGAAACGGAATATTAGATCGAAGGTTCCCAAAGTTGTGGTGCGCAATATCTGTTAAATCCTTCACCAACATATGATGCCACAGGTACTTCTCATTTCACCACCTAGGTGCGGGTATTTAGAAATTGTTACCTGAGTTCATTATTGGGGTTCTGCTGCCATCAGAATTATAGAATTTGCCCTAAATTCATGTTCCGTGTACTGATTCCATCGATTCACTGGCATTTGTTGTTTGAGCATTCACTGTCATATCATGACAAAGGTGGCATTAGATTTCAGAGCGCAGTAACGGATCTTTGATTTATAGCAACAAGAACAGGCCACTATGGGTAAAGCGAGTGATGCTTAATAAATCAAAGCTTTCAACAGGACAAGCAAAGAGGGCAAGAAAAGACAAGTTATTTGATTTGTATGTCTGTGCATAATTTTGGGATGATGTCAGTAATATGACATTACTCACATTTTCAATTATATTTTATGATAGCTGATTTTGGCAACCAGCTAGTAAGACATGGAAATTAACTGTGTTTAATTTCAATTAATTTCAATTCTACGCCCTAAATGGTGCAGAAAATTCACGCATTTTGCTTTGCTACAATTTTTTTTAATCCCTCGATGACGTCGAAAATTCAGTGCTAGTATAACTTTTTGAGCAATTGTTTATAGTAACTGCAACTATTAGGCCATGATGGCCTGGTTGGTAAGACGTTGAATTCTCGTCCATTGGGCTGTGAGTTCGAACTCCCCAGCCGAAAACTGTGTGGGCGTGAGGTGGACGCTAACTCTGTCGGGGTCACAAATTTTTTCAAGTGGAGAGCAATATCATTGGGAATACTGGGTCAGAGGTGATCGTTCTCTACTTACTATCTGTGGATGAATGAAAAATACATGAATGAAGTCCGCCGCATAAAAAGGATTTGTGACGTATGTGATGCTAGAAGTCAGACTGCTGCCCTCGGGTTCTCAGGGATCAATATCCTCAGAAGCTACTGCACCCGTCCTTCCATGGAAAAGCGGAACAAGGGTACAACTACAACATTTGTAATTATTTAATAAAAAGTAACTAAAATAAAAAATTTCCGTAATTCCTAAATTTTTCTTTGTTAACCTAAGTTAGAATTGATTTTAAAGAATTGTTTTTTACATTACTTATTTAGCATTCAAAAATGGAATGGATTCCCCCGTTTAAATATTTGGCGAAACAATGAAAATGTTTATTATTTCAATTGATCAATAAAATCTTTTGTCGAAAAGTGGACAAAGAAACGATTATTTTAAAAAATTACAAATCTCAATTAAACTTAAACAGTAATTAAGCTTATACGCATGACAAGAGATTTTCTTTTCAGTTTTGAAATTTACAAATGTTGAGCTCAAAGATAAAGGATTTAAATAACTACATTCCGGCGTCCTGGCTTAGAGATAGCACGTCTTCTCCGTTATCTGGGTTTGAGTTCCAGTTGGGGCATGGTTGTTATTCTGTGTACTATCTGTGAGGAGAGTGAATGTGTCCCCCCTGTTAAAAAGGTGATGTGCAAATGATTATGATGAGTGTGTAGCTAAATCGTATTCTTGATCCTAGTTGGCGTTACTGCAAAAAAAAGAGGTGCTTAAAATTGCTGACGGCTGTCAGCGCACTTGTCCATGGCAAGTAACATTATTAACAACAACAAATGTTTATGTTTACTGGTTATATTCCTGATGGAAGATAAAATTTTAAACATTAAAACATGGTCATCCGGGGTGTACCAGTCTATCTTTTAGAGCGCCAACGCATACATGAGTGCATTCATCTTTATAATTAGTAGCGACTAGTTCGTTCACAGGGAATTATGGTTGCTAAAAATTTCAATCAAACATTTTGGTTAATTTAATTTTAATACGAGCTTAATTAAGCTCGTAGCTTCCCCTTTAAAATATTTTTAAATTTCAAAAATTGAGAGACTTATTATTCATACTTTTCTTGTAACATTTCTTTGATATAAGTATGACTAGTCAGTGTAGCGTAACGTTTCGGTCGCGGCTATTGGTGTATTATAGCTGAAAATAAATATATTTTTATTTCCAGCTATAATACATATATATTTTGCACAGGTACACATTCTTGATTAATGATTTTACAAGCTTATAAGTAATTCAGTTCAGAGTTCCACTAGGGAAAAGGTGTTGTGCTTCAGATAAGTAAATAGTATATCTCGGAGGTGAAGAGATATGACTGAGCTCTGGAAACTCCCGCAAGATTCCCGCAAGGTCGGAATCCTCTGCTCGTCGATTAACCTGCTGGGATTTCTTGACACGTAAAGTGATGAACTGGCTGGAAGAGCTACTCAGAAGACAGCTGTTCAACTAATTGGAGGTCTCCCCAAAGCTCGGATGAGCTTACACACTTCAGTCAGGACGCTGAATGGTTCAAGTTCCGATGAACTACACGTGGGCTCAGCTACAGGGCGTGGCTGCCTACATACACTCCAAATTCTCTCCTGAGAATTTTACCTAGAATTCCAAGCTGAATTATAGCTCCAATCACTAGCCTTCACTTCGTCAGTCGGCTTTCTCTGTTGGCTTCCTCCTCCCGCTCCTCCAGTCGGTTCCCTTTTTATCTCGGTCTCAAAGGCCGGCCTTCGGTGGCAAATGACAAATCAGGATAATTCCCAACTTTCATTGGATCATCTTACCTAAGTTATCTTTCAAATCACAAAAGAGGGGAAAACAGCGACTAGCAAATAGACGTCTTGGCTCCGTCTTGTCTGCTGCCTTTTTCTAAAAAAGAATGGAAGGTCATCTGCCGCTGGTCCCCATTGTACCGGCTTGAAGGGTGGGCGTCTTTTATCTATTGACAGAGACACATCTGCTTCTCTCCCTCGTTGTTTGTTCCAACAAATGTCCTGTTCAGTGAAGACCTCACAAGTCGCCCAGACACTTAAGGTACTTAAATGTGAATACCAGGAGTCTGCATTCTCCGCATTTTACAAATTCCTCCGTTATCTGTGGTTGTTTTCCCGTGGGAACTTATTGCGCTATACTCCTACTTGTCACTTATCTGAAGACGTTACAGTGGCAACCTTAAAAGACTCTATGCACCACATAATCAAAGCCTGTGCACTTCGGTGAGAATACAGACTTAGGTGATCAAAACACTGGTTGTCTTTGGAAGCCGAAAAAATCTTTAAAATTCCAGTCATTAAATCTTCAATTAAGGACATTTTGGCAAAGTTCTTGGATTTAATTCTCAGCTAATACAAAAAATCAATATTCGTTTAATGTATTCAATGCATTTTTAAAGTTTTAACGTTTTGTAATAATGTAAGGCTTTTTTTTTCTACGCTGATACGCATTTCCTCTAGAAAGTTCTTTGTTCAAATGACCAATATCATCAAATGTCGTTTGTTCCTTCGTGCTATGAGGGCCATTTTTCGGCAATCTTATCAACTTTCCCTCAGGGCCTCTGGCTAGTTTGGGGTATGATAGCATGTATTACTCATACTTTTTGTACCGGCTTTCTGGCACAGAGTTAGTGTGTCTTCCTCGTTTTCTGGCAGTTCCAGGTTCGAGTCTCTGTTCGGGCATGGTTGTCCATCTGTGAGATGTGTGACCGTGCCCCCCCCCCCTCTGTAAAAAGAGGTTGTGCAAGTGAATGTGGTGAGTGTGTAGCTAAGTCGTATTCTTGGCCCTGGTTGGCGCTACTTGAAACAAAAAACGCTCCTTTCGGCTTAAAATCTGCTGGTATAATCAGTGGGGGCTTGTCCATGGCAAATGTCCAAAACAACAACATTCATACTATTTGTAAAGACTTGTTTGTTCATTTTGTTCATTGTGGAATATATTTCGAAATTTTTCTTTCGTTATTATCGAAAATATTACGGAACAAATCAACAATGTATAAAAATGTACGGATTTTCAAAGATTTCTTTTGTCTCTGTGTTTGAAGTTAAACCTTAATTTACATGCAAAATAATTTTATTTAAAAAAAATATGATATGAAATTTCCGGCCAAAGGGAGAATTATTAGCCGAATCTTCAAGTCATGAACCTCAATAAAGAAAAAATATACATATCCATGATAATATATTAGAAGCAGCTATGAAACGATTTCAGTTTTCCTTCATCAATGAAATATATTGTTGTAAAATATGCTTAAAATAATTTTTAATGCATTAGAAACGGAAAATTAGTCTTGTAGCATCTCTTTCCCCCCCCCCCTTGAGCAGAGAGCCCCTTCTTGTGGTGTTTCGCAGAAGACAATCAGTTGAACGTCAGACCTGCACCCTGAGGTCAACTTGATCCCAGGCGCAACCCTTGCGCTTACGCCGATTGTTTTCGTTTGGACACCTTGGAAACTCCCTATAATACTGTTCTTTAACCTAATTTTCTATGTGTGTCTGTAGTAATAAATGTTTGTGAGTTTTGCAGTGTAGATGCGTTTGTAAAAATTTAAAAATAATGTATTCAGAACCGGTCAGTTCCTTAGAAAATCACAACACACCACAATAGTACAGCATTTATATCAAAATCACAGCTAATTAACATATTTATCTACTTTTAAATGTTAAGACGAAAACAAATATTTTTGTTCTTTAAAATTTTCAGATTTAATAATGAAAAAAAAGTAATGGAAATATTAGTGTCTAAGTCAGATGGTTTGTCTTTTAATCTTAAATTATAATATTAAAGAGGGTAGAGGGTGAATTGTATTCGTTTACAATTTCTGCAAATTACTATCATAATTATTCATCATTTAAAAAATATTGTTCTAAATTTCTAAAGTTTAAATCAAATGCTTTAAATAAATAAAGCTCTAATGAGCTTCTAAGTCATTTTTGAATTCTAATAACTATAATTAACAAAATACGGAAAGAAACTAGTTATGAAATACCCGATATAATGCTACCACCCAGCACAATACAATTCAAAGTGTGTTGGGAGAAAAAAGGATATTCACATGTAATTTGGAAAACATGAAGTTTATATAGACAATTACAAAAACTTTAAGCAGTTGCTCTGTTTAATTTCCTTCATTTAATCAATACTTGATGTTGTAGCTTATATTCAAACTTTTAACTGCGTCCAGCAATTACTACAATTATGCGTCAGAAACTTTGGTTTATTTCTTGTTAAAACCATGTTGAATTTTATAGATTAGCTCATTGTGTTTCTGTTATTAAGATAATTGCAAAATTTACAAGCAAAATTACAAATACTTCGTTTATATAACTAAAGCACAGATATAAACTTTGAATGTCTTACTTCACAACTTGCAAATTTGTATGCATGTCTGCCTGCTTCTTGATTTTCCAAACCATTAGAAGCCTACTTTCAGCTTTTATTATTGTTTTATTCTGATTAATGAGGTTTCAATAGTATAACTTTGAGATATCCGATGAGGCAAGGCACTGATTTTTAATGACTTTTTCTTGTGTGCAGCCGACCACGCCACCATCAATGAACCTAGCAGTATCGACAAGATTTTTAATGACTAACTTTACTACCAAGACTCCAAATGTTCAAAATACATTACTCATGTCCCAGATACTTTTATGCTAAGCCACTCGCTCTTTCAAACATCAGAGATAGTCTATAGTAGAAGTTCAACTGATTTAAAGACTTAAACTTAATTCAACGATTCAGTTAAATTAAAAACGAATTTCATATTTCCAAAATATTGTTGTATTAAAACTACTGTTTATACAGTAGCGTTATAAAACTAAGATCATATAAAGAATATTTCAGTTCGAGAGTCATTTCAAAAACTGGGACAACTTTTACAGCATTAGATCAAACCATAAGACGAGATTCTGATCTTTAAGAATAGTATTTGATTTGAAGAAAGTACAAAGGTACATTTTTTTGTGAAGTCTACAATGGCTTTGACGCTTGACAAGACATGGAGCAAACCGTTGATAAGAGTGGCTGTTAATCCACTACCAGGTCACATGGAAATCATCAGAAAAGAAGATGGTCAAACCTCGGTGTCAGGGATGGAGGGTTTGCTCATGGATGCAGTGTTAACAGCTCTCGGGTACAGATATGAATTGGTGATTCCAGCTGATGGCCAATGGGGACGGACTAAAGACGGCAAAGGTTGGAATGACGGAACATGGACCGGAATGATGGGAGAAGTAGTGTACAACAGAGCAGATATTGCTTGGACATGGCTTACTCCAAATTTAAAAAGACACAATGTAGTCGATTTCAGCAACATCTATCACAGCGAACCGATGACTTTCGGAGTCACTAAACCTTACCCAATACCAACTTCGTATGCTATTTTGTTCCCTTTTGATCTACCCTATTGGATTCTCATTTTCGCCATCATAATCGCAATGCCCTTGATATTTCTTTTCGCAGGAGCAGGGCATTCTTATTCGCAGTTACTGCTTCAAACGTTTGGAAGCGCTCTAAAACAACCACTCATGATTGATATCCATTCAAAAAAAATTCTTTTCCTGATCTCAATTTGGTTAGTTTTTGCCCTGTTTATTCCGTGTTTTTATTCTTCGGTTCTTCTCTCGTTTTTAACGAAACCATTCACACCCAATTTCGTTAAAACCTTTCCAGAACTTGCCGCTGCCGTTTCAAAGGGAAATTTGGAATGTTATGCCTCTTATCGAATGACTTCTCTGGTGTTCCTTTTAAGCTCCCCCGATCAAACTTTGAGAAATCTCGGAGCAACTGTCGAGAAAAAGAACTGGAATCCGATTTATTTCAAAGATGGTCCAGTAAATACAACCAAGCCTACCGCTATAGTAAATACTGAAATGTTTTTTAAAATCCAAAATGGAATGCCGGAATCCAGATTCTTTATTATTTCGAAAGATAGACTCTTTTTAAGTCATTTTGCTGTCGCAATGCGAAAAGATTTCTGTTGTAAAGAGAGATTTAATATTATGCTCACTCGCGCCGTAGATGCTGGTCTGTTTGATTTCTATATAAAAAAATTTGTTTTGCATAAAATAGTCGACACAAATATCGAATCAGAAGAACCTGAGCCCTTAACTCTGACTGATTGTTCAGGTGCTTTTATCATACTTGTGTCAGGAACTTTGCTTTCTATCATTGTATCTATCATGGAAATAGTATATGGTAAGCGTGCCCAAAAATGATGCAATTATGAGGAAAACTTTAATGTTAGGTTTAATCAATTCTTATTCAATCAATGCAACCTTCAAATCTAAAATATCTTACCTAACCCCCTATTTTGAATTTAAATCTATTTTATATATTCTACAAATCAAACGAATCTAATAGAAATATTCACAACGAAGTGAATTCAAAATCTGTTCGTAGACTGGAAAAGGTAGTTTCATAGATCAAGAACGGTGAAAGCAAAACAAGCATGCACCAAAATTGTCTGAATATTCAGTTAACAGAAAGATATCATATTAACTTCTAAATGTTAAAAAGTTGGGAATGTTTAACTTCCTATTAGTACAATTAATATGTTCTCTTGAAATAGAAAGTATTTAAGTAAAAACCCTAACTGGAGTCTAGTTATTTAGCCAGATATTTCCTTTTTCTTATCTAAAAAAATTCTTAATGGTAAATATGTTCCTTTTACAACAGTTTTTATTATTACAAATTAATCATTTGTTACCCGTTGATTTATTTTTAAATCGTTGATTAAACTATTTAATTTATTTTTGAGCTTCAAAAATGCATGAAAATTGTATGTGTCCAATTTCTTGATTTTTTTTTCATTTATTTATTATTAGCATATTGTTGAAAAGCTTTAAAAGCATATTTCTTTTAAATAAATGTAAGTGATGCTCAATACTTATAAAAGAAGAAAATCTTATATTCTTAGCATATTGTTGAAAACTTAAAAACCGATTTCGTGTAAGCAAATATAACTGATACTTATTACTTCAAAAAAGGTTTAAAAAAAACAATTCCAGTATGTAGTCATAATTCTCCTTCCTTTCAGAATGAAGAGACTTCGAAACTCTTATAGCTATTTTTTAGGACAAAAAGATGTTTCTATCACTTCTCTTGAAAATGAACTAAACTGCAACAGTTTCAGCATTTTCCAGTGAATAAGTTACTTTTTATTTAATTTTTGCGTTTAATACATAAATTCATTAACAATAGAATCTTTTTATCCATCCTTCTTCAACTGAAAAACTGAAATAAAAAATTCATCAGAATATTTGAGATACATTTTTACTTTATTCATATCTTTCATGTACTGAAATTTCTGTTTGTCGCAATTTCTTCTGATTGAGAAAGCGTTTAAGCAATGCTATCTTAGTCCTTCTTTTACAAAATCTCATTTTTTTCTTCAAATTTATGAAATACGCTTTATTTAAAAATAACAAATATTGTGCTTCTAGTGTCACTTGTTCTTTTATACACGAAGAATAAAATGTATGAAGTTGAAATGAAATCTCTTACAAAGAATCAGCAAATATTTCATTAACATACAAAAACACTACAGTGTGCATTCCGGATGAACTTGTTCAAAATACACTTTCTTGAACGATATCAAACACTGCGGTTCCAGTGTCGCATATTTTGCAATCCACTCAGAAAAAATGTCCAATGTTTGAATGAAGATAATTAAAAAAAATCAGTAGATATCACATTCACACGCAAAAACACTTCAGCACACATAAAGGATGAGTTTGTCCGAAATATACTGTCTTGAATTCTTAGTATAGACATACCGGATGGGTTTGTCCAAAATATAGTCTTGTATTCTCAGCATGCACATACCGGATGAGTTTGTCCAAAATATACTTTCTTTTATTCTTAGCACACATATACCGGATGAGTTTGTCCAAAAAGTACTTTCTTTTATTCTTAGCATGCACATACCGGATGAGTTTGTCCAAAATATACTTTCTTTTATTCTTAGCATACATATACCGGATGAGTTTGTCCAAAATGCATTTTCTTATATTCTTAGTATACACATAACGGATGAGTTTGTCCAAAATATACTTTCTTTTATTATTAGCATAGACATACCGGATGAATTTGTCCAAAATATACTTTCTTGTATTTGTAGTTACGAACATACCACATGAATTTGTCCAAAATATACTTTCCTTTATTCTTAGCATACATATACCGGATGAGTTTGTCCAAAATATACTTTCTTTTATTCTTAGCATAGACGTACCGGATGAATTTGTCCAAAATATACTTTCTTTTATTCTTAGCATACACATACTGGATGAATTTGTCCAAAATATACTTTCTTGAAGAATATCAAATACTGCAGTCCGAATGTCATATGTTTTCAGAATAAAGCATACAATATTTGAATGAAAGTGGTTTCCTAAAAAGACTCAGTAAATATTACATTCAGAAACAAAAGCATTGCAGCACAAATAAATGAGTTTGTTTAAGTCTGCCAAAGATGTTCATAGAATCGCACATTGAATCATAAAACTCTAGATTAATTTTATTGTATTTCTTATCGCTGGCGAGTTATGGTAGTAAAAATAAATAGGCTGCTAATAGGAAAAATAAATATTTTATTTAAAAATTTCCTGATTGCCTTACACGCAAAATAAGACCATATTTTGTGTAAAATTAAAACCACTTTGTGACACCATTTTCACCAGAACTTCCTGATTTAACTCAAAAATACAAGCAATGAAACATTGGCACAATGCAATATCGAATTGTCATCAAAATCGCCAAATTCTGTTCTTACTGCAGTCTGCCAATTTTGCCATGACTGAACATGCAATAAGCACCAATATTCTAGTTCAGAAAAAATTTAGTTCCTGGTTTGCAATATGCCACTGAAGTCTGCGTTCTTCGCAACAAACATCCTTTGATACGTCAGCAGATAAAGGAATGGCGGACAAATGGAAGCATGGATGGACAAAAGATCTATTTCGGATATGAAAATGCCTGTCATTTTGTTTCTATTCTATTCGTAATTTAATAAAAAAGGCTACACTCCTTATTTGATTTTAAAATATTTGATCCTGGATCTAATTAAAATAGCAGGCCTGAGGTGGACAGGAAATCAATATAAGGAATGATATGGCATGTCGTAAATTTTCTTTATTGCTGAACTTTCATCTCAGAAATAAGGACTCTAAAGGTAACAAACTATGTTCAGAGACATTTTAAAATAAAAAAATGATGCATTAAAACGTTTTACAACTAAATAACTGAAATAGATTTATTTGGTCAGGAGAAAAAATTTATATTATTATCAGGTTTTGAAAAAAAATTATTTAGTTACTTAAATTCTAACACAATTTTTCATGTTAGAAAAAGTAGTCAGGGAGAAAAAGTTAGAGAAATTAATTTAGAGATTGATCCATAGATTTAATGTCTAAAGTGTCTTTGTACTTCTAAAAGTACATAAAATATTACAGATGACATTTAAAAATCATTTTAAACTATTTTATAAGCATTTGAAAATATTTTAATACTTTTTTTTGTCAAATTTTCTCTCTGTTTTAAAATACAAGTGATTGTAAAACAAGACTAAATGGAGCCGTACAGAAATTTGAAATCTATTACATCCTCAAATATTTTAATTACATGTAAACCAAATTTCTTGAAATTTTATTGAATTGCTTTTGAGATATATGTTTCTGTTCTGTTACCTAATAATGTTAAAGTTTTATTCCTCGGAAAATGCATTTAAAAAAATATACCTGCACACTGACTGATATAAATGATAAATGTTGTTTTTGGGATTGTGCCTAAATAAGTAAGAATTTAATATAAGTTTTATTTTACTGAATTATATTACTGAGTACTTCAAGTATTATTCAATTAGTACTGAATACTCCATTTATTATTTTACTGATATGCTACTATTTCAAGTATTATTTTACTGAATTATATTATTATCAAGCATTATTATTACTGAATATAATGGGAAAAATGAAATAAATCATTCAAATTCCGGAGAAAATATTTTTGTTTCTAGATGCATTTTTATCTCTAGTGTATTTTTAAAACTGTTGTATTGATAGTCCTATCTTATATACATTAAAAACAAAGGCTATTTTAGAATAGACAAAATTTGAGTCTTATTAAATTCAAAATGTTCTAGAAAATGCAACTTTTCAATCCAAAAGAATTCTTTAAAATTAATATTATTGATTAATAAGTATTAATTATTTAGAAAATATTAATTAATTAATAATATTTATTCTTTAGAATTTAGTTCTAAAGAATAATAATTATTATAAAGATTAATATTATTATTCTTCAGAATTTAGTCTCCAATAAAATTCTTTTAATTGTAATGCACAAAACGATAATAGTATAACGAATAAATTCATTAAAGATACAATCTCCATGAATTGTACAATATTAGGATAATATTATTAACACTTTGTTAAGTGTGAATGATTTCTTATTTGTTTCATTACATTAGTTATTCGCACCAACTACTTAAACGAAAGATAATAAAAATTTGGATAGTGTATTTATTTGCCAATATTTTCACTACTGAATACTTCATTCGTTAAAGATACAACGAATGAAGTATTCCGTAGTGAAAATATGGAAATTAAATTAACTACGAAACGCAAAGGGCTAAATGTTATAATACGTTCTTTTTTTCAAGAGTTAAAATAAAAAGAAGTGGAATTTTACGAAGCTAATAAAAAATGCAATCTGAAATAACACATTAATCAAATATTAAATGAAAAAAATTTGTTGAAATGTAAAATTAAATTGGCTGATCTATTAAAATGGGAGTCTCATATTGTACATTGTCTAAAATCGCAAAATGTTTAAATTCTCCAAAGATTCTTTCCCCCCTCCCCTCTCAAAAACGGCTGCATTTTTCATTAAGTTGGAGAAGAAACAATGAACGTCGCATAGGTTTTGAATATAAGATTCTTGAAAAATAAAATCCTACATGGTTAAAAAAATCAATCCCCACCTGAAATAAACCAGGTTTTTTTTATGAGAAATATAATTAGAGTAATTTAATCATACATGTAATTAGTAATTTGATAAGGCAAGATTCACTTCCAGTTTGATGTATGAACTTTGTCAAAACCACATTCTTTAAAATTTATCAACCAATTCAGTACATGCTAAAAAGGCAGATATATGTTTTTTAAAGTTTATTTATTTATTTAATTATATATTTTTTTATTTCTTTATTTTTCAATTCGGGCTGAAATTTCTGTTGAACTCATTAATACTAAAACTCTGACAAGATTTTAATCAAAATAGTCTAAAATAACTAATAGTCTGATAAATTCGCCTTAAAATAATTTGTATAGATAAATGCTTTAATTTTCATAGTTACAGAAAAGAATTTTAGAATCTGTAAAATCATATAATGCACAAACGATAATTAATTTTTAAAATCAGCTATCAGAAGAATTAATAAATTAGTTACAACATATTTTTTCTTTTTCTTTTTGCTGAATCATATTGATTAGATTAGATTCTTATTTTTTAGCCAAATATGATATAAGGAACTTTAAACAAAAAACAAATCACCTGAAGGTAATGAAGTCACTTTCATTTCAAATTAAAGCTGTGATGTGTGTTATAATGTACAAAAATAAAAAACATACTTCTTAGTTTATCCACCTTCTTAAAATCAAAAATTAACTGAAAATAATTCTTATTTTCACTTTCTCTTTTTTTATTTTTAATTCTAAATTTTAAACTACACAGAATTTACATTTTGAAAATAATATAATCAATTTCCTTTCCTATTTTTCTTTGTATTTTCGACTAAACCTGTCATGATTATCTTTATACATCTGATTCATCTTTACATCTTATCTTTATCTTTAATTTACTTTGCGTTTTTATATTTGCAAAAAAGTCTAATCATTATTATTATATTTTATTCCGATTAAGCCTAAACTGATAAAACAATACTTAATAAACATTTATTTCTATTTGAAATAATGCAAATGGAAATTTAAACAAATGTCACAAAAACGCAAAAATTCCCCAATGCCGCCAAAAAATTTTTAAAAATGGAGGCATATAAAGACACAATGATATAAGGCAAACAAAAAAATCGTAAGTTTTAAATCAATAAGAGCATAAAAATGCTACAGATTTTAAGCATTTATTTCACTGCAGTTAAGAAAGGTTATGATCCGGCGTCCTGGCACAGAGGTAGCGCGTCTTCCCCGTGATCTGGGCGTCCCGAGTTCGTCTCGGTTAGGGCATGTTTGTTCTTCTGTGAGGCATGTGAATGCGCCCTCCCCCCTGTAAAAAGGTGCTGTGCAAGCGAGTGTGAAGCTAAGTCGTACTCTTGGCCTTAGTAGACGTTACTTCAAACAAGAAACGCTTATTTCGGGTAAAATCCGCTGATGCACCAGGCATCCATGGCAAGTGCCATTAGTAACAACAACAATACAACATATCTCATTAAATGAGAAAAACATTGATTATCTATGTACATGATAATTCAAAAATACTGGATGATATTTAGTATGTTGTCTTTAAGATAAATTTGCACGAATAAAATTTGGAAGAAGTTTGAAGGATAAAATATAGTATACTGGTGTGCCGTCGAAAATATAAATTTTTATAATACTTTGAACCCAAATCTGCCATAGGGTTTTATAGCTTGTCGATCCACACTTTCTCATGCATGCAAACTCAAAAACACAAAAAGTTAAATAAATGAAATTTGATATGGGATCTATCTGTGAGATGTGTGAATGTGCCCTCCTGTAAAAAAGGGGCTGTGCAGGCGAATACGATGAGCGTGTAACTAAGTCGTACTCTTGACCTTTGTTGGAGCCACTTCAAAAACAAGAGACGCTCCTTTCGGCTTAAATTACTGCTGTATCAGCGGTAGGCTTGCCCATGGCAAGTGCCATTAGAATCAACAACAACAAGTTTATGATAAAGTTAGAATTATAAATGTTTTGAAAAATTCATCTCATTATGTTAAATAGTGTTAAAAATATTTCTAGATTCTGGAACAAAATAGATTATTTCAGTTCTACAACTAGGAGGGGGGGAAGGAATTGAATTTACGAGGTCAAAATGCAAACAGCTCATCTAAAACGCCAGCAAATATAGATATTGTCATTCAAAAGAAAATGTATTTCGCTTATTCGCTGTGGAGTTCTATTGTAGTATCTTCACAGACATCTTTATAAGATTTTAATATCTTTTATGATAAGATAAAACTAAATGTTGAGATAATAAATGGCCATGTTAATAAATGTCCATATTATCCTATATTGCACTTAAATGTCTTATTATTTTTAAAATGTGGTATTTTTGCATCAGTTAATAGTTTAAATGTAACTGAAAGTACTCCAAGTTTATATAATTAGTATGAAATTGCACTGGAACTTCTTGTATATAGATTTATATATAAGAACTTATATTTTATTTTTTATTTATATATGCCTATAAGATGTACTTTTTGACAACATAGCACTTGTCTCGACTTTCATTGTGCTATTAAAATTGTTGTGCTCAAATGTCTCGGAAGAAATTAAAGCTATTAATACGATTAATTGTAAAATGAGCTAAAATGCTTTTATTGTAATTTGTTTTTAGAAAAATGAAAAGTTTTCACTTTATTACATGGATTATAAAATTGTATACATCTTGACAACAATCTTTGTCAAAAATGAAAAGTTTTCACTTTATTACATGGATTATAAAATTGTATATATCTTGACAACAATTTTTTTCCGATAAGATTTTTGGTATGTTTTTTATGTCTGCACGTAGATGTTTTTCAAATATATATGATTTCAGAATGCTATTGCATGTTGATTTTGTACAGTATAATATGCTTCGGCACAAACAACATATATCTTGTAAACAATCAAACACAATAAATGTTGAACGGAAGTTGAGAAAACTTATTTTAACTTTCTTATTAAATTTACACTAAAATTGTTAATTAAAACTTTTTTAAAAAGTAACTTTAAAAACGTTAAAATTAAAAAAAATTAGCAATTTTGTACACATTGCAGATGTGAGTCATTGTCTCATAAACTGCAGTATTTATCGACAAATTATTTTACATTTGATCCCAATAATTGTCTCTCTTTCATTTCTTATTTGAGAATTTATTATATAGGTTCTTAATGAAGCAAATGTAGAGTATTTTGAATCAAATATTAGAACTTCATCCGTTTGTGCGAAGCAAAATAATAATAATAATAATTGTTTAATATGTATATGATAAGTTTCAAAGTTATAAATATCGGGGGGGGGGGGAACACCGAGAGTAGTCTTCCCAAAACTTTCTTGCATACTCTCTAATGAAGTTCTTCCAAAGAACGCTTCGCATGTCAATGGTATACAATAAATAAAAATTAATAATATTTTGCCAAAATTTAGCATTTTTACTAAACCTGTAATGTGGCGATTATTGGCGATTTTTTTGGAGAGTAATCCCTGGTTTGTTGCTAAAACAATCCGAAAATCAAATTTGTCTTTTAGATGCATTTTTCCCATACCATGGAATCAAAAACTTTCAAACAGAATTCAATTGCAATTTCAAAACCGCGCACCAAATTTGATTTAAGTCGCTATGTTTTTCCGTTATCGCGTTTAGAAGTTTCTAAAAGAACACACCGACAGACGGTCAACCTCTCGTTGGATTTAATTAAATATTTGATAGGTTCTACACTATATTAACTATGTGTATAGAATTTTATCTATTTAGCTCTTAGTTTTACAGTAGTCGTATTAATTTATATTTTAATAGTCGGCTCAGCAGACTTTTTCAGAATTGAATTTGATTAATTTAAAGATAGCCTACTAAATAGCATCCGTCTTGATCGAAGCGTTTTTGAGTTATTTTTGTCACAGACAGGCAGACGGACAATTTCCAGAAATGTGTTTTTCTAATTCAGGGAGACCTAAAACGTATTTGTCAAGTTCGATTTTTTTGACGATTACTATACTTTTTCAATAGTATAGTAATGTATGTATATAAGCATATGGTATGTAAGCGCAAAAGTGATGAAATAACTGAACATTTAAAAATAAGTTATCTTCAAGAGAGTTGAATTGAATATCTCATGTAAACAAAACAAATGACACAAAATGATAAAACTTTTATTAACCTTTTCAGTATATTTCTTAATGTTAAAAACTAAATTCACCTGCACTGACTATTTTAAATACAGTTAACCAAATGAAAAGGAAAAAAAAATAGCACGTTTATCTTCAAATTGATATTTAAAGAAGTTGATTAATTATTGGTTCTGTAAATATCCTTTTAGTTTGAATAAGTTCCAATGAACAGCTTTTTTTGTGTGTGAATCGCATGAAAAAACAAAATTAAATTAGCTTGTAGATAATTTTTTAAAAAAAATCTCAGTTTCCTCTATGCAACTGTCTATTACTTCATAACCATGGTTTGACAATAGCAAAAACACGTGGTCTACCTTCACAAAATTTGCTGTTTTTTGTCAATTTTATATATTAATGTTGCCACTTTTAACATACGCTTAGTGGCAGCCACGCTACGATTAAAGAATAATACTGTTTCACGTTAAAATACATTTGCTAAAATAAACAAAGAAAAGAAAAAAAATTGAAATGAAATATTCGATCGTAAATTTCAAGTTATAGTGTGAAAACATTATTATTAATCATTCTTTATCTTAATTGATTTAAGTCCTTAACCAGTTTAAACCGGTTTGAAACAATCGCGGGACTTCTCTATCCCTCCTTCTCTATCGATCGCTATCCCTCCTTCTCTCTCTCTCTCTCTCTCTCTCTCTCTCTCTCTCTCTCTCTCTATATATATATATATATATATATATATATATATATATATATATATATAAGAACGATACACAAATTATTAAGAGAGCGTGTATGCTGCTACTCCTAAAGACATAGTGGAACATAGATGAATCAAAAAACAGAAGTAACATGAGAAATAAAAAATACGAAAGTGAAAAAAGTAAAGAAACTAAAGAAATCAAAAAAAAAATTTTTTTTTAAGGGAAATCCGGCCTGATGACTTTCTCAAGGGTCGCCCTCAGGCAAAGTCTCTTTACAGAAAAAAATTTCACATCTTATTGGAATCCTTGCCTGATGGTGACCCTTGAGAAAGTCATCAGGCCGGATTTCTCTTTTTTTGAATTTTGATTTCTTTAGTTTCTTTATTTTTTTCACTTTCGTAATTTTTATTTTTCATGTTACTTCTGTTTTTTTATTCATATATATATATATATATATATATAATTTTTTTTTAACTTTCATTTGCAATTTTTCTAGCTGGCAAACAATATTTTGGAGACCGACCCCGATTTTGATGATGATGATGTTATATTTGTTCGTCAGCCTTTTAAAGACGTATCTGCTGTCGAAGAAGCATACATAATAATAAAGAAATACTAGTAAAAATAGGCCAACATTTTTTAAACGCATCTGCTTTCAAAGAAGCATATATTATAATAGTGCAATATAGGTAAAAGCAGGTAAAAATATTTTTTGCTCGTAAATTCTGGTAACATCAAAACTTCGTTACCAAAACAACATTACGTTCTCCCATGAAAATAATAAATATTTTTTTATTTAACCGGCATACTTTAATGTCTCCTAAATTGCTACGAAACCTCCAAGAAGTATAGCGATGCGAACAAAACTAAGCGCAAGTTTAAAAGAAGCTAAGAAAAAGTGTTTAAAGGAAAAAAAAATGTTTTATGATGCATTATTATATTTATTGCAAATTTTAGGCATTAATTTAGGGGATTTACAAAATCCTGAAGAGTTACAGCAAGTTGTGAGGGAATCGAAACGACAATAACAGTTATAAACACCATTCCTTTTATGTATCCACCACTGAACGAAGCAGTATCGACAAGTGATACGCACTGCTAACAGAAAAATTCTAAAACATATTAATCAATATGTAAATAGATGTGCTCAACTCTGAACTCAGGGCTATCAAAACCAGAATACACTTCCGCGTCATTTTCAATGTTCAAATGAAGAGCATATCATTTCTGACAGGTGAAGCAAAGTGAATTAATATTTGTGATAAGTGATTGTAAACCAAAAAAAAAGAAGAAGAAAGGCCGAAGAGGGAGGGGGGAGGGAGGTATATCTGACACATGACAGATTTCATTGGCAAGACATGAGAAATTATGCTCCTTTTCCGGGGGAATGTAGAAAACCCGAACTTCGATAAACCTACTTTCTTTTGAAGTTCATCGATCATTTCTGTAAATGAAATATCACCTAAATTGCAGATCCGTTGCCTTCATTTTTTGTTTCTCTCGTATCAGCATTCGTGCAAAGATCTTGCTTGAACTTTTACGCAATTGATGGGTGAAATCCTTCGAAATGTATCAGATAAATGCTAAAAGAATACATAATAACCTTACCTGTTTTTAAAAAAAATAGATAAGTAATTATACGAAAGTATATTACACTCTACATATTTATTTGACACTCAAAATAAGTTTAAGTCATGCAAGAATTCTTAGGCAACAGCTTTCAAAGCCTCTACCTACGTCAATAAATTCTTCAAAAAAAAGTTTTTTTTTTAATTATAAGCACCAGGATAAACTGAAAAGGCGTCCTGGCGTAAGGGTAGCGCGTCTTCACCAAGAGCGGGGAGTCCCGGTTCTGGCATGGTAGTTCTTCTGTGTTCTATCTGTAAGGTGTATGAATGTGCCCTAACCCCCTGTAAAAAAAGGGCTGTGCAAGTGACTGTGATGAGTGAGTAGCTAAGTCGTACTCTTGGCCCTAGTTTGCGTTACTACAAAACAAGAGACGCTGATTAGGCTTAAATCAATTATTTCCTCAGCGAGTTTGTTCATGGCAAGTGCCATAAGAAACAATAACGTATCAAAAAAGTCAATAATCAAGGTGAACAAGCTGGTCGCCAAAGGTGGCCAAGAGTACGCTCTTGGCCCTAGTTGGTACTACTTTAAAAACAAGAGGCGCTCCTTTCGGCTTAAAACTCGCTGATGTCTCGGCGAAGCTTGTCCATGGCAAGTGCCACTAACAATAACAACAGGATAAACTGAAAATATAAAAACAATTTCTGGTTACCTTAAAATGAATCGATTCCAGCGTCCAACATTTAAAACCAGCGGGAGTGGTCTCCCCAAACCTTTCTCGCATACTCTCTCATACATTTATCATGGCAACAACAACAGCAAAAAAAACACACATTACATTAAATTGGCGAGCAATAATTATGAAATTTCACCATTTGATGTGTACTTAGCATTTTCACTGAATCTATTCTGTCATCTTCGGTTAATAGTATCCAAAAGTCGATTTCGCGTTTTAGACAACCAAAACAAAAATCTGATGCAGGACTACAATTGTTGTCTCAAAATCCTAAGCCAAATTTGATCGCAGCGTTCAACCCTGAAGAGAATCCACCGCAAAAGTACTTGTATGGCTTTTGTACCTGAAGAAGTTAATCGCATTGTTTTGAGTTTCCTATTGTAACACTGCAACAGCTAAACCATAATAATAAAGTGTTTTGCTTTATTAATAAGATACAGAGTATCCACTCTTATCACAACGCAATGTTTCATTTTTAGGCATAAACAACAATTCCCAAAAGCTAAAATGTTTTAAGTGACGAGCACAATTATATTTCACGTTTTTAGAGTTAACTAATGTATATCGTAATTTTTAGTTTAGTTTTAGTTATATTAACGTCCTATTGTAAAGCAACACTAGGGCTATTTGGGGACAGGCCTCGTAATTTCGAACAGCGGTCAAATGACGAGGCCGACACCTGATCTGGCACTCCCCCTCTCCGCGTCTCACCATATCAGCGAGAGGACGTTTGGCTCTGATGGGTTTAAATTGCAACAGACTATGAAAAATTACTCTGAAATATTTTACTGTGCATTAGTACCTTTTTCCTTCTGTATTACTAATTCTCTGTAATGTTAACGTCTCATAAAACTGCGATTTCTCATTGTTAAATGTAAATATCTCCTCCTTTCATATTTCTTCTCCCCCCTATTTTGTGGAATGAAACCAATTCTCAAGCATGCGTAAAAGCGCGGAGGGTTTTAGAATCCGTTGTCAAAGAGTAGTTCCTCGGCCACGAACCCTAACGTTTCGAGTGCGGTCCTATACATTCAACCATAATTGTGACCTGCGACATTGAATAAACAACTTTCTTCAGCAGTTGTGGCGCCCTCTGCCTGCAGCAAAAGTCGTCAAAGGCGCATTAGACACAACAGCCAACAATCAGCACCAACAACTCTCACACTCTCTATATCTTTCGTCTCTCCACCGACTCACTGGTGAGAGAGTATGTGGTGATAGCTTCATAAAAATGTCCAAACTTAAGTGATCACTTTTGTCTAGTGATCTTGTTACTCGACTACGAATCCTAACATTGCGAGCTCGGTTCTAAACATTCAACTACGTTTTTAACAACAAGCCAGGGATTATTCGCCAAAGGATCACACATGTTCAATAAAAATATTAAATTCACGAAAAAGTTATTATTTCTTAACTATTGTACGCCAAATCGATGCAAGCCGTTCGTTCTCTGGGATAACGCCTTTATTAAAGAGAAAGCGAGAAATTTTTGGGGACACCAGTCTATTGGTTTTAAACAATTTATAGAAAGAAATATTGCAACAGGTCTGAAAATACACATAATATAATTTTAACTCTAAAGAACCTCTATTTGTTTTCATATAACTATAAATATATTTTATGAAAAATGTAGGAAAAAATATACACAGCGTTTTTAAGATTGAAAAATATTTTATATAAGTCAATTGTAAAAATACATCTACTCAGAAAAAAAAAAAACATCTTTTTCTAAATGTGTGCCATTTTGTCTAATATATGTATCAAATCAATTAACAGGAAAATGAAAATTTAAATTCTTCTAAGAAGCAAAATTTCCCCTCTTAATATGCAAATATACCAGTCTTAATTTTTATATTTTCATTTATATTTAAAACTTAATTTTCATCTGATAATTGCTTTTCAATTTAAAAAAATGCTTTTGAATGTAAACACTATGATTACTGTCTTTTACTTCACTAATATGGGTGCATATTAGCGAAGAAATGGGAGGAAACTGTCTTGAATATGAGAAACTTTTAAAGGTTAACGGTAAAGGGATTTTAATTTCAGATCTTTGGAATTACTGATTAGAAATGTACAAAAGCAATTATTACTTTATTTCAAAAAATTTTTAAAAAATTAATTTTTCCATTGAATAATATAATTTTTTATTATTATTTATGTACACATTGTTTATTTTATATTGAATGTATAAAATTTATTTATTTACTATTTATATAAACAAATAAAAGATATTTTCGATTCACACATTTCACTTTTTCAAATTCTTCCCTTAAAAAAATTCTATAGATCCCCATCCAGATTAACTGCTTTAACTAGATC
This sequence comes from Argiope argentata, assembly GCA_026289955.1. Taxonomy (NCBI): domain Eukaryota; kingdom Metazoa; phylum Arthropoda; class Arachnida; order Araneae; family Araneidae; genus Argiope; species Argiope argentata. Next base: position 10,953,197 of record JAOUZG010026641.1, on the reverse strand, counting down.
AACTGCAGTCATAAAACCATGGGAATTTTTTAATTGCATATTTTAAGTTGCTAGTAAGACTTTACTGAATATAAACTCATAAGACTGGGAGATTTATTCCAAACTTTTTTTTTAAATACTCGATGTGTAATTTTTTTTAACTGATTCGAGCTAAAAAATATAACTCATCCCTCCCTTTAAAGTGTTTTTCAATTTAATCTATATATATCTCCAGATGTTGTGTAATTAACTTTTATGCCACTATAAGAATGTATAATCTATATATTTAGACCTCTTATAGATAAGCATTAATAATTACTCATATTATATATATATATATATAGTTGATAAGTCTCAAAATATTTTTTGACATGTGGTCAACACAACCTAAAAAGCTGATGAATGTTGTTCTAGATATTTCATATACCAAAAAAGAGTATCTATTCTGTAAATACTTAACATTTCTATTTACATATCTAAACTGATATGCAAATCAAAACCTTGATTTAAAAAATACTTCATTCCAAAAATTTAGTGGAACACACACAAAAAAAGAATTAACTATGAATGAATACAATAATAATACTAGTGGCTCGATTGAAAAATTAAGTCTACTCGCCAAAATCAAAATGTTTTTTGAATTTTTGGTTGTTGATAAAAATTATTTTCCTTGAAGAGAACCTCATTCAGAGCATTAATTTATTATATATTATACATATGCATAAATATATATAAACTCCATGTTTATAGAAATTGATTTAATTTCTGTTATGATTTTCTTAAATGTTAGATAGTTTAATAAGTGATTTCTTGTCTATTTTCATTAAATCATTGTCACCTATAATTTTAAAAAATGATAAAAAAATCAATTTACTAAGCAAAGACTTAAATAATTCTTTTCTTTATTGTTCTGAAACAGCAGGAGGTAAACAATTTAAAAACCAGATATTCGAAAATAGCCCTTTTCCTATTTATATTCAAAATTAAAACATTGATTCATCTCAAATAATTATTTAGCAAATTAATTTTAATGAAAAATTACCTGACTAAAACCTGACTGATGTAAAAAATGTCTGTGACATTAAATCATTTAAATATGTATTTTTGTAAGTTTTTAATTTTTTTAAAGAAAAATCTTGAAAATGCACATTTTTTATTCATTACATTAAGAATTTAAGGACTACAAATAAAATAAGACTTCAATGGATTCAAAAAATAAAAAAATGACTATTAATTTGCATTTCATAAAATTCATATTTTTATTAAAATAGAAGAATGAAGAATCCAAAGAGGTTGAAACAACATTCAAGATGGAAATAAAAGTTATTCTAATTCTTAATACACTAGGCATCCACTGTATAACCAGTGGGAATAAAGTACAAAATAATGCCCATGGAAACAGAGCACTGAATTAGAAAATCTAGTTTACAAAATGTACAGCAGCACATAGTTATTTTGACAAATATAAATCATTTCTATACACATGGTTTTTTTTTTTATGTTACAGTAGAATGAAAATGAAACAAGTGAAGCCATCTAGCAAAAAACACTGAAATTAATTTATCACTTACACAAAAATGAAGCACAGGGTTCAAGCCAGAAAAATGAAGACAAAATTAAATAAATGATGAACACACAAAGTAATAATTATGAAATTGTCTACAGTCCAGATGATTATAAAATTATGACAAAGCATGTTTACATAATTCATCATATCAACAAAGAATCAGAGGAGAAAAAAAAAGAAGAAAAAAAACAGACAACATAATATGAAATGTTTCAACAGAAAATCAGAAATAAATCAACATATATGTATCTCAACATTCAACAACAAATAAAGCATTTTTATATCACATAGCACCAAGATGTTAAAAAGAAGGAATGAAGTTTAATAAATTAATTTTCAAAGCATGATTAATTTTTTAGCCTCAGGATTAAATGTTGTACAAGAATATACACAAAATTATTAACATTGAATATTAAAATTTATTTTCTTAATAAATGATAGTACACTAATACAAAATTCTCGAATAATAAGATAATACTTTAAACGAATTTTCACAATCTAAATATTCCACAGTTTTTTTTTTAAATGATCTTAAATTTATGAAAGCCTTTCACAATAACTGTAAAAATTAAAATATTGAACATATCAAACATAAGTTTACCAGCAATTTAATATGGTTGAAAATCAAAGTAGGCAAATTCCATTTAAAAAAACAACTTGTGTGTGACTGAAAAAGTGTCTTTTTTTCTTTTTTTTAGTGAATGAAAATGACAAGGTACATCACTCATTCAACATGAAAAATGAAGGAAAAGATGAAGAAAATTAAGAAGAGGTAAGTAAGTCTAGATAAATTAGAGCATCCAATAAATAAAAATAAAGTTTAAAAGGCATTGAATGAATTATGAATAATAATAATGTTTATCAGTATAAGAAATGATTCAAAGTTTCTTATCTACATAAAAGCAGCTTGAAAGAAATTTATGCAGCCTAATGACGAAAAAATTGCAGTTAGAAAATATGACTAATTAATCATACTCTGTGTAAAATTACATTCCTCAAAAAGAGAGGAGAAAAATCTTTTATTAGAAAAACAATAGTATTCATTAGCTTTATTTTTTGAAATAAAATATTATGCAAGAGTACATTAGAATCATGAAAATTTATGCTGTCAAGCCTAAATTATAGGTAAGCATAAAATTTTCTTTTTTCATTTATTAGGATTTAATTCATTGATTCTTTTAAAAACTAATATCAAAAATTTGTTTTATACTTTCAGTATAAATTCACATGATTATACTGAACCATAAATATGAGAATTTGAGGCAATATTATGAATTGGGTTACAGAAGTTAAAACATTAGAATTTTCCACATCAATGACATTTTCTCTTAGTGTTGAACCCTGGAAAAAATTATTGAATATTACCAAATGACATGGGAACTGGTAGGCAAGTAGTGATTAAATCAATGCAACACTTCAGGATGAAAATAAGTAGGAAATGATTTTTAATCTATATTATTTTCCTGACTCCACAAAACAATATATTTTGTGCCACCAACATTTAAATCAAAGCAGATTTCTGTTTCCTTTTTCCCCATATGATTTTGAATCATAGATATTTAGAACTTAGTTATTAGATAATCAATTACAAAATAAAATTATGTATTAAGAGTAAAGGCTGTAAAGAGAAATAAATGCCATTAATTTTGAAGTTTTTTATTTTTTTAATCTAGCACTTCATGGCTGTATGAAATTTTATGCCCAAATAAAAATTATAAAACTAATTACACATATAATTTGCCGTTCAGCTAGCAAGGAAGATGTCTAGACCATATCTTTTAATCATATATTCCAACTCCCTTTACTGATTGATTCTTACATGTTAATTATTGATAAAAGTCACAAAAAAAAAAGGCTATCTCTTCAGATGAAGAATTTCCTTTTGAATGAATATTCTGTCACAATTTACCATGACTTATGGAATTTTATAAAGTTTTCTACAATAATGACAAAACAGATTTTTATTAATCAGAAAGATAGCATCAAAAATTTAATTATTTGAATTGGATTATTTAATTTTTCACAACTGAAACAATGATTTGGTACTGTTTAAAATCAGAGAACTAGAATTATGAGGCTCAATTCAACCTATGATACTTATTCACTAATGCATAGAAATTGTTAAATATGCCAAGATCAAATATCTTAAAGCTGGAAACATGTGGCAGTTTGTAAAACAGATGGCTGCTTTGGTATCTAAATTATGATTTCAAATTATCAACTTCAACACAAAATAGAATTTTAACCCAATCGCACCATACCTAACAAAAAATTTAAGTTTTTAAACAAAACAAAATTTATCAAATACCAATGACCCAATCCAATTTGCAAGATTTCTTTATACTTTTAGACAATTATATATATATATATATATATATATATATATATATATATATATATATCAGACAATTATATATATATAGGCATCACAGACAAGATTTACAACACTTTGCAAAATTTACACTTATTTTACAGCTATCTTTCTAAATTTTTAAATATGCAAAAAATTTAATTTATCACAAGTAATATCATATCAATTTAAATCAGGGTCTCAAAGTAAATTAAACCACACATTACACTTATTACAATAAGCCAATTGAAAGAAATGTTTATACAGAAAAACTGAGCTCTAATACAACTAAGATGCAACATTTTTTTAAAAAAATAATTAACAGCTTAAAAGGACACCTGATTTAAACTTATCTGGCAAGAACCCAATTATAGAGCCAATGCAAATAATGATTTTCAAAAGCAAAAGATATTCAGTTAGATGTGAAGTAAAAGACAGAAGTCACGTGAGGCTAAAAATTCCAATTTTCACAAATAATTACATATCATATTTTCAAGAAAATATATATTTAGATAAATATATTTAATTAAAAATATCTAAGCTCCTTTAAATATTTTATTTCATATAAGAATATTAATATTATAATTAATAAAGCAGTGCTTCAAAAATTTGAAACTTAAAATAAAAAATTCCTTTTAAATTGAATTTATGACTATGACTAATATTCAGACAGCCTCAAAGAATGTTTTTACCTTTAAATAAAACATGAAATATCACTATTTTGAAAAATAATTAATACTTATTATATGTACAGAATTTTACATGATTTATATTGAAGATGAAGTTATTTTTAAAACCATATCTTCCAACTTTGCCATTAACTAATCCTTTTTTAAAAATGAGCTTTCACTTCCATTGTTATTCAAAAAAAAAAAAAAAACTGATAAATTGAATCAAATAAATCCTTTAAAATAATACCTCTTTTAAATTGATTTTTTTAAAAAACTACTTTTATGTAAAGAATTTGAAAGATAATGCTATGAAAGTTTCCATACCACCATGATTTAAGAAGCTCCGCTTTATACTTAAGAATAATAACTTTTATTTGAATCAAATAAACAAATCATCAACATTGGTTCTTACCAACAAAGACAATAATTCAACAAAACAAGAGATTATCAGACTAGAATAAGCATTGGGGATTAGAATAAATATTTTAATCCTCAAATTTCATATATATTCCCTAATGGGGAAGAGGACAATTATGATTTTTTAAAAGATATTATTTCAGAAACAAATCCAATTTTATGCATTAAAAAAAAGTAATAAATTGTATAAATAGGACATTTAAAAATGTTATAATAAAAAAGTTTTAAATACCAAGGTGAAAACAAATTGATGCAATTTTCTTTCCTTTGTATCAAAACTGACAAATTATAGCAAATTTTTACATCCTAAACAAGTAACAGTACTTTGGAGGGGGGAAAGGGGGAGGGGGAGGTAACAACAGAGAGAGGACAAAAAACATTACCTTTCTATTTGCTATATTATTGGAAACTGGAACTTATAAATTAGCTTTAACATTGTAAGAAATGCAATTAAAAGAAATATGTATATAATAGAATACATTTCAAAACACTTTATTAGTGAAAGATAAAAGATGAAAAGGCATATGAAATTTTTATATTAGCAATAAATTTAGCACCTTTAATTTTTCATTATTTCCTACTAAAAAAGTTATTACAGTTAATAAAATTAAGTGCATTCAAAATTTAAATATTCAACATGCAAGTATTTAAAGCATTCAATATGAAAGTTTAATTTAGAATTCCAGATGACTTGCACTGTAATAAGAAAGGTTTAAAAGATTACACAAACATATACGTTGCAATGAATAAATAAACACTAAAAAATTAACAGTAGGAATTTATGAAGTGAAAAAAACAACTTAACAGAATCCTCATAATACGAATTTCTCACAATCAGAAGTTTGGCTAACAATGAAAATTTCACCTAACAATCAACATTATGTAAAAATGAAATCATCCCAAAGACAGATGAAGCTATATCTCAACAAAAGCATTACTAAGCAAAAGACAAATATTAAACAAAAATTGCACTAAAGCTATAAATGGCATCATTATTTGATGTAAATTATATTTTTAAAAAAGATCTATTTGAAAGCCTATGCTATGATGGGGTAAACCCCAATTCACCAAGATCATTATGGGGTAACTGTGCCTCATGCATGGCTTGTTTGATAGCTTCCTTGTAAGGTCCTCTTTTCTTTTTATTAAACCTAATTTTAAAATCGTCCAGAAAGGGTGTCAGTTGATTGCAAGGCATGTAAGAAGATGTCGAGGATCCAAACCACGATACATGAGCTTGCTGGTTTGCTGTTCCACCATTGTCCCTCTGAGACACAGATAAAGCAAGAACTTTGCCAGGCCACCACGGAAAACCATGAATTTTTCCCCACACAATATCACCCACTGACATTTCACGACCTAAATCCAGAACACATTTCTTTACATTGTGGGTACTAATTCTCATCATCAAAGGTTTTACCTTGTCCATGTCCCTGAGAGGTGATGAATGCTTAGGAAAATCTGGCACATCACCGTAATCACTACCAGAACCAGAACACACACTAACATTACTCGTAGAACTTACATCACTTGCAATCGAATCTTCTTCTATAGAATATTTAGGACTACATCTCATGTATGCTTTGGCATTTAAACGTTTCAAACTAATTGATAGTTTCTGATGAAGACATTTGTTTTTAACATCTTCAAACATATTTGCTGATTTATTCAGATCTCCAGAAGAACTAATGTCTCCAGGAAAACTTGTCCTCAAACACCATCCATCATTACCATTTGTAGTATTAAACACATTTCTGGTGTCAGTATTTTCTAAGTCACATTTCTCAGCTTCTGCATCACCATTTTTATGTTTGCGCTTTCTTTTGACTTTATGTTTGTGGTGATGATGTTTTTCTTTCTCTGCAGCAGATGCATCTCCATTTTCATTACTAGGACTTAAAACAGTAGTACTGGTAGGTGAAGTAGCTGTGGTTGATGCCCTTTTCTGGGCTTCTTTTTTTGCTTTTTTTAGAGCTTTTTTAGCAGCTTTAGCACTTGAAAAGTTTTTTGTACTATAGTCTGAATTCTCTTGCAAAGACCAATTACTGTCTTCTTCTGTGTCACTAGCATTTTTAATCCTCGCAGGTATTTTCAAGACTGTATCTTTACCTTGAGGATTTGCAAATGATATTTTGATCACTGGACTTGTTTTAGCTAAGCCTTGCTTAGAGGATGCAGCATTAGATCCTGCTGCAGCCTCATTTGTTTCAGTTTTCAAAGCCTCAACCCTTTTTAACTTTTCTGAGGAAGCCCCTGAAGAGTCTGAACTATCAACATCTGTAGATTTTCTCTTCCTCAAAACCATTTTTTCACCTCTTAAATTTGATCTTGTGGAGTCAATAGTTTTTGATTCAGTACTTTCTGGAGTTAATTCATTTTTAACTTCATTTTCATTTGAAGTGTTTGTAGAGGCACTATCACTTTTGTCTGATGAGTCTAATTTTGTACTTCTTGTGGCTATCCTTTGATTTGCTACATTACCCGTATTAGCACCAATTTCAGATTCATTTGTACCATTACTTTGTTGTTGTAAATTCCCTTTGTTAGCAGTGTTCCGAGTCACAACTCCTGGAACTCTTTTTTGATTTGAATCATCATGAACTACTTCCTGGCAATGAGAGCACAAAACTTTTCGAGGACGCAGCCTACGCATGCGGACATTTTTATCCTTTGCATTGCGCCGATAAGGGCCAAAGTAAAAGTGAGTACCGGGAGGTACTTGATAATATGTATGCCTTTGCTTCAAAGCATACAATTTATCTATTTTTTCTTCGGTTCCTCCATTACCATTAGTTGAAGAAACATTTTCCTCATTTTTTGGTACCTCTGGTGCAGGAGGCACAATTCCATATGGAGCATTTCTGAAATGTAAAATAAAATTTTTAAATTATTAAATATAAAAAAAATTGAAGATTTTGTGATTTTTTTCTATGGTTATTTCCTTTCGATCAAATAGACTGATATCTCTAAAACATTAATAATGCTAATGTCCATCAGTACTGTTAAATGTAAAGCAAGAAAGCATACTACATAAATTTGTCATTTGATTTTTTTCACATTTAACTATTTAACCATAATTATATTTTTAAAAAAGGGAAATAAATATATCTAAAAGAATATTTTTCAAGATGTTCTACATCTCAATCAAGTACAAATTTTCATTAAAAATTTTAAATCTACAAAATGTATTATAATATTTTATAAGCAGTGAGAATATGATGAAATACTTTCCTCAAATTCTTCAACTAAAATTCTCCAGTAAATTTTTACTTACAAACCTTTTGTTCAAATAACTTCATTAAAATGTAACATCTTTATTAAATAACTAACTGTATTAAATTATATATTTAAGCTTTCCTTTGCACAAATCTCATCTTCATATAATATAAACATAAGAGTTACATAATTTTTTTTAGCTAAAATGCTCATTAGTATTCATCTTTTAAAGTAGTAAATTGTTTGTTAACATTAAAACAATCACATAAAGCTAGCTGTAAGTAAATGCAAAAAGAATTATAATTATATTGAATGTCTTAAGATTTATTGTGAAGATAAATATTTAGACATTCAATATACAGATATGAAGTTCCTAATTTTCTTACAAATGAAGACAGTACATCTTCCCTAAGTTGGCTAACACCATAATTAGATTTCTGTTATAAAAAAATTAAATATTTTTAGAAATTTAATAAGAAGCAAGATTATTATTTGAACAAAAAAATTTGAAATTATTTGATCACCAAGTTTCCATATTCAGGTTGTGTCTATAAAAGAAAACACTTTGTATTCCAGATTTTTTATCAAATCAGATAAAATTTTAACATTTAGTTCCTAAATAATTCTTTTGTCTACTTGAATGCTCTCATTTTCACCATAAATTCAAAATAAAATTGCTATTGCTTGTTTATAATAAGAGTAATAAATATTTTTCTTTTGAAAATATATAAATTAACAAAAAAGTAAGAAATTTCATAAAAACCAAGATTTTTAAATATTGCAAACAAGCCTGGCAATAAATAAAACCAAAACTAAAAACAATGAAAAAAGATTAAATAAAAATTAAACATGATATCAACTATTTAAAATATTTGCTAATATAAATAGAAATACTCAATCTCATTGCAAATATAATGAAAAAAGATAACTTGTGAATTTAATAATGGTAGTAATAAAAATTTTCTAATTCTTACATTTAGTTGTATATATCCCACTTTAATATAAAAATTATACAATAACAATATTTCTACAATATCTTATAAAAAGGAATTCACAACAAAAGAAAACAAAAACAAAAACAAAACGTTAAATGCCAATATTCAATGAATATTTGACATACAACTTAATAGAAAATACCTAAAAAATCGATTAAAAATATAAAAGACGTTTGATTAGTTTAAACACTTCTAAAATGTAACCTCAAAAAACAATTATATCATTCCTCACTTCTTTTTTTAGAGCAAGTAAATTTTGAGAAATCCCCGCTTTCTTTTATTTCCTGTTGAAGTTATCTTGAAAACTAAGTTTGAGGGGCGAGTGAGAAATAAAATAAAATAAACAGTTTTTGTCAGATAAATATGTACGTGTGAAAGGATGAATTAAAAAAAAATTACTCTATATCAATAAGACCTGACATGGGATGATGTTTACTTAAAGAATGTTTCTATCAAATTGAATAATTTTTTAATTTCGAAATGAGGAATCATCATCGAATTACACACTTCAGCAAATCTAGAGCGACAGACATGGTTTTTAAACCACAATCAAATTAATAAATTTAAACCACAATAAATTAATTAGATTTTTTTTCTTTTACAATTAAATATTTATTCATATTATAGAAAAAAGAATTATTTGAACTTTGTTTGAGGATATACGAAAAAGAATGCCTTTTTCGATCTTAGTTCTGTTTATTTCCCAAAAAAAATGGAGTTGGGGAATATACAAATAACTCTAAATTACGTAGCACAATAACAAAGTACGAATAGTGGAACATTTTCTGAACATGGCGGGAAATAAAAGCATGAATATGCAGAATTTATCTGATATTAAAATGACTTTTTCGATCGAACTTGAATTCCACAAGAAATCTGATGTCGGCTTCGAAGAATAAAAATTAATACGATTTCCTCGGTAGGAAATTTTAATTTCCATAAATCATTACACTTTTTTCTTTTTACTGAGCAGTACTTTATAATCATACAGTACTAATTATTACGAATATATATAAAAAAAATTCAGATGTACAAATTCGATATTTTGTTAACTAAAATATACAATATGCGCGTTTCATTACTAAAATTAATTTATAGTTCTAAGTTGTACAAAGCAGAAATATTATTCATACATAACTCTTATAATGTTTAAATAAACGTAAGTATCTTAATATATTGTTTTTTTTAAAAAAAATAAAGAAAAAGAGATATAGATAATAATGAAAGCTGAGTGCACGGAGATACATCCAATAGAAAATGGATTCGTTTAACAGGATTTAAAAGTAATGAAGATATTATTAATTGATAAATTTTAATGTCCTGAACTTTCTTTCATTAAGATATATCTCTAAATTCTAAAAATATGCACTTTTTTGCCATTCCTTTGATTAAAAAAATTGAAATCTTAATCCTATTTTTGTTTATTTAGTTCTTTCCGTTACACTTATAAAAAAATATTTTTAAACGTGTATAATTTTTTTAATAGGCGAAAAGGGTGATAAAACTTAAAATAATTAATATTAAGCTTATTTCCGAAATCCGATCAGTATAATAACTACAATACGATCATATGGTATTGAAACAACACAAATCAATCCCACCCTGAAAAAGAAAATGGTTATTTCTGAAAATTGTTTCAATGTTAATTGTTTTATATTTAACTGATTCATACCATTTGTGCAAATAAAATCTTGGCATTTTAGACAAATATTGTTTAATAGAAATACGCAGTGCTAATGAAATGAAACCAAGGGCAACCAATGACGTAGTTAAAAATAGCGTTTCGAATACATTTGATCGGACTTCGATAGAATATTTAATATTAAAAAAAAGAATGCTGCAAGGAAAAATTAAAAGGTTTTGAGGGAGAGTGCAAAAATTGTATTAAAACAAACTGGTGGTGAAACGATAATATTTTACATCGAACTATAATTTTTAGTATTTAATTAAAAGAAATGAAACTAAGGATACTGAAGGCATAGCATAAATCAATGCAAATACTTTTTCAGGAATACTCAAAACTGAGGTAAATTTAAAAATTACATTAAAAAAATGAATACATATCACATTTTCACTAAATCAATAATAAATATAAGAGTTTGAGCAAGAATGCATAATAAATTACACAATATTGAAACAAAATTATGATTTTGAATAGAAAGTTTTTAAGGATCAAATAAAATAAAATAAAAAAACTTTATACTAAGTATAAAAAACAATATTCAGACAAGAGGAATATAAAAAGAAAAGGAATCATTTCCATTATTTACTGATGCATAAGAATAAAGAATATTAATATTAATTTTTAATGAAAAGGCAACTTTAATAACTATCAGATTATTACAAAAGAAATAAAACTTCTATCTTTGGGCACACTTCAAATGGATTTAATATGGGGAATAATTGTGAGAGTAATTAATTAATTTCTGGAAAAATTAAAGAAAACAAAACAACTTTTAAATGATGCTACAACAAATAAGAAACCATGCATATTCACAAACTAAAAATAAACTATGGAAAATGAGAAAAAGTAAAATGATTATAATCCATCAATTTGTTTATTTCTTTCATTACTTTTATAATACTTAAATTATATGAATAACTTTCATCATTATGTATTGATTGTTTCCATACAATTTCAAAATATTGATGATTTAGACAATCTAAATAAAATTTTCAATAAATTAAAACTTTCATTCTTCATATCTGAGAATTTTAGGATTTTACTTGGCACTAAAAGCATAAAATTTATAAGCAACTTACTTCAAACATAAAATTATATAACTTCCTATTTTATCTACATTTTTACATTAATTAAACTGCAAAGCATTTAATTACACTATAGCAAAAAAACTTGAATATAAGGGGGGGGGATCTTTATAACTAAACAAATAAATTGTCAATAATGCCAGAAGTTTATATTATAGTTAGTTTATAGCTAGAAATAAATCTTTCAATAAATGAGGAAACATGCAAGAATAAAAACAAGCTCAAATTCAAATATTTAAAACAAATTAATAAAGAAATTGAACAGTAATCACAAACTAAAGAAGTGAAATTAAACAATGTACAATTTTACAAAAACTGATATACCAACACCAAGAGCTCAATAGATTTTAGACATTTGATAGATAATAGGTCTATATTATAGAATTACAACAAGAAAAATGTGACACGAACATTTATTTATAACAGCATTTCTAAATGTAAATCCTTCATCCCTACACAGAATTAATCAAAGTAATAATATTTGATATAAATTAATATTAGTAGTAAACAATTTTCTATAACACGGTACTGGAAAAACTGCCACTTCTGATAATCATGCTTGCATTACAGAAAATATTTAAAAAATTGGGGAAATACAAACCGGAAGATCTCATACATTATAAAACAAAATAAAATTTATAGCTTCTTATTTCAGATGATATCAAAACAATAATAATAAATAAATTCTGGTTTTTATCATAATAGAAAATCTCCATGTTTCAAAACATGACTACTCAATATATCCTATTATATATTTTTTTAGTTTTTATAACAAAATAATTCCAACATAAGAAATTAATTTCAGATTCCTTAAAAATAGGAATTAGTACTGGAAATAATAACCAACCGTATCAAGCATGATAAAAATGTAATGTATTAACAACATATGGAGCAGAAGAAGTCATACATAAAGTGAATTTTAACAGTTTTTGAAAGAAATAAAGGCAGTAAATTCCAAAATACTATTTTTAAATATTTATAGTAACAAATAGAACAAGTTAAAAAATAAATTCAGAAGTTTCAACTATGTATTTACTACGAAAATTAATTTTTTTAGTTTGCCAACCAGTAGTTTTGATGAACAAATTTAAAACACCAAAAATATTAAATTTCAGATAAAAAGTCAATTATTATACATCAATGGGTTCGTAAAAATGTGAACTTTTTAATGGAAGTGAAATTTTTCAGATTTATTAAATAGTTTACAAATAAATGAGAGCAACAGCTCAGCACATTAAGTAAGATTTACTCATTTACTAGGTAATAAAATTTTCGATAATAATAATGATTTACTTACTTTTTTGTGATATCCAACAGTGCTCCTTGAAATATTTTGGTCCCAAATTGAAATGACACAACTAAAACATCAAATAAAGCATCCTCGACCAAAACATAAATTTTTGTCCCCTTCAATTTTGTGACATCAGAGTCCGTATCGGTCGCCATTTCTGATATGCTAGGCTTACCCTCCATGGGTTTGCAAGGCTGGCGAAGACGAAGAAGCGAACTGCGCTTGCGCAGAAACCAATCTTAACAACACTTTTTCTAGCGCTTAGAAACATATGAAAACCTATATGTTATTCCTTATTTCTTTCATATTTTCAAACTTTAAACACTTTAGTGTGTTTCTAAATCATTAACTGTCACGAACAAACTTTGATCAAATTGGCAAATTGAAAATACAAAAGGTCTCCCTTAAGAGCCACGTTCGCAAGCGCCGATTCGTTATGGAGGGAAGCGAGATTTTCTTTTTCCACGCCAATGGGGCTAGGCTTAATAGAGATTTCGCCTTTTATTTTAAAGAAATATATATTTTTTACTAAATTTTTATCAATTTAAAACTAACTATTGTTAGTCTATATACCTTTCAGATTTATTTTAATGTTCTTTTATGTTAAATTAAGGTAATATGGGGAAAATGAAAAACTTATTAACTTCTTTCCATTGCCTCTACTGCTGTGGAAACAATTTAGTTGAGAATTCTGTTTGCTTGACGCCATTTTGAGTGATTCCCTTAGCTGTAAATAACTGCAGGATCCAAAAGAACATATTTTTTCAAATGAGAATTTTACGACCTATCCTGATGTGTTGTTTAAACTTTATTATTTTATATTTCATCTGATTTATAATCGGGAAATTTTTTTTATTACAATGTTGATTGGATTTCAAGGAAAAAAAATTATTTTGCCAAAATTTCATTTTTTTTTTCTAAATTACTAAAAGAAAACTATACTGAAACTGAGTTCTATGAAAAGAAATTAAATATTATGAATGAGCATTTATCTCTCTGAAACCGATAAAATTTCCATACATTCCAATTTATCTCAGAATACTTTTAATAGACAATGTTACAAATAATAAAAATTATATAATATTAAATGTCACACTAGACTTTTTTTTAATTTTATTATAATTACAAAAGATTAAAAAAATTATCACTATGAATATTTAAGCCTTCACTATTTATACAAAATTTATGAAAAGTATCCTCAGAAATTCTTAGTTTGTTCACTTTAATAACATCCATTTTTAATTCATTTGCTTTTAAATAAAATCTGAGAAACATTTCATTCCTTTCTTTTAGATGAATTTTATAAGCAAACCTAATTTTAAAATTATATAGAAAAAATAATAAATAAATTGGAAAACACGGTGCATCTATTACTATTCTCTGCTATTTTTTGTATATTCAAGTTCTTTTTGAAACAGATTGCTTGGAATCCTGGAACTAATATTTTATTCAAAATAATTACTAAAAATGAATGCAAATTTTTTGTCAATTCCATTAAAATGTCACAATTACTTTTTTTGCATAAAAATATTTTTTGTTTCATTTTTTTATAATTTTTCTTTTTTAATTGTTTAGCCAATATCTAGTATTTGAATGCATTGAAAATCAGTTTTTAAAATTCATATAAGCGGAAAGCAGTCAGGAGTAGTCGTTAGCTTGCATAAATATTTAGTAATAGCTCATCAATAAATTCTTGAAATTAAATCAAACAAATTTTAGATCTGAAATGCATAGAATTATGTATGAAATGTGTATAATTATATTTACTAGTAAATTATTGTAAATGTAATATAAGAATTATTTTGATAGCGATAGATGATTAGTAGCAAATATATAATGCAATGCAGTAAAAAAAAGAGAATAATAGAATAAAACATATTGTGAATTTAATAAAATTGCCGTGAATATGAATAACAAACAGCAATTGTAATTGATAAGCCTGGCAAAAAAAAAAGAATTATTTAATTCCTAGAAAATCTACTCTACTGCGAATGTACTCATTTTCATTTACTGCGTCATCATTTCAGTGAGAAAAAAAAGTAGCAAATTACAAATATTTCATCGCTTCGTTTTTGTTCGTTATTTCTTCTACGTTTTTAGAGAAAAGAGACGAAAAAAAGGAAACAACTAATCAAATATGATACGTCTAATTTTCTTTTTAGCAAATAACAAATTACAGACGAAAAATTTAAGGTCATAACAAAAGCATCTCTGTTTATCCCGTCTACTATAGAATTACTGATAATTTCAATTTTATTTTTAAATTCCTGATAGAATCTGCATTACATAAGTCTGAGTGAAATTCAAGTAATCGGATTTTTATGGTGATTTTATTTAACGAAAGAATAAAGCTGTCGATATATTTCTTTTATTTCACTGAAAAAAAATTTATATTTAATATATTAATAAATTTCTTTTTTATTATTTTATTACTAAAAAGGAAGTTTTATTACCAGAAATAACATGTGGTTTGTCTGTTTTTCGAATAAATTCTTATAATTAGAAACAATTATTACTGAGAATAACAATTCAAATAAAACGAAGAAAGATGCTGCTTTCAATAACTGAAGATGTAAAAATATTTTTTAAAGTACAAAAATTTCACTGTAATTATGTTATCAAAAAAAAAGGAACTGTATTATAATATTTATGTATTATTATAACTCGGCGGACTTCTTTTTTAGAAAGGGATGATCACAATGTACATTTGTGAACGGTCCCTAGATATTGGAAAAATCTGCAGGAGGTAAGCTACACAGCTGTGTGGAAAAGCATGGAGAGGGAGAGAAACCTCGTGAATGCGATGTAGAAGAGAGAGAGGGGGAGGGGATACACCGAGCGAGCGAAATGTCTGGGACTGGAAGACTGCATTTCTTTATGTCGTTTTCAGTTAAGCCGTGAAAATAAGAATGACACTTTTTTAGCGGTAAAAATTCCAAAAGCGCTTCTGTTAATTTTTGTTCCCTTTTGCTGTTTAACTTCAAAAGACGGAACTGAATTTTCAGAAGAATTTTGTGTTTTGTTAAATAGCTCCGAGAGCATAAGAATGTGTGATGATTAGATATGAGAAAGCCATCGAATTACAAACACTCTGGAAAGTCAAAAAGGTAATTTCTTTGTCATGAAATAACTTTTGTCAGCTGAAATGTGAAGCTTGAGGAAGTTTTTCAGTTCAAAAAAGAGTTATCTTTTATAAACTTTCCGAACTCCGAATAAAAATAATCTAGCTAGTTAATCAAACAGGCACTAAGATATAATTTCACCAATGAAGTTTTCGAGCATAGAAATTCATCAAAATTTTGGGTCGAAATTTTTAATGATAGCAATAATACATCCGTCTTTTGTATTCGAGTAAATAAAAATGAGGTATCAGCAAATTGTTCTTAATCTATAAAAAAGTTTTAAATTAAAAAAAGAAAGAAAAGGAAATACAAGCACATACTAATAAGTAAACATATTTTTTTTCGATCCTTGCTGAAAAATTCCAGCAGAAGATTAGATCGCCCTTTAGATAATGATTCGCCGATTTATCCAAGGAAGGCACTATAGAGTTTAATTGAATTAAGATCTTCCGATTCGTACAAGAATATACATTCTTGTCCCAATTCTTGGGCATTATTCTTGGACTAATATGGCTGATTGAATTTATTTGTCATTTACTAATTATCATTTTTTACGGTAATGACTGATTTGGGGATTTGTTGCCTTCATGTAAAACTATCTAATTTCAGAATTTTAAGAAGTCTTGGAATTTTAATACAAAATAATTACATAATGCATAACTAATACATAATTACGAATCATGTTACAATTGGATAAAATTTGTTAAAATGAAATATTAAAATAATTGTTTTATAATTATTTCCCAATTTATAGTTTTCTTACTATTTGTAAAACAATCTGTTTATTCAAAAGATTAAATGTAACTTTTATTTTCTTGGATATAATTTTGTTTGAGATTCTCTAATAATACTTTGGATCGCACTAAAACCAGAAAAATTAAAAATCTAGTGGAAAACTAATAGTTATTTGAGTGAATTCCAGATAAATCTAAGAAAACAAAACGTAAAAAAGTGATTAAATACATTCATTTTTACACAAATAAATGCATTTAGATCTCTAACAGATCGATTGCAAAACATATTTTTTTATCATTCTCATGTGACTTAAAAAAATGGTGTTTTGAAAATAAACATATAATATAACCGCAGTAACAAAAATTCGCTAAATAAACAAACATTTGGAAGAGCAGGTGTTCTTAGCACGATAACTTCTTTCTCTCTTTTAAAATGTTTAATTTCTGCTTTTTCTCAGAAATCAAAAAATTCTTGCTGTTAGAGTTCCATAAATAACACAAATAAGAAAAATTTAATTTAAACAAGAAGTTCGGTATTCTTTAAAACGTATATTTGAAAATATTTTAAATACAGAAGAAAAAAAGTTTTATTTCACATTAATTCTATTCTGAAGCAGAATTGTTTATCTCAGAATTCTTTAAGAGTATTTCTTAACGATTGTGTTCTACCAAAATAAATTCCGAAACTAATTATTGATTTTGTTTTTTACGAATTCTTATAACAACTAGAACACATGTTCTCTTTTTTATTTTTTATCATTAAAAAAAAACTTGAAATCTTTATTTTTTCTTCTTTATTTCTAAAGGATATTTTAGTTTTTCTATATGTTAAAACATTAATTTTTTTGACATTCGGGAATATTTCTCTAAATATGCGCGACATTTTACGAATTTATTTGTTGTATAATAGGAATCTGTTCAATATAATTAATTTTTCAGGATTTATGATTTTAAACGTAATTATAAATCCATAACCTTCCAGTAGAATATTCTGAGAAATATCACACAGAAAAATTTTTGATATATTAAAAATAAATTTCGCTAAATCCTTTCAGATTTCATTTTTTTTTCTCTTTTCTTAAAAAATATTATCATTGGCTTTATATTAAAAGCATTTAATACAATTACCATTAAATATGAGATTTGTTTTAAATACTTTCAAAGGTGTTGATAATAAAGAATCTGTTACATATTAAACGAACGTGAATTCCAACTATTAATGAATAGAAAATATCTCCTTTTTATGGATTTATTTATCCCTTTGTTAAAATTACAATTAAATTTGTGTTATATAAATTAGAACGCCGCATAGCTTAAAAGTTCATTAAATAAGAAAATGGAAATAATAAGAGCTGTGCATAATAAGCTGTGTGAATAATAGCACTGTAAAATAAAGTGTTTGAGTGTATTTAAGGTTTCAAGATAAATATATCGCGCTTACAGTTATGAAGTTTGAAAGCAGATAATTGTAATGATAATACATCACGAAACCAAGTTTTAGGACATTAAACAGATATCGCTTTATAGAAAATGTTTTTGCACCTGAATTCACTGAATTTTGATATTTTTTTATTATTAATTAATATATTTATCAATTCTATTGAAAAATTTCAAAAACTGAAATCAAAACTCTTGCATCCTACTTTTTATTATCTTTTTCAAATTTTTTGATGTCATTATTCGAACTTTTCTCTTTAATTTAAAATAAGAACGTTCAAAATATATTTCTTCATTGTTATTTTAATTAATTTTTTTCTAAATGCGTTCATAGAATTTTTTCCTCTGATCATTTAAGAGTAAAATTTTACTTATTTGCCAATTTTGGAAAGGTGCCAAATTAAAAACTTGCTGTCATAAAAAATATTTTTATAGGTTTTTTTATGGCGCATTTTTATTTTTAATAACTTATACTGATTTTTATCGTCTGTTTTTTTCCAGACACAAATGAGGAAAAAGAAACGCGCAAATTTAGTTTCTTTTTTCTTTTTACTTCGTTTTCATAACTTTATTTTAGATTCTTATGAATTATGATATTTCCCCGATATTCATCAATTATGTGCAAGAACCGTGAAAATTACTTTTATATAATTCAATTTTAATAGCATCGTTTACAACAAAATGTCTATAATTTCATTGTGTTTCTCTCTCTCTCTCTTTCGCTCGTCTTTATTTTCAATTACTTGTTCCGATTTTTATTGTCTGTAGTTCACCAGACCATATCATCGCCACGAGAAAAATTAAACGAGAAAAATCGATATTTATTTTTAAATTGTTTTCATAGCTTTACTTTATGTTTTTATGGTTTTGATTTCGCTGGTGAACATCAGTGGCGATAACACCGTGTTTATTCTGCTAATTACAAATACAAAAAGAGAAAAAGATCCAATCTCCGATGGCTCAGCTTTTAATTCATGCTTTTAATTCATTTCTATTTTCACTTGAGAATTTTTATATGTGTGTGAATTTCAATTGACCTCTTATCGTTCTCTCATACATTCTTATGGCATTTAAAAAACTATTTCAGAATTTGTAAAATATGTAAAGAATGAAATGAATTTTAACGCTAAAACATTCAAAAGAAAATCGTCTGTAAAAGTTATTTTAAAAAAACCTTAAATTGTGCACAGATTGCGTAATATTAATAGTCGGAAACTTCAAAATTCTAATAATTTGATATGATTTACTGCGTATTTCATTTCTTTTAAAATTTTTATTAATTTTCTTTTATATTAATGTTATCTTCTAATTGTTCATTTGAAATTACCGGGATAACATGATCTTTTATGTTTTGCTTTGCATCTGCACGTATTTTTTTTATCTCTTACGAAATCAAATGAATTATTTATTTTTAGAATAATTCATTCAAAGTATTCTTGTTTTCTCTTTTTCATATATTGCGAAAGTAAAAACAATTATGATTCTGTATTTTGATGAATTTCCTAGTTTTAAGCCTCTTATCGTAATACCCCATTTTTGTAATTATGTTTGTCTGTCTGTGACAAAACAAATAATCAAAAAACGTTTGAAATAGGAGTATTGAACTTGATATAAGGTTTTAACAAAGAAATTGTAAGTTTCTATATTTTTTTGAAACCCATTTATCTGGCTAGCAGTCCAAATATAAGTTAGCTAAATTACTACAGTACGAAGAGAACTAAATGAATAAAATGTGGTAACATTAAATGAATAGATACCTATAAATTTTGAAGCCAAATCTGATAGAGGGTTGACTTTCTATTGACCTTTACTTTCACAAACAGGCAAATGTGATAACTCAAAAACATAATTATTTCAATATGTAAAGTCTTGTATGTTATTTTATGACCATAACTCTATATCAACTCTGTTAGTAACAGCACACTTAAAACAAAAATTCTATTTTCAAGTACATTCCCAGGGATTAATCTGCAAAATCCTCGCCAAGAATCAGTAAAAATGTTTAATTCGCGCCAAAGATCTATATTTCGTGATTATTGCTCGCCAATTCCACGCAAAGCATTCGCAACTACACCCAAGATCCACAGTTTTATGCCGGGGAGGTAGGGGGTAATGGAGAGTATGTGTGAAGGTTTGGGGGAAACCATTCCTTTTGGTCTTTATTAACTTTTTAAGTATAAGCTCCATTTATTACTACCATTTTTTAAATATTAAAAGCTTATTAAATTTTTTATAGTATTTTCTAATTATTAGAAATAGTGACATATAATGTAAAGTGATATGAAAATAAAATTTTATCGATACAACTGAACATTGAATAATAATAGTTTTTATTATTTTCAAATTAGAAGTATCTATACAAATAATTCTCTAATGAGACTCCCAGAAATCGCTTTATCTAGCTAGTAAATTTAGTAATGCCTACGTTCTTGACCACGTGATTTCTCTTTCAAAATGCTCGCGGGCTTTGGTTTTAGGTGTTATTCCGGCTATTTATCTTTATGCCAGCGTCCTGGAGTAGGGGTAGTGCTCCTTTCTCTTGATCTGGGCGCCCTGCGTTCAAGTCCTGGTTCGGGCAGGGTTGATCTTCTGTGTTCTATCTGTAAGGTATGTGAGTGTGCCCCCCCTGTAAAAAGGGGCCGTGCAAGCGAATGTGATGAGTGAGTAGCAAAAGTCATACTCTTGATCCTAGTTGGCGCTACTACAAAACAAGAGACGCTGATTAGGCTTAAATCGTTGGCAGAAACAACAACAACAATTTATCTTCATTATTTAAATGTGACTCTCAGCCGTGCTGAAAAATCATCAAAACTCGAAAGAAAATGGAGAATGAATCAACTGATAAATGTTTTGAAAAGCTCTGGGGAAAAAGGAATAGACCATTCCTTACTGTTCAACATGCTTGCTTGCATTGAATGGTCAGAGCCTTAATACTGAAGTCAAATGATAGAAATTTGCATAAACAAATTGAGTATCAAATTAGCTCAGTTTTTAATTTATATTTCGAATATATATTAATTTTTTAAGTGCCTTCCAATTTTTTATAAAATTCTAAGCGACACCAATAGATTGATTATTTATATACAAACGTATTTCTCCTTTATAAATCAGCTCTATATTTTATTCCTACACTTTAATAATTTTCTTAAATGGTGTCATTTATATAATGTATTACCGTCATAATATAATAATTAATACCTATACAAAAGACAATATTTAATTAATAATACTTAATGCTGAATTCATAGTACTTAAAAACACTTCTTTTCAGGGCCAAAAAGGAAACAAATTTAGAATTTTAATTAATTTATAAAATTATCCTTTTTTATAATTACATTAAGATGCCAGCATGTTCTTTATCGTTAAATCTAAATAACTTTTTCTAGATTCTTTTCAAATATTCTTAAAACATTTTATTCTTTGTTTTCTTAATTTTTTTTCTTAGTTTCTTTCCTCTTCCAAGTGTATTCAAAAATTAATAAAAATATCTTTTTCTAAGAAAAAATATTTTACAAGTTCTGATTTCAATTGAAGCATTCTAAGCAAATGAATCGTCTTTAACATAATTATTTTTTTATTATAATTACGCAAGCAAAAGGTTAAGTCTTTAGAGTTAAAAAAGAAATACTTTTTATGTTCTGCATTTTACTATGAGTGAATAAAAAACTCGAATGATTATGCGAGTATCAATTCTCAATCATAAAGATTCTACAACTTATGAGGGAAAAAATGGCGAAAAAAACAAAGATCTGGTTGTAATAGTCATTCTTTTACCTTAGTATTCGTATCCATGTTCAACAACTAAATTGACAGTTGGATGTTAATGATAAATCTCAGCTGTTATTACACTCTTATATCACTTTCAAACAGCAAATTATTCACATTATGACTATGATTGGATTATTATGCAATAAATATTGAATTAGCTATGTTTTTAATAGACATCGCTTACTAATCTTTATTCTTTTGCTGGCGTCATTCGATTTCGTAGTTCTGGAACACCATAGAGAGCATATCATCAACTTTTCTCTACTGTATTCTACAGGAGTGAGAATGGTCACCATGAAACTTTCTTGCATGTTCTCTAATAAATGTTCAGGTTTAGTTTTAACTGCATGCCATTGGTGAACACGAAATAGCCTATAAGAGTGTCATCTTTGGCGATTTTTCAGTCGATAAATCAATGAGATGCGATTAATATACAAGTACCAGAAAACCGAATATGTATTTTAGAAGTTTTTTTTATAATGTATTGAAAGCAAAATTTGGCAAAGAACTAAATTTGTGACGACAAGATCTCATGGCAGATTTCCTTTATTTAAGTTATTGCATTTTCGAGTTATCACATTTACAAGCTTCTTAAAATACAAGATGACAGACAGTCAAGCTTCCGACAAACTTTTTTCAATATCTGATGAAGATCTCCCTTTATATAATAAAATTGGGAACCTAATTTCATTTTTCTAAAAGTTTTTGAATTATCATCTTTATCTATACTACTATTATAAATGTGAAAGTTTGGATGGACGGAGGATGATAGTCAATCACGCTAGAACGGCTGAATGAAATTGGATGAAATTTAGCACAGAGGTGGATTATAGTCTAGAATAGAACATGAGCTACTATTTATTCCGATTAATTCAGCGTTTAATTTTTTTATTAATTAAAAACTAACCTTCTCATTTCCCACCACCAAATAAGGTTAAGCTTATCTTTTGAACCCTTTATTCTAAACGATTCTGTTTATTTTGTTAGTTTCTGATGCATTTAAAATTAAACATTGTTAATTAATCGATCTTTAGGATTCGTTCTGAAGTATTTTTGAAATAAAATAAAGGTACTTTTCCGTTAGCTGAGCGCAAACGAAAAATTGCCGAAGAAATTTGGCGGATTTTTACATTATTTGGCGATTTTTCGCTTTAAAATTGCTGTAAAATTTTTTCGGAATTTTACAATTTTTGGTTATATTTTGCTTACACTTGGCTGAAGTAAAACTTTCAAAATAAAACATGAAAAGGAATTAAAAATTTTTAAACGATTTTGAATAATTGGTTTGCTGTTTTTTTTTTCAGGAACACATTGTAAATAAATTGTTTTGAGGTTAGTTGTGTGGGCTGAGCTTTAATTAACAACCATTTAGTGCTTTGAGAGGTTGGTAATTTTTCGATAACGCTTTAATTGGGTTTACATTGCCGTCATTTTTTTATATTATTCTATTTCAATCTTTCCTAACCATTTCCCTTGATTATTTTGTGCTGAACGTATTCCATACGCCAACTTTCATTATTTTCGAATATATTTTTTTGAATGCATTCCATTTTCTGCCTTTATTGATTTTTTTCTATATTTCCGTTAATTTGCTGTAGCGTTCATCGAAACCTTACGATTGGAAATATTATTTCTACCTTTAGCGCTACATTCAGCCATTTCGCTAAAATTTGGCGATTAACTATTGATGTTGTTTTTTTCGTAAAAATTTATTTCAACAGCTCCATAATGATACTGTTTGATGCCATCTTGCATTGTGTTCAGACCACCAGTTCTCATGTATTATCTCTCTCTCTCTCTCTCTCTCTCTCTCTCTCTCTCT
>JAOUZG010026641.1:10882052-10924059 GCA_026289955.1 Argiope argentata | reverse complement strand
CTAATAGTTGTCAGAAACTCCATGTTATCTTGGAAACACAATAATTAGATTTTTTGCACTAGAAATAAACAGGCGATGAATATGTCATAGGAAAGCTGAAAATTGCTGCCGAATTCATAGATGTATCATTTATTTAATAGAGTGTGGTAATAAGAATGAGGAGGTGGCTGTAATTGTTATTTCCCCTTTAATCTCTTACGATTGAATGCCAGAAAATAATTCAAATTAGAGAATAATTGAAATACGCTTCCATCTAGCAATAACAAAAGAATAAAACTGTTTTGATAACTGCAATTGTTCAGAAGATATAGACAAAAAGAGGGCATTTCATTCCTCTGATTTCGTATTAGATTTAACCTGCCAATGTGACAGATTATTATAATGTTCTTTTTAGAAATTCCTTAGTTGGCGACACTGATTTTTACGTGTTCCATGGCAAACTTTAATTTAATCTAAATTTCAAGATGAGATTCCTGCTTCATATATACTAATGCTACTCTTAACATTAGCATAGCTAAGATAATTGTTGCCCAAGGAATAATATGCTTAATCTTTCATAAATGTCCTTAAAGGAGTCGCAAGAGTAAATGGCGATAGGGAATAATATTTTTTCTTTACTTCATTATAATTGACAATAAAAGCACCAGAAATTAGTCTACTAATATTTTGTCATCATGGGGTCCCTCAAAACTGACAGATAGGTCATTCGTCCAATACCAACCATAACTTTATAGTTATCCGGATGTAAAAGGAGAAAAAAAAATTAGGGGTGGGAGGGTGGCGGAAATCTGGAAAATATTTTTTCAAGAATAAAGATAAAAAAATCAAATCTATTTGATGAAACACATATTTTTCAATATGCTTATTTCATTTGGTATGATATATTTGGAAAGGACATCTAATTCTTTCAATACCTGTGGTGCCTAACATGATAATTAGAAGGTTTAACAATTTATTGCTTTTAAAGATTTTGAAAGCGATTGGGAAATAGTCTGCCTTGTCTGCCCAATCTTTTTTCTACTTTATTATCCTCAAAATTTTTCCCTCATCCACAATATGGACTAACAGTTCAACATGATAATTCCCAGGTGTGTGCAAGAAGTGTTTTAAAAGGGTACAGTTATCGCCACTATGAGTCACTAACAATGTTGACAATATGTGAAGCTCACCGTATTATTACTACACTTTTATCGTATTCACTTGCAGTAACATTATCTTACATTCTGTTATTGAACTGAAAATTGAGTTACAAGTCAATAATGCCACTAAATAAACTCGAATTACATAAAATTTCATAAAAAAAGAAATTATTTTGTTTTTGATGGCCATAGATATCCCAGCAGCTCTAGGGTTCTGGTACATCGCATACACCGCACTTTCCTCTCCCTCACATGCACCCTTCTTCTGTTCCATTGACTGGTAATGATTTCCTGATTATGTATGGTAAAAGCTTATCTTTATACTGCTCTATGTATCAACTAAAGTCTGGAGGAATATTGTTTTGATAAACTGGGATAGTGCTCAGATCTAGGCCTAACAAATTCTCTGAGAATGCAGCTAGTTGGAAGCCTTCGCAGCAACATAAGAATGCAGTTTGTTGGAAGTTTATAATTATTTTTATTAAATTGGAATTGCATATGAACTTGACTATGGTCTCTTCCTTTTCAAGAAACATACAATTCTATTTAAGGAAATACAATGCAAAAGACATGTTTCAGTTAAAGAATGCCAGATTCTCTATTAAAAGCATTTATTCAGTCTTTCCCCCATTCCCAAGTTTTTCATTTTATTTTTTTCTTTACCAGTGGACTTCTGTGGAATAAGGGAATTAATTACATTTCCTTCTTATTATTACGTATTTATTTTTTTTGCTTAAGTTGATTTCTTACATTAATAAAAATTAATATTTATTCGAATTTTAACTGTTTGTATATGAATTTTTTTCCTCACGTTAAGTCTGTCGTGGTCACCAAGTCCTCTATGTCGAAGGTAATATAACTTGGGGTACTGGTTCAGAAGTGATCTTTCTCTGTTCCAGTTCTAAATTACGATCTGGGGATGAATGAATGAAAACCATTCAGTAAAAAGAGTTTTGACGTGTGTGTAGCTAAGTCGTACTCTTCGCCCTAGTTGGCGCTACTGGTAAACAAGAGACGCTCCTTTCAGCTGAAATTACTGACAGGCCTGTCAGCGGGTTTGAAAAGGGGTATAAGTAATGACAACACTACGGAGGTGTGGTGTGGTGTTAAGTTAAGTAAGTAACAACAACAACAAAT
The DNA here is from genome assembly GCA_026289955.1 of Argiope argentata. Taxonomy (NCBI): domain Eukaryota; kingdom Metazoa; phylum Arthropoda; class Arachnida; order Araneae; family Araneidae; genus Argiope; species Argiope argentata. The sequence continues at coordinate 10,921,783 of JAOUZG010026641.1, read as the reverse complement.
TTGTTTCCTAGATAGGCCTAGAAAATTGCTTGATTAGTAATTTTAAGAAGCAAGTATATTTTATACCAATTGTAAGATTAAAAAAAAAGTATTTTGATTTCGCTATCTTTTTTTCAATAGTAAAATATGGATTCTTTGTATATTATTTTTACGCGTGCTGAAAGGGGGTATACACTTTTTTGAAAGAAAAAAAATTATCGTCTGGTTCTGCTTTTTAACAATTTTGAACTCGATTATAGCAAAGAAGTAAAAGAAACTGTGGAAATCTGCAATTATATTAAAAGGGAAGGAAATAAAGAACTTTCGACTTCTTTATTTCAAAAATTTTTGACCAAAAAAAAATTAATTTCCTTAAGTTTCAGAGTTCTGTATGTTGCCTACATTATTTCAGAAAAAAAAGTAGAAATTTTCGTATACTTTTTTTTCACAGTCAGTTTTAATTTTGTAAGTAAGTTAACGCTATGATCAAAATATCAATCTATAAGACTAAAAAATATATAAAGATAAATAAATCGATATTAAAACAATTGGTTAAGGGGTTAAAATTAAAGCATTTTTTTTATCGGTGAAATGAGAATTTTATTTAGGAAATTTGACCAAATAAATACTTTTTTCAAAATAAAATTATTTATTTCTTAAAAATTCGTTTATTTTTTCACTATGTTTTTCTTAGAAATTAGACGATACAGGCACTCAATAGTTTTATTTAGTTTGAAAATTTACAAAACAGAAATTTATTTTCTAAAGAATATAGCTAATTGGGTTCTGCATTTAAACGAATAGAAGAGTTTTAATTTTTTAATTTTTTTTGTTTAAGTCTTATATGATTTAAACACATGCACCATATTTCGAATTATCTTGGCATTTATCAATGGAAGGCATTTAAAAGCCAAGATTTGATGGATAAGTGAAATTTTTGATTTTATTGTGTTTACTCATTATTTTTTACATTCTTCAGTACGTAGTATAAAGCATAGCAATAGTAAAAAAAAAAATTCTAGCTCGATATTTTGACATATCTTCACGTTTTAAACCTCTCGAAGTTCGAAAAACAAATTTTTGGAAAATGTCCGCCTGCCAGTCTCTGTGGTAAAAATAACTAAAAAAACGCCCTGAGCTAGATGGTTGAAATTAGGTATTCGGTCTTCATGCCAAATTTTCAGATTTCTATTAAACTTTGTGTAAAATCTATTTAAAGGAAGTCCGTCTGTCTGGCTGTTCGGATAAAAATTAACACGATGATTACACAACGAAAAGATTTAGATAGATAAAATTCGTTGCAAAGATTTGACATCTATAGTGTAGGCAACTTTCAAATTTTGAACCAAATCCAAAAAATGATTGACTGTCTGTCGGTCTGTACTTTCAGGAACATGTAAACGAGAGATTTCAAAAACGCAATGCCTTAAATGTATGAAATTCGATATAAGATTTTTTGACTACAAATACAGTTTTCTGTCAAATTTTCGTTTCAATGGCTTGATAAAACGCGTCTAAGACACAATTTCAATTTTTGGATATTATTAATGAATGCATTTATTAATTGCCAAATAACTCGCCAAGAACGCCACTATATATTCAGTAAAAATACTAAATTAATGCCAAAAGTTAATATTTCATAATATTCATACACTAAACCCAGATAAGTTTATTATCATGTTAGAAAATAATATTATTAGGCGAAAAATAAAATTTTTATTATCTGCACGAGCAAATAATAAGCTTTTAAGCTCAAATAATCAGCTTTTAATAACGCGTTGCCATCGCGTTTACAAAGGATCAGAGTAAAAAAAAAAGTTAATGACTACAGCAAATAAAACAAAGAGAAATGTCATTTTGAGCACGTGGTTATATGAAATGAAATAAATAGGAAATGGGATATTTTTCTTAAATAATAAATGCGAGACAAACTTTTTTGGATATTTTGCAATACTAAAGTGACTAATTCAATGAAACAATTAAAATAAATAAAAAAATAATTTAACTTGCACGAACACGTGGTGCTTGGCCGTTCAAGAAATTAGTTTCTGGCATGATACACTGAAATATGCATAGCAGATTTCATTTTAAACTTTTATTTTACGCTAACCCCATATAAGTTTTCCTGCTACTGGTTTAAATACTTTTTTTGCATAAAAAATTTATAAACCAATAAAATTTTAATCACTGACTGATTATCAACTTCCAATTCGTCCATTTATGCTTTTAACTGCTCATTGTATTCATCCATATCAATTATCCGGAATATTATTACAGTGCGAACTTAAAAGAAAAGAAGAAAATTGAAAAAGTGCCCCCGAAACAGATGTTACTCCTAACTCAATCAGAGGAGTATTTTACGCAGACAATTCAGTTCGCTTTTTATTTGGTTGGCGGCTTAGAAAGTGGAAAAGTCTTTTAAGGACTTAATGTTACACACGGCATCTTCCATTTAAGTTCTCTCCTATTATATGTGTTTCTTCTTATTTTTTTTAAAGAAAAAAGGCCAAAATGCCGAAAAAATTTCTTCCCTTCCCCCCCCCCTTGAAACTGGTTGTTACGCACTTCCGCTGTTGCTATGGCATTGTCTCATGCTTGCTGAGGGATCGATTCCCCCCTCTAGAAGCGGAAGGAGGAAAATCTTTCATGTTCTTCACATTCCACAAATTCCAATATGTGGTTCTCCAGGATATTAAAAACTTTACTGTCAAAGATGAATAAAACTAAAAACTTCAAAAATTAAAAATATATTTTTTTTAATTTTAAACAATATATAAAAAAACCAAAGCAAAACGAAATAATTTTTTAATAGCTTATGTAGTAACCAGGATACGATGTCAGTATAAACAAAGATTAAAATGAAACCTGCTATGCATATTTCAATATATCAAGTCAGAACATCATTTCTTGAACGGCCACGCACCACGAGCTCGTGCGAGTTAAATTATATTTTTATTCATTTCAATCGAGTTAAATTATAGTTTTATTCATTTTAATCGAGTTAAATTATAGTTTTATTCCTTTTAATCGAGTTAAATTATAGTTTTATTCCTTTTAATCGAGTTAAATTATAGTTTTATTCATTTTAATCGAGTTAAATTATAGTTTTATTCATTTTAATCGAGTTAAATTATATTTTTATTCATTAATTTAATGAGTCACTTTAGTATTGCAAACGATCCAAAATAATTTGTCTCGCATTTATTGTTTAAAACATATCACATTTCTTATTTATTTCATTTCATATAATCGCGTGGTCAAAATGACATTTTTCTAGGTTTTATTTGTTGTAGCCGTTAACTTATTTTTCTTTTAATTACAGCTTTTGTAAATGCAATAGCAACACGTTATTAAAAGCTAACTTTTTGAGACGCTCGTGCAGATAATAAAATTGTTATTTTTTTGCCTACGGCTTTTTGTTGACGCCAAAATCCTCATCCCAAAAAACATCATGTTCTGACATGGTAATATTTTTTTTTAACTTTAATTTAAATTTGTGAAAATGGCATGAAAATTTTGGGGTGATTAGAATTGAAATTCCACTTTGAAATGGTTATAAAAAGAAAACTGTATTATAAAAGAAACTGTATTGCATACAATTAAGCAAAATAGAACATGAAGACATTTGTTTAAAATGTGTTAAATCGTTTCTGAAACGTCTTACAAAGCATGTTAATGCATGTTCATGTGGTGCCCATCATTTTATGAAAGCAAATTAAAGCACATTACTGCATTATCAACAATAGCTCTTAGCATATTAGGAGAAATGTTACGCTTATGTCGGTGTATCACTTCTTTCAGTTCCGTCAAATTGATTAGATTATTTACCATAAACGGTACATTTGAGATAACACACACTGAACATGCTTTGTAACATGTTTCAGAAACGATTAAATATATTTTAAACCGATGTCTTCATGTCCTCTTTTGCTTAAGAATATTGCAAAAAGCACTCTTTCCCATCTTAAGATCCCCCCCCCCAGGGTGGCACCTAGAAATGAGGCTGAAATGCTTCTGGCATGGTGGTTGGATCTCGCCACCCTGGAGGGTACACTAATAAGTGAGGGGTTATACTCCCTCCATTGATGATGGAGCGTACTTTCTACAGGGAGGGTTGTATCGTGGCCGGTGAGGGCCCTTAGGACTCAACTACAGTTCCCGCCTGTGTTGCTGTTGCGGTGGTTCGATCATTCAGCCCTAGTGGTTTAAATCCATGTGCCTTCGGGTGGGTCGGAGAGTCTAGATATGATTTCCCACGTTGTGGTGAGTTTTTGAACTTTTTTCGCTGAAAAGAGATTTTCATGGCCTCCTTTAATTATGATCAAGTTTGATAACATTTCGTCCAGTAGTTTTCCTTTTATGACCATTTCAAAGTGAAATTTTAATTATAGCCACCTTGTACTTTCAAAAAACATAAATATATTTCGAAAAATGCTAAACGAAAAGAAAAAGTACACTGGCAAGATTAATCGATAACATTTGGTACAGTAGTTTTCCTTTTATGGCCATTTCAAAGTGGAACTTTAATTATAACCACCCTGTACTTTCAAAAAACATCAATGTATTTCGAAAAATGCTAAACTAAGAGAAAAAGTACACTAGAAAGATTAATAATAGTTCCGTGTCGTCTATTTTCGGAGAAATCTTATTTTTAGTAGAATTCTTTAAAATTTATATCCACAGAACACAAAAAAATGTTGAAAGCTATAGAGCATTTGTTTTTTCTATAAGAGCAAATATTTGCTCCTATCTGCGAGTACTTTCTAAGATGGAAATTTTCGAGTGTTTTCAATCCTGCTTGGAAACTATTTGTAAAATGCAGACAATAACAAGCATATATCGAAATTCTTTTTCAAACCTAACAAACAAAAAAATTGGCCTTTATTTTCGCTATTTCTATCGGAAGTAATCAACTCAGAAACAAGCAGCATTGCAAAACCTTTTGTTGAACTTTTATTAATTTAAAATATACTATATTTTTGTGGTACATTTTATATTTTTCTGTATTTTTACAGCATTAAATATGTAGATTTAAATATTTCGATACGAATCATACTCATTATATTTCATCTGCATACAACAACGTTTCTAACATGTATCAAATAACGAAAGGTTCACTATTTTAATCCATGTAACCTGTGGACGAGTAAATAAATTGTATATAACTCGCTCTGGATTGAAATATTTCGTCATACCTGGTTAACAGGTTAATAAAACGATAAAAATATTTAGTCATGTAAAAATTTTAGAGTAGCGTTCTTAAAATAATGAAAGTAACTGTAAATATCTCAACTAGAATATGAACGGTCCGATATAGAGGGAGAAAAGTAGATAAATTCGCAGTTAAAATAATTATTCCAGGTGTTTTAATTTTAAACCGCACTCCGAAATGTATTTATTCTTAATGGAGAATCAATATCCGCACTTATAATTTTAAATTATTTTTAATTCATAATAAACTTAAGTTATAAATTATTATCATATTACTAAACTTTCCAAAATCTTCTAGAGTAAGCGATAAAGTAGCGTTTGCTTTACTTTATCGAAATTCTATGTTTTCATTATCAAATCTTTTGAAGAATATGCAAAAATTTGCCATCATATTTTATTAGTTAATAAAAGTATAATTGTAAACTAAATAAAAAAAATAGCCATGTTGTTTAGAACTGAGATTCGCGATTTTTTTTAAGTGTAAATAAAAAAGTTGGTGGTTTAATATAATTTATTGTAAATTGCATATAAAATGATTGTTATCTACAAAATTCAATAAAGTCTCCAGGTAAATATTATTTTATGATTTCGTTAATACTAAAACAATGAATGGAGTTATGATTGCCTTTTTAAAAGTTCATAACTGTAATAACTAGTATATTGTAGCTGTATTAAAAATCTGTAATAAACCAAATAGCATTTGTAACCGAAGGCCGAGTACGTCCTTTATTGACTTAGACTACACATAATTGCAATCAGCTATAGCAATCTAGATTTTTTATATCAAAATAAATACAAAAAAATCCAATTATTTATTTCCAAATCCAAGAAATAAACGAATAAAATAAATGCACAATGCAACCAAATTCTTTCAGAAATTGTTTTGGTAAAAATTATCGATTGGCTTCACTTCGCAATTGTATTTTGAGTTCACATTTAAATTAAAGGTAAACAGCACAAATGTAACACAAATTCCTGCATAGAATAAATCAATGTTGTTGTTATCGTTTGCTTTACTTTATCGAAATTCTATGTTTTTCATTTATATTTCAAACTTTCTAACTCGATCTTTTGAATAGATGTTTCTCTATTTATTATATTTGATCGGTGATGAAATTTATCATTAAAAATTATTTTCTTAAAAAGAATTTAATGTTCCAATTAAATTGAATCGGATGTTTTCTTAATGATTTGTGGTAGAACTGCATTCCTTTTTATAAGCCGAAGGGGAAATTTTTCTATGAAACAAATCAAAGAAATATTTCTTTGTTATTATTTGTCAATCAATGTTTGAAAGATAATACGAATTGTCAAAATACAATAGGTTAGAAATATTAGTTTGATATATTTTTTTCGCAATCGGATTATTGATAACCTTTTGCAGAAAATTCTCCATTGCAATAGCTATAAAAAACATTCTGTAGCTCTATAAAACTCTAATTAGAATTATATTCGTTAATTTTTCCTTTAAAGCAAGTATATGGTAATAATTGTTATAAGTGTATGCTTTTTTTATTTTTGAGTTTGTAAGGCAGTGAAATTCATTTTTGAATTTTGAAAGAAAAAAATTAACTTCGAGGTATTAATAAATTTGAGAAATTTTAAAATTATCTTAACTTTGAAAAATGTTTTTGAATAATATATGTCTCTCTTCGGAGTCAAAGAGAAATTTAGTTATTTTGCAACATTAAACAATGATATTCTAAAATCTCTCATAATTGCAAAAAGAATTAAATTATCAACATGTTAATTAAAAATCCATATGGTGCGATCTTTGGCTTTGAATAACTATTAACTTATCAGTATTTCAACATCTTTTTTTTTATTCCAGTGCCTATCAGAATGCTGTCCAGATTTCACTTTCAAATCCTGATGGATATACTTTCCCGATTGTTAATTTAATTTGAAGAAATAATATAATATTTTATTTCCTCTAACTTAACATTCAATTATTTGGCGCCTTTCAAGGTTGGCTATTTTTCTGTGGCGCTTTTGCAGGTGTTTACACTATTGCTGTCGTTCGAACCACATTCGGCCGTTTCTCTAAAATTCGGCGATAAACTTTTTTTTTTGGCGAAAATGTTAGCAAAGCAGTTCAGTTTTTTAAAAAATTCTTATTCTATATTATATTGTCTATATTTATTTCAGTGGAATAGTTTCGATTTTTGATCGTTAATTTTACACATTCTCAGAATTTAATTGTAAATCCAACTTACTACAAACTGAAAATCATTAAGGAAACAACGCAAAAAACAAACAAAAAATTCTGTTTTTATAAAAAAAAAATATAAAAAAAGAAACTATTGTTTACGAAATTAAAAACAACAACAGCATAGTATTATTTTTATAAAATGACTTGTCTAATAATTACTTTTATATTCGAATTAAACTCCTGGTTTTATTTATGTTCATGATTTATCTCTTAATTTTAGTTATGTTTGTCTGAGCCTAGCAAAATCAGTTTGCTGTAGCCTTGTTTTGTTTTTAGTTTAGGCAAATATTATTACAGTGCACTTTCTTCCCCCACTCTTAATTCAATTCCTACTATTAGCTCACACTCTCCCTAAATATATATATATATATATATATAACACTTTAAATCGTTAATAAAAAATTTTTTATTCATCCAATCAAGTTAAAGCAGATGACATTTGATGTTAATACAGTTTTTTCAAATATTAATTCCTTAATTTTTGAATAGTTAATTAAAAACTAGTTTTCTCGCCAAGTAAGTAAAGAATTCAATTTGTTTTCTATTATTCTATTATTTTAATTCTATTATTTTAACGATTCTATTATTTTAAATGATTCTGTTAAATTTCATAATGTTTGAAGCATTTAAATTTAAACATCGTTAATTAATCGTTTTTTCCGATTCATTTTGAAGTACTTTCGATTTAAAATAATACAGAGTTTAAAAAATTAGGAATTTCTAATTTGTATTGCATTACCCCAGTTGGTGTAGAAAATTCAAGGATTTTGAATTGCCACAATTATCTTTGAATCCTCAATTGGTATTGGAAATTCAATACTAGTATAATTTTTTTATTAATTATTTATAGTAATTGTAATCTTTAGGTCGGGATAGCCTAGTTGGAAGGGTGTTGGAGTCGCATCCCTTAGGCTGCGAGTTCGAGAGCTAGCCGTCCTGGGTTCCCGGCTAGGGCATGTTTGTTCTTTTTATGTTCTATATGCAAGATGTATGAATGATCCCCCTGTGAAAAAAGGCTGTGCAAGCAACTGCGATCAATGTAAAACTAAGTCGTATTTTGGGCCAAATTTGCGGCTACTGCAAAACTAGAGACACTCTTTTCGGCTTAATACTAATTACAAGAAGTTTGCCACTAATAACAACAACAGAAAACAGCTGGAAAATGACAAATTTAGCCATTGAAAAGGTTGAATTCATATGTTTAGCAGATAAATTCTACATTTCTTTCTGAAATAAAAATAAAAATTTTATTATATTAGTGTTTATTCATGGAAAATATCGTTTACGACAAAAAATATCTAACAGATGCAAGAGAAAATTATTATATAAAAAGAACCAACTTTTTAAAAACTTGCCCTGAATAAAATTTTGTTGGAACAAGAGATTTGAATAAGATTAGGATACACGCATAGAAAAGTATATCCAAAATGCAGTCGATAATCAATTTATGAAATATATAGAATGCAAAAGGACAACCAAACTAACAAAATTACTTTCCAATTATACAGCATCAAGACGGGCCAAAATAATACAGACGAAAGACTAAGAATGTTTAAAGGATGTTTTCAGAGGGGGAAAAATAATTCTGGATGGATCAGATGGATAGTAATATTCTTCATCTTATTATTTATATATTTTTTATTCTTTCTTGATGCCTCTTACAAGTAACTCAGTTAGAAAGAATGTTCTTTTTCATCTTACATATTTTAGATACTGATAGTCCGAAATTACTCTGGGTATCCCATCTGTGCAGACTTAACACTAATTTAACTTCTATTTTCTTTATTGATTTTTTTAATATTCTTAACAACCAAGAAAATAGAATGCCTTGTATTTGAAAAATTCCATTTGTATTCACTTTCTTCATTCTCAAAGAATTTTTTCCATGTATAAAAATGGTAGAATAAAGTTTTCTCTTTCGTTGCGATATCTAATTCCAGAAAAATTCTCCCTCTGCATCCGAGTCGACAAATTGTTATTTTATAGATCTAGAAATATCTTATACAATTTATTCATGATCTGATTAGCATTCAAAGCAGAGTTTAGCTATTCAAATATACATCAGACGATAATTACAAAAGAAGCCGAAAGTTTTAAAAACAGATGTTTATATTCTCAAGATAAATTGAAAACGAAGAACGTGAGAAAACTTGTACCTTAATAACATTTTATTTCAATATAAAGATAGAAAATCTTAAATCGTTAGCATAGCCAGATCAGTTAGGAGTATATTTTAAATATAAAGTCCTTTCTCAAACAGATTACATCGCTTTTTAATAAGACAATATTAAATTTATGTTAAGTGATATTTCGAAGAAAAAACAGTAATAAAATTTCTATTTGATAACAGAGTTTGGCATTAAGTTTAAAGTGACGTTATTATAGATTACTGGCATAATTCCAAAATGATAAAATGTTCTGAATTTCAATTTTAATCACTTTAGAATTCGGGCGGATTTTCTAAAGGATTTTATGATTGGCCTACAGATTGGTTACCTTATCTTCAATGAATAAATAGATAAGAAAAAATAAAAATAAATAAAATTGTGAGTTATAGGTTTTTTTTCTCACATTAAATATTAATATATTTTTCTTTAAATTTTACTATTACTCTCTCGTATACGCAGTATAGGAAAAGTATAGTAATCATTAAAAAATATTTTAATTCAAGATTTTCACAATTTTAGATCTCATTGAGTTCGAAAAGTCATGCCAGACTCTCCGACCCACCACAAAGGAAAAAAGATTTAAATCACAAAGCTGAATGACCGGATTACCGCAACAGCAACACTAGCGGGAGCTGAGATTGAAGCCATCACTGGCCACGGTACAACCTTTCTCTTAGGAAGTAAGTCCCGTCATCGATGGGAGGAGCCTATCCCCGCCTATATGTGTACTCTCCAGGGTGGCGAGATCCAACCACCACGCCGGAAGTATCTCATTTTTACATCCCCTTGCTCCCTGCAGGACCTAGGGGGACATATTTTTGGAAAAATATCTATCTGCCTATATGTGGCATTGATAACACAAAAATGCTTTGAACTAGACAGCTGAAAATTGGTTTACAGTCTTCACAACCAAATTTGCTGATTTATATCAAATTATGAGTAAAATATATTTAGAGAAAGTCAGTCTATTTGGTTGCCCAAATATGCAAATAAGTTAGCAAGATAATTGCACAACTAAGATAGCTAGATTGGTAAAATTCGGAGCACAGATGAGATATAGTAGACACCTGCCAAATGTTAAGCCAAATCTATCAACAGATTGTCTCTAGGTTTGTAAATTCAGAAATGAGTAAGCGATGTGATAATTTTTAAAAAAAAATGTAGTGACTTTAATATAATTTAATATGGGAATTGCGACTGGAAGTGCAGTTTTGGGTTAAATTTTGGGTTCAATCGGTTGAGGATAACACGTCTAATACACAAATTGGAATTTTGGGTAATGCTAACGCAAGTCAGGGATTTTTTTTTTATTGAAATCTTTGTGCATCAGAAAGTATCACACGTGGCTTTCAGAAGTAGACAACACATTACATAATGGCGTCACGTACAGAACAGCTACTCATGCACCCCATTCGCTTGCACAACCCCCTTTTACAGGGGAGAGCATTCAAACATACCACAGTTAGAGCAGATAAAGAATAACCAGGGCTCGACTATGCCTAGTTGGGGCCAGAGGCAAAAATTTCTTTTGTGCCCTCTCTGCTTTAATACCTCAGTAATGAAGATCATTCATTAAAGAAAAAAAAACAAATTAAAATTTCTATTCAAATTAGGGCCCCCCCACATAACTGGGGGCCCGGGGCAACTGCCCTGTATGCCCCTGCTTTAGTCAGGCCCTGAGAATAGCCATTCTCGTACCCGGACTTGAACCCAGGATGCCCAGATTACGGGGAAGACGCGCTACCTCTGTGCCAAGATTAATCGCCGTTGGCTAGCCAAGGATTAACCGCCAAAAAACTCTAAACTAGTAAACCAAAAAAACTAGAGTATGCGAGGAATTTTTGGAGAGAACACACACGCTAGTTTCTACTTTTTTTTTCAGGAGTATACATCTATATTAATAGTATTGGGCATTCAAATTTATGTATTCAATTTTTTTTCGCGACGGGTGGTATAGCTTGGCTTGTTTAAATGTCTCTTATAATACTTAGATGGTATTTGTTAGTATTAGTACTATTGTTAATATCTTTCAAAATTAAGTGAAATAAAATTTCTTTTTTTTTTCACATTTTTCTATTGTCATTTAACAGTAAACACAAAACCACCAAGCAGAATGAATCAGGGAGCAATGAAATAAATTGTCGTTACTGTCCACCGCAGAAGGAGGGAACTTCCAGACAGGACCGACCCCAGAATTGAAAAGAATAGGTCAGTAATGGACTAAGAGCACGTTTTTCGTTGGGGTGAACACTGCGGATTAAAGACCAAGGACATGGTTTGTTTTCTAGGTTACATAAGAGGATCCAGGAGATCAATATTGAGGGCAATAAAAAGTGTATAGGGAACGAATTGCTGGTTTATCACGGACATCTTTTGAATCCGATTTTATGAAAAAAAAGGAACGATTCGACGAATAAGATATCAAGAGGAATTGCCATAAATATAAAAAGTTAACTACACCTTTTAGCTTTTTATAATATAAACGGATAAAAGAGGTCTAATATAGGCAATGGTTTTGAAAAAATAAGAAATTCTAAATATAGCTAATACGATTCATGGTACTTTTCCGTTAGCCTGACGTCAAAAAAAAATCGACAAAGAAATTTGGCGAAATTCTACTTTATTTGGCGATTTTTCTGTGACGCCTAGTTAACGGAAAAGTACCCGATTGATTTATTTAAAATTCAAATGTATGGAATATTAATGTTCTTTAAAACGAGTTTCTTTGAAATATTAGCTTTTCTACCTGCAAAACTATTAATATGAGATGCATGTACTAACAAATCCAACTTATCATTTGATAAGATAGAAAAATTTGGTTTAATAGAATCAGTCTAATATCAATAGCATTTGTTTTATAAATTGCGTTTATATATTACTTATATTTTTACATATTGCACATGCATTTATTTTTTAAATTGAAGACTCAAGATGATAGAGATAATTTTTGTTTTTATTTTTCAATTCCTACAATTAGTTCACACTCTCCCTTTATACATTTATATATATCTTGTTCAAATTTTCAATCATTAATAAAATACTGTTACAAGCGAGCGAACGGCATGAAAACTCGCCAAGATGGCGACGTTTGGCGAGGAGCATTGCGCCAGCTTGATTGGTTTGGCGAAAGGAATAGTCTAGTAGCCGCTAGATTGTGCGCGATGTTTTGAGAATTTTCACGAGATCCAGGTGCACGCGCTTTTCGTCTATATAAGGATGAATAGCCGGAGCGAGTAGTTAGTTCAGTTAGTTAGTTGTTCAGTCGTTCTATGAATTTTTGAGTGAATTGTGTGTTTATTTGTATTTCATTTAGCATCACATTTAGAATTCTCAAATTTTTCGCTGGTTCAATTATTTTCGGTGATTGGGCTTTGAACTGGAAGGTCGTGTGCGTTCCAGCTCTGTTTCTTCAATCACTACCCTGTCGCAATTAGCAGTAGATGAACCTCCTAGATCCGACTCGTCCTTATTAGGATTAGTTCCGGAAGGGTCAATGATGGAGTCGAATAAGAAATTATGTGCTGGGCACAATAATGAAAACATGATGATGGATGAATCTAATGTCCCCATGAGCCAAGATGTCAACCAATCCTGCCAGCACTGCGCCAGAGTCATTCATCTTCAAGAATGCATCAAGTCCCTTACCTTCCAATGTGAATTCCACAAAAAAGGTTACCTGGATGCCAGACATGTATTTGGGATGGACCATGAACTCACAGCACAACTTGATACATCCTGGAAGGACAACTCTCGGGAGGCAGACGCAGCCAGGGGTGAGTTGATTTCACTTGGCGATTGTCAGGACCCAAATTGTAGAACTAAAAAGTCCCCCCCTCAGGCGAGCAATAATTTTCAACTTCCTTCCCCCTCTAAGAGGAAAATCGCAAATAAAAACTCAAACAAACCAGTTGCAAACTACACCCCAATTCAAAATCGTTTTGCCGGGTTAACAATTGAAGAACCCAGTGTAGATACTGATAAAACTCCAGAGACTAAAATACCTCCTATTATGTTGCAAATGGTTGATAACTTAAATGAAATACTTAAGGAAATTAATCAAACCTGTGGCGAAACCACCAACAAATTTAGTAATAACTACATTAAAATTTTCCCCCAATCTATAGATCAACATCGTAAAATCCAAGAACTTTGTAACGAAAAAGAATATGAACATTACGTTGTCACACCGAAAGACAAGCGACCACTTAAAGTGGTAATTAAGGGCCTTCCCCACCGTTTCAACCTTGATGAACTTAAAAATTGCTTAATGGATAAAAACATTCCAGTAAATAAAATCTCCCAAATGACAAAATTCCGTACTAAGGAGCCTTTACCTTTCTACCTAGTAGAATTACCAAAAAATAAAGCAGCTGAGGAAATATTCAACATCAAATATCTTTGCTATCTCTCTGTTACAATCGAACACTTCAAAGGACGTCCCATGGTAACACAATGCTTTAAGTGCAATAATTTCCACCACACAGCAAACAATTGTGGATACAAACCTCGCTGCCTTAAATGCGGAGCAAACCACGAGACCAATGCATGTAGCCAGAAGGAAATTATTCCCAACCCAAGATGTATAAATTGCGGGGAATATGGTCACATCGCCTCTTATAGAGGGTGCAGTAAATTTCCCAAGTTACCATCGGCCACGCAAAATAGGAATAACTACTTCCGAAAAAATCAATCAGTTGTTCAGGAAAACATGTCTTACGCGAGCCATTTTAGTAAGAACCGAACCCAGAAAATGGCGCCACATGAAGGCCATGATTACAGCCAGGTAGATCCGATAAACCAAACTGACATCGCAAGCGTAGTTGACGCTATGCGGGCTTTCAATGAGCTCGTCAGGGAATTTCCCAATCTTATAGCAGAATTAGGTAAATTAAAACACGCAACCAATCGATTAGACAAAATGAAAATATTCCTCAATGCATTTTCTGATCAGGAACTCTTCGATAAAACGTAATTTTCAATCGCCACAGCCTCCGTATTATTTACTGGAACGCAAATGGCATTAAAAATAAAATGTTTGATTTTCGTAATTTTGTAAATAAGTATAATCCCGATATAATTTTATTGCAAGAAACCCACCTTAGACCACAAAGGAAAATCTTCCTGGCTAATTACTTTTCGTATTATAGCTACCGCTTTAATAAAAATGGAGGTGGAACCGCTATTTTAATTAAAAACGGCATACCTCATAGTGAGGTCCCCCCGCCCGTCCTACAACATGTAGAAGCTAGCGTGGTTAAAATTAATATTAAAAATATGGAACCCTTTCTCTTAACTTCTGCTTATATCCCCCCAACTAGTGATACTTCCAATTTTGTCTTTGATCTCGAAAATTTAATGCAATTAGGCCCTATTCAAATTTTTTGTGGAGACTTCAACGCTCACCACGTTAGTTGGGGTTGTAAATGTAAAAGTCCAAGAGGCAACTCCTTATACCACTTCGCCCAACAGGCCGGTCTTGAAATTCTAGCACCTAACTCCCCCACTAGATTTGGTTCCCACTCCGCTAATACCCTTGATCTTACAATAGTTAATAACTTTCATTACCCCTACGACATTAAATCTATCCCTGAGCTTAACTCAGATCACAACCCCATCCTTCTAAATTTTTACTTTAAATACTCGCTCCCAATAAACTCCTCTATTTATAAGACTAACTGGAAAAATTTCAACTACCTTCTCAGCCAATCAGATACCCCGCTTAACCCAGAAATCTCCTCTACTAGCGAATTAGAAGCTGCCGTCAAGCTCCTAGAATACCAAATGCTCAAAGCCAAAATGGATGCATCAGCTCCCAGTATGACCAGCCAAAAACATTTAGACCCCAAAATTAGAGTCCTCATCAGAAATAGGAATATTGCCAGGAAGATTTTTCAGAATACTAGGGACCCAGTTTTCAAGAGACTCATGAATAGATTAAATAAGGAAATAACTAAATTAGGCACTCAACTTGATAACAATGAATTCGTCAACAAAATCGTAAATACCAACGCAGAAGACGGGTCCATTTGGAAATTAGTTAAATCACACAAAAATAAACAACACAAGATTCCGCCCTTAAATGGCCAATCTAGTTTTGCAATTAATGATAATGATAAAGCAAACTGCTTGGCGGAAAGCCTTGAGAACCAATTTAAACCTAATGACACCTATGATCTCACAACAGAGCACCTTGTAAATAATACAGTCAAAAGCTTTCAAGACTCCCTCCCCCCCAATTTTAATGACTTCTCACCCACAAATTTTAATGAACTTAATGACTATATTAAAACTTTAAATATCAAAAAAGCATCTGGAATCGATAATATCAGCAACCAGATGATCAAAAATTTACCTAATAACTACATCTACTTTTTAACCATTATTATTAACAATATGCTCAAGTTAGGATATTTCCCAAGCTCCTGGAAAACTGCTGCAGTAATTCCAATAATTAAACCCGGTAAGGACCCAACTGATCCGACTAGCTATCGCCCCATTTCGCTTCTCCCCACAATTAGTAAAATCGCCGAACACATTATTTTAGCTAGATTAAATGAACATCTTAATAATAATAATATTCTTATCCCAGAACAGTTTGGTTTCCGCCATGCCCTCTCTACCACCCACCAACTGCTCAGGGTAACTGAATTCATAGAAGAAGGCTTTTCAAATAAACAATACTCAGCAGCAGTTTTTCTCGATATACAGAAAGCTTTTGACAGAGTTTGGCTTGAAGGCCTTATTTACAAATTAATAAACTACAATATACCTCCGCACCTAATCAAAATTTTAATATCTTACCTCAGCAACAGATCCTTCAGGATTAAACTGAACAATGTTTTCTCAGTTATAAAACCGATTTTAGCTGGTGTTCCTCAAGGATCCAAGCTGGGGCCAGTTCTTTTTTCTATTTTCATAAATGACATCCCGAAACAATTCAATACCATATTATGCATGTACGCAGATGATACTGCAATACTAGCGCGCAACAACAATCCAAATTACATTACAATAGCTCTTAATAGACATATTAAATCTCTTGAGGACTGGTTCTCCAAGTGGAAAATTGTAATTAATGCGTCAAAAACTGAAGCTATTTATTTTAGTAGATATAAAGCTAAGAAATTCCGCCCTCTTCAAATTAAAAATCAAAACATCCCGTGGTCTAAGGAATGTAAATATTTAGGAGTCATTTTAGACAGTAAATTAACTTGGAAGCCCCACTTTAATTATCTAACCAACAAGTTTCGAGACCTAACTCGTAAATTATATCCCTTAATCTCTCGAGACTCCAAAATGACCAGGAAAAATAAAATACTTATTTACACTGCCTATTTGCGTCCAGTAATTACATATGCTTGCCCTGTGTGGGGTTATGCGCCTAAATCCAATCTAATTCATGTCGAAAGACTCCAAACCAGATTTCTAAGAAATATCTGCAAAATGCATTGGTACATGCCAAGTAAAAACATGTACCTTGCACTAGACTATCCTCCACTTAAAAAATTTCTTAAAAAACTTGCAACTAAATTTTTTGAAGACTTGGAAAAAATCAATAATGAAGCCATCCTTAATATCCCCAGATATACCCCAAACATTAAAGTCAGAAGACCTAGAAATATTTTACTCTAATCTCACCTCATTTCCAATATTGTAATTTAACTTTTGTTATTTTTAACTTTTTCTTTTTTCCATACTTAAACTCTTATTTTTGATGATTTAAATCAGCTCTAAGTCTTAAGTTCTCACAAGGTGCATAACTCCACACCCACCACCCCTAAATAGCCAATCAAAACCTGTCCTGACTCTCGCATACTCACCCACCCCTACTCCTCAACAACTACTACTTAAGGGCCTGCAGAACTTTTCCAGTCCACTTCGCAGACGGTCACGTATGTAGCTGAAAGCAACGTGGAAGCATTTCATCATGACTGGGGATAAGCCCCTGCCGGGGCTAGGAGCCCCAATAATCCAACCACTAGTGAGCGAGTAGTTAGTTGCTATAGTGATTTGATCGAGTTAGTTGAGAGTTGGCTCTGAAATAAAAAGCGTCTCGCTGGACTAAAGGATTTGTGAGCTGTGTTTGCGTTTGCTGTTAACGCTGTGTTATTGAGTTCGCTGCGATTTACTGTATCTGCGCTATACGATAGCTGTTTTTCAAACTGTGTTTTATTGTGCGTAAGACTTGAATTTACGCTGTAATTGACTGTTGACTGCTGGATTGTATTTATCTGAAATTGTTACTTTATTAATTATCCTGTAAATAACTGTAAATATCTGTAAATAAATTTGTTTGTGCTGTCTTCATACAAAGTCCATTCAATCCGAACCCGCTACGCTAGAAACGTAACAATACTTTTTGTTCATCCAGTCAAGTTCAAATTCATTTTTTAAAAAACTGTAGTAAAGAACACTTGATGTTAATATATTTTTTCAGATATTAATTCATTAATTAAATTTAATTAATATTTATTACTTTAAATAGAGTTTTAGCATCTTGGAATAAGAACTGAAACCAACAGACAGTAATTGCTAATCGGTAAAAAGCAAGGATTTCAGAATTTTTCACGTGAAGGTGAAGAATGCGAGTTCAATTCTTGCGAAAATCAATAATTTTTGATAAATTATTTATATTAAATTGCCATTATTTAATAAAAAGTAACTGAAATAAAAATTTTCTTTGTTGAATTAAGAAGGAATTGACTTAAATTTTTTACATATATATACGTAAAATTACTTGTTATATATACAAGGTGGCCAGAAATAAAACACCCCTTCTCTGACCTCCATGGATATCGAACTACTCAGTGTAAAGGCTCAAAATTTTGTACACATACTATTCAAAATATGGGGAAACGGATTTCACGAAAAAAAAATTAGTTCCTGAAATCACCGATAGGTGGCGCTGCACAACTGGAACTATGATCAAAAGACACAAATAATAATAAAAATTAAAATGTTTATGCGGAATGGAATGCTTCCATGCTTCCTTTTTAATTTTTCTGCCCCTTATGGAAAATAAAAATAGTAAAGAAGCTAGAACTCCCGTTGTAACTGCAATTTCATACTGTAACCAGAAAAATTTGCATAAAGCATGGTTAGAAGCCATGTTAAAAGGTGGGGAATGTCATTTTTATTAGTGATGGCTGTCACGCTGCCAGAACGCGCTTTGCTTGTGAAGTTGTTTTACGAGAATAAAGGAAATGCTCCAGCAGCACTTCGAGAGTTTCGCCGACTTAAGGATTTGCGTAAGGGACCATTGCTTCCACAAGCTCTCAGGAGAATGATCGCTCGATTCGAGGAAACTGGACATCTTGGAGTTCAGCCTGGTCGAGGACGCAAACCGGTTCGTTCAGATGTCGTTGAAGATGTTGCCACCGGTATTGTTGAACAGTCAATGGATAATGTTTTAGGCTGCAGTAGTGCACGTGCAGTGTCACGACACTTGGGTGTTCCCTATAGCACAGTGTGGAACGTACTCAGAAAATGGTGCATTGTTTCCCGTACAAAATCCGCCCTAATCAACAATTGCTGGCCACAGACAGGGAGATGCGACTGACCTTTGCATTGACATTTCTTGCTAGAGTTGAAGTGGATGCATCGTGGCCGTGGCAGATTCTGTGGAGCGATGAGGCCCATTTCCACCTCAGTGGAACAGTGAACACCCATAACTGTCGCATATGGGACACGACAAACCCCCGTACCTTCCAAGAGATTCCACTCCACTCACCGAAAGTTACAGTCTGGTGTGGATTCACAGCCACATTCATCCTTGGACCGTTCTTTTTCGAAGAGGTTACTTCCAATGGCCTTGAGACATGTACCGTGACGGCCAACAGGTACAAAAGGATGCTCGAAACATTTGTTGTACCCCATTTGCAGCAGCGCCAATGCCTTGACACCATTACTTTTATGCAAGATGGAGCACCTCCACACATTGGACTCCCTGTGCAACAGTTTCTTCTCCAACATTTCACCACTGACAGAATAATCAGTCGCGCGTTTCCGACAACTTGGCCATCTCGTTCACCGGATCTTAATCCGTGTGATTTTTGGCTTTGGGGACACTTAAAAAACCTTGTTTATCGAGAACGTCTGATAACCTTGGCAGATTTGAAAGAGAGTATCAGTCTGCATGTGAGAAGCATCTCAGATGACCAGTTACGATCCGCAGTTGAACAAGCTGTCCACAGACTTCACATTTTACATCTTCAGGAAGGGAACCATATTGAGCAGCATTCCCTGCATCGATAACGTCCTTGTTTCATGTATGCTTGGTACTTTCAAATAAAATGTGTTTAAAACGTGTTTTTGTGTCTTTTCAGCATACGTCCAGTGGTACAGCGCCACCTATCGGTGATTTCTGGAACTAAATTTTTTTTTCGTGAAATCCGTTTCCCCATTTTTTGAATAGTATGTCCACAAATTTTCAAGCCTTTACACTGAGTAGTTCGATATCCAGGGAGGTCAGAGTAGGGGTGTTTTATTTCTGGCCACCCGGTATATATGTTAGAATTACTTGTTCAATATAACCTTCATGTTGTGATTTTCTAGTTTAGGAATGTTAGCTGCTGCATAATACTTTATTTTTGTTTTAAATTACAGTAAAGTATTTCTACTCATGCAGACGTCCAAATTTTTCAGGAACGCGCAGGAAGAAGAGGCATTCTAAGCGCTTGCTTCAGGTGCAAGCCGAAATGTAGACACGAAATATTTTTTTTCTCGTTGAAATTGGTTCGTGTTGGCAATAATAGAATTTTGTAATCGAGTTTTTCATTCATTTTCTCACAATCTAGAGGTTTGAAATTTTGTACACTTGTTTTTTCTTAGTGATAAAACAACTTTTTATTTTCTCGCATATGAAGTAGGTAGACGGAAAATATTGTTACAAAAAATGAAATTGAGAGTTCCTTGATGAATCTCCACTTTGGGTGTTAAAAAAAGATTTTTAATATATCTATCTGTTTGTCTTTTAATGAACATGATAACTGAACAATAAATATAAAAAAACCATTTTTTAAAATCAATTCCTACTTAGGTTAACATTTTTTTTTTATTTTAGTTACTTTTATTAAATAATTACAATTAATTTAAGTATATATATTAATATAACAAAATCACCATATTAAGTGGCAAAACAGAAAACTAATTACCCTGCAATTTCCTATCTTCCTTTCTATGCATGGTGTTCGATTTCGCACCCCAAGGGATGCGAATGCAACGCCACAGCAACCAGACTATCCCGGCTTGACAATTACAATTACTATAAATAATTAATTAAAAATTATACTCGCACTGAATTTTTAATACCAATTGAGGATTCAAAGCCAATTGTGATTACGCAAAATGCGTGATTTTTCTACACCTATTGGGAAACGCAATACAGATAAGAAATTTTTAATTTTCTTTATTCTCTATTATTTTAATTCGAAAGTATTTCAAAATGAATCCGAAAAATCGATTAACTAACAAGGTTCAATTTTAAACGCATCAAGCATTATGAAAATAAACAGAATCGTTTAAAATAATCGACCAAAAACATGTCAAGCCTAACCTTATTATTGTGCGAAAAAAACAAACTGAATTCGTTATTTATTTGGCGGCGGGGAAATAAAGATTTTTGGCGAGAAAGTTTTTAATTAATTAATAAAAAATGATGAATCAATACTTGAAAAAAACTGTATTAACATCAAATTTTAATCCACTACAAGTTTTAAAAAAATGTACTTGAACCTGATTGGATGGATAACAAGTATTTTATTAACAACTGAAAATCTGAACACCCAAACTTTCCCTGTAGGGAGAGTTCGAGCTAATATTAGGAATTGAAAAACGTATGGGTTGATGAAATTTGGGGTATCGAATTTACATCACATTAATAGATTTTTATACAACTTTAAACGAAAATCTTTCATTCGATTACAAGTGAACTCAGTAATTGCAATACATAAAAAGCTGGATGCATAAAACTTCCTGCACAGGTTTAGTTTCTGAAATGTAGATTTCAATCAAATTTTCATTTAAATCCTGCAAGGTTTGACTGTCTATCAATCCGAATTTTCACATGTAAACGTAATAATTAAAAAAAATGAAATCAACTGTCACACATTTCAAGTTCTCATGTGAGAAAATTATTTTTAATTGATTATTTGTCTTAATTAATTTAAGTTTTTAACCAATTTAACTACTTAACATACGAATTTATTTAACTTTCTAATTAGATAACTCATCCTATTTTGGTAATCTATTCTTAATTTGATTTTTTAAATAATATATGGAGTATTTGGGATACCAAATCGTTTCATATTGATTTTTTCATATTTAAATACTTAGCTCTGTGGTTTAATTGCAGACTTGAAAATAAAATTTCAGTAATTCGATGCGCGTGTCAGACACGTCATTGTATGCGAAGTGGTTAAACCGGTTTGAGAAAATTACGAGACTTCTCTCTCTTTCTCTAATAATATTTTTTTTTAAACTTTCATTTTCAATTTTTTTAGCTGGTAAACAAAGTTTTAGGGCTCGATCGATTTTAAGATAATTTAAACCAGTAATTTCGACGGAAAGGTTACTATTACTGGTAGCTATTTTATGTGTGGTAAAATTCAATATGAACGCAATACAGATTGATATTAAAGTTATATTCTATCATTTACAGTATTTTGAGAAGTACAATTAGTAAGAATGCGCTTATAATATCATAAAAGAATAAATAAAAGTCGCGTTTTAAAAAATTGCAATAGTTAAAACTGAAAAAGAATTTTTTTAAAACCTGATAATCTTCTGAGCGCGAGATTAATTATTTAAAAGTAAGAAATCGTAAACAGAGTCGAGGATGACATCATTTCATAGAAACGATAAATAAAAAGCAATTGATAGTAACTTTAATTAAATATCTTAAACAATACTGGCAAAACAAACTTCAAATATGGATCAGGTGACTCGCTACCTACCAATGAAAAAAATGAAATAAAAATAATAATAATACAAATTGAATATTTCTAGCCTTCAAATGTCGGAGACACCAGTGCCTCCAAACCAAAACGACATCATGCTCCCACATGATAATAAAAATATATAATATACGAATGGTCAAAATAACTTTACAAATACTGTTTTTAATAAAACTGGAAGTGACATTCTAAAGTCTGATATAATTGATTAAAAAGCAGTTTATATGAAAGCATCTGACAAAAATAATGATATTTATTTGACTATAACAGCATGAATGTTTTTTCTTTTAAAAAATTCTGTATGATGAAATGGGAGTTGATGTGTACGAATTCACAAGAAGTTGTCAGCAAGTCGTTTTCCCTGAATGGTTTCCAAAAACCGCAGTTAGCAATCCATCTTGTTAACAAATTTCTCTCAGGAGAAATTGTTGCTCAAGGAGCAATGAAACGCTCTGTTTTCACAGGACGCTCAGAGAGCCTGATGCAGTTCACCCGCAACCAAGTTATTTTTGATCAAAAGCTGCCGACAATGTTCCTTTCGGGAGACATAAAAATGATTTAACATTTTGTTATAAAATTAAATGAACTGTCTTTCTTCAGTAGCAAAGTTAATCCATACAAATATAAATATTATTTATACTGTTAAACAATTTTCTTAAGCATTTTCTTTATGATCTTTTCCTATAATGGTTTCTTATTATTCAGTTCACTTTGAATTGCCGTGTGTTTTATGTTAATATTTGATTAAAAATAAAATATAATGTAATAAATGTGAAATATGCATTGTTTCATTTTTAATATTTCATTAATGCAAGATTTCAGTATTTAGAAAAAATAAATGTCTATATATAACATAACATAACATAACGCCATCCTGTTCCCCCGGTGCCTATAACGCTAAGTTATCTAACCATTTGGATGAGCAGAAGATGGGAGAAAGAGAGAGAGAGAGAGAGAAGGAAAAAAATTGTTAAAGGAAAAAAAAAGAGACGATACAGCATTCAGGGATTTCCAGAGAGAATGCCATCGGTGTCAAATCCTACACGAATCTGCTCAATTTTTTCTGAAGTTATAACTGGATAGAGGAGACGAGAATACTGAAACAAATGGTGATCATCGGTTGAACTGACAGGGGAATTAGATTGCCAACTGAAAAGGGGGGGGGAATTGACAAATTAAATTGTGAGCATATGTATGGCAAATAAACAATCACTATAGAGTCAGAAATACGTAGCGTCCCTCTGGGTCCTGGGATCTTGATTTCCATCATGAGATCTGAACTTTTGAGGGACATTTTAAGATAATTTCGATTGATTTTCACGAGGGGAATTCTGGTCTCAACTATTGTAGGTTTTGAAGAGGTCTTGGTATTTATAAATATGGCTTACTATGGAGTGGATTTTACCGCGTGAAAGGGTATTTGATGCAACTCTCCTATACCATTCTTCTTCGTGACTTCTTACCGGCTTTCTCATCTGCTATGAGAGAGTGAGTAGGCATTCTGTGGCGTAGTGAATTGGAGATTCTATTTCCCCACAGCTACAGTAAAGAGAGTTGTCTAGATGGAATCTGTGTAGGTACTAAGTTGGGAATGGGCCACGTCCAGTAAAGAAAAGGACATTCGCTCTGTTTCAATCGGCAGTGTAGAGAAAAACTTTGAGTATTATGTTATAAGTGGAACGACCTGTTTCGTCTTCTTCCCATTCCTATCTATATATATCTGTATATTATTTATATAGGGAAAATCAATGGACCAATCCCGAAAATGGACCAATCCCGGCCAATTTTTATTTCATATACTGGGTTTCCACTCAGTCAGTTAAAAGACGGCAAGTAGGCAGCGCATGCGTAAAAAAGCTGATAAGTGCTATTTGGTCGATGGCAAAAAAGGTGGGTTCACACGAGGCCAACTATTGCGCGCAATAGAAGATCACGCCTCATTCCTGAAAAATCACATGACCACAAAGGGACAGTGGCAAATGGTTGTCCCGTGTCCCAACGACGTTGTCGCAATGGTTCAGGCGAGGACAATACAGAGACAACAGAACAGGGACAACGTTTGCGCGCAATAATTTGCCTTATGTGAACCCACCTTAATTGTCCCCAACTGGACAACTACAAACCACTGTATTATATTTGTTCTTATTGCGCATGCGTTTTAAAATTTGGCTTTTATTTTGGCGTGAAAAAAATTATCACGTATTATTTTTATTTTTTTGCTGTTTATTCTTTCGGATGAGAACTTGTGTGTGCATTTTCATTTTCCATAGTTTTTCAAACTGAAGTATGTTAGAGATGGATGTATGTCCTTTTTTGCCATCTTATAACGTTTTTATGTGTAAACTTTTTATTTTACCAAGCTCCTTTGAGTAAATAAATATTCGTGCTTCTAATACGATACGCAGTGAAAAAGAAAAATTCAAGAACACCAAAATGGCAATTTATATCGAAACATGGAACGCCTGAATCTTTCTTGTGAAATTGTGGCAAACATAAATCAGTCTCTTTCTAAACATGTGCTGCCTGCTTGTTGTCTTATAACTGGTTGAGTGTAAACTCGGCAATAGGTGGATGATTTCTAAATATCTGATTAGCTGTCATCTTTCTTAACACCTTAAGAAGAAGATATATATACAAAGACTTACTTGATGGCATATTTAGAAATAATACCCGTTCATATTTAACAAATAGCCAAAGGCTTCCATTTTTGAAATAAATTGGGGGAAAAAAACTCCACTCCTTCACGGTGTATATTATATTTTGAGGGAAATTGCGCGCTAATATCGCCAATCGAAATCACAAGGCTTATTTCAAAAATTTAATTTCAAATAAATATTCAGAATTTCTAGATATGCCATCAATGATAATCTATCCGTTTTATCTTCATTTCTACAAATATTGAAAAATAAAACATTGGCAAAACCCACAACTTCAGCGACCAGTTTTGCCAATTTTCACCGCCAATTATTTTTTATCCCAAAACGACGAAATTTGGGACAAAAATAATCAAACAGAATATACCAACGCTATTGCTCAATCATAATTTTAAAAAGTGCTTTCTTTTATCTGGGATAAAATTTATTTTTAAAAATTAATTTAGATGAATGAATTATTCTTATTCATACTAACATTCTTCAGAGATTATATTTATGTTATTAACCTTGTCGTGTCCATCAATTCTGATGAATAACATCAGCAGAATTTTCTGATAACTCTGTAAAGTGAAATGCGAATAAATTGGGGAAATCGGTCCATTTTCTTAGTTCGAAGTTCGGTTTTTTATTTTGCTATATTCTCAAAAAAGGGATACGGTGTGAAAAATCTTTGATAACGTATCTAAGAAACATGAACTTTCATGGAAGAAAAAAAAATGCACTTGTTGTAGCTGATGAAATGCATTTTTTTCCATGGAGAATGTGGAGCAATATTTTTTGAGATTTATCTCGAAAATGAAGATAGTGGAATGCTGATGTCAAGATTAAGTGTTAATGACATTTATATAAAAAAATGAAGAAATTGGTACGGTGATTTATCGTAATATTTTTCGGTTTTGCTTGTCATTTTAAACTAGTTTACTTTGGCGACCAGCTGGCTTATTGGCGATACAGATTATATTTAATTCCAAGTAAATATTTTAAGTTTAATTCCATTTCCTTGATTCCGTTAAAACGTTGTTGTTTTTGTATTCCGCTGTATAACGGAAGAAGGGGTGCAGTAGCTTCTGAGGGTAAGTCATAGAACAGACTCTCCGACCCGCCACGAAGGCACTCGGAGTAACCATAAGCACTGAATGACCGGACCGCCACAACGGCAATTAGTGGGAACTGTGGTTGAGTCCCAATGGCCGTCACTGGCCACGGTACAACCCGCCCCGAAGGAAGTACGTCCAGTCATCGATGGGAGGAGCCTAACCCCCACCTATGAGTGTACCTACTGGGTTGGCGAGATCCAACCACCATACCGGGAGCATCTCATCCGCAATTACGAGGTGCCTCCCTGGGGGGGGAGCTTCTGAGGGTATGGATCCCTGAGCACACGAGGACAGAAGTCTGACTTCTAGCTCACACACGTCACAAACCCTTTTTACGGAGGGGGACTTCATTCAGGCATTTCATTCAATCATCCAACGATCGAAATTTAGATCTGGAACAGAGAAAGATAACCTCTGAACCAGTACCCTCAGTGGTATTACTCTCGACATGGAGGACTTTTTAACCACGAAAAATTTAATGAGCACCAGCCACACACACGCACGGAGATTCTTCAGCCGGCGATATTCGAACTCGCAATCTAAGGAATACGAGTCGAACACTCGACCAATCAGGCTGTTCCGGCCTCTTCCGTTAAAATGTCAGATATAAAGCTTTATTATTTTAATTGTGCAATTTACGCTTTATTCATTGTGTACATGAACCTTTCGGAAGGAGATTAGTCCAATGACATCATAACATTATTAAAAACATAAATGCGTGGTTCAATTATCGTCTGAACATCGTAGTGCTGTAAATTTGTAAATTCAGCTTTCTATTTTCTCATCTTGTTACGGAATTACAGAAATATAAAAAAGAAACCTTCTTTTTTAATTTTCAACAATTTAAAAAAATAATTCTATTAAATATTTGAAGAAGTAATGAATACGGCTCGACAATGTGATCTACAGTGGAAAATTAAGTAAAATATTAAAAAAAATGTGGAAATTCAAATAAAATTTAAACGATTAATAAATTGGTGTCATTAAAAAAACAACGTTTTAATTTTGAAAAAATGCAAAATTTATTCTTGTGCAGTTAATTAAAGTTCTCAGAAATCACTCTGAAGCCCACATCCCCATTTTCCAAGGTATATATATGGCCAATTTAGCAAATATATATCTGATCAATAGAGCGCCAAAACACACATTCATCTTTATTATTAATAGGAAAGGATTGGTGGCGAGCCAAAAACTGGTCTCCAAAGGCGGCCAACATATTTTAACGCAAAAAAATGACTCCCTGGTTATGTTAGATTGTCTATCAAACGTTTCTGTATCTCTCTCCTTTCTTCCGTTATAACATTTCATTTATTTACTTATCATTTTATTCCTTTTTTTTTATTTTGCAATGTACTTTTTTTTGTAAATAAGATTATATCTTATTTTTATTAGCATTCTAACAATAGAAAAAAGTACTAATTCAGGTTAAACTGTCTTCTTTTTTCTTCCAAAGTAAAAAAAATTACATTTTCTAACAGAAAACGATACAATAATTTGCAATAATAAGATTTTTTTTTGTAAATAAGATTATATCTGATATTTATTAGCATTCTTAGAATACAAAAAAGTTAAATTATTTTCTTTCTTTTTTTTCGAAAGTATAACAATTACATTTTCTAACTTTGTCAGAAAACGATATAATAATTTGCAATAATAAGATTTTGCAAATAAGATAAGAAAACGCATCATTGGTATTATACTAAAATTTTAAAAAATAATATCCATTAGCAGAATGGGGCCATCAAAATCTGAAAAAAAGTTTCACTTAACTACAGAATAATGTTAAAAACAAATTCTGCGATGAAATAATTGAAAATTCCATTTACTAAAAACAAATAGAAAAAAAAAAGAAAACTGGCAGAAATGATTACTATAACTTGGATGCATTTTTCCATATCGTTTGTAGTTGTTTTTATTTTCCTTCACGCATGAATGTCTGCTGGTAAACAACGCCAGATGAATGTTTTCTCACAATTACAGAATTTCACTCTCCGCCGGAAACAACCAATCACGCGAGTCTATTCCGAGTGGTAATAAAGCTAATTGAAATCCAAGCCAAAAGAAAACAAGCGACTTCCCCCATCTCTGTTGATTAGCAAATAATATCCATTGATTTATGAAGATGTCGAAGAGATACCGCTAATAATAATCAAGGAAATGGTTTCACCCGCATAGCGTAGTGGTGCTGATTAGATATTGCATAGATGCATACAATTACACGAGGAAGAAATTATTTGTGAGCGGTAATTAGTCTTTCAATTTATGGAATTAGCTTTTGGAGAAATATCTTGTTAAAAAGAGCTGAAGTTTCAAAAACATAAAGAAGAAAATTTTTCTTTCCTCGTATTTATAGTACCTACATTAATGTTTTTATTTACGTGAGTTTAAGTGAAATTCTAGTTGCTCTCTATCAGTAAAAGAAAAAAAAATTGATGGCAGCTAAATAACTTAGAACACCATTTCGCCAAACGATTTCTTATTATTAGGATTAACTGGAAATATCCAAAGTGGAAAATTAAAATCTAGAATATTATTTTATTTTACTTTTTTCGTAATGGCTTCTAATATATAATTAGTTTATATATTTATAGTATAATTTTAGCAGTTTTTATTACGAAACTTGTAAACAATTTTGAGACGCATTTATTCAAGCGCTTTAGAACTATAATGTGCAATAGTTATTATAAAGTAAACTAAAAATAAAAAGTTATAGAGAAAGAAATATTTCATACTTAATTAAATTAATTCTTTCATTTTTTTTTTTGCCTGATCAGATTTGCTTAATGGCTAAAATTCGATTATGCGAATTTGTAGAACTGTTTCAAATATTAGATCAGATATTTTTCCGCTGGCCGGGCGCCAACAAAAAAAAAATATAATACTAATGTAGAAATCGTCAATTTTTTTTTCATTTAGAAGTAACATGCATTAATTATCATAAAGTAAATTAAAAGTAAAAACTTATAGAGAAAGAAATAATTCATTCTTAAAATTAATTCTTTTATTTTTTTGCCCGATCAAATTTGCTTAACGGCTAAAATTCGATTATGCGAATTTGTAGAACTATTTCAAATATTAGATCAGATATTTTTCCGTTAGCCGGGCGCCAACAAAAAGCCACCAACTAATGTAGAAATGGCCAATTTTTTTTTCCATTTAGAAGTAACATGCATTAATTATTATAAAGTAAATTAAAAGTAAAAAGTTATAAAGAAAGAAATATTTTATACTTAAAATTAAATTAATTCTTTTTTTTAAATCAAATTTGCTTAATAGCTAACATTCTACCATTTGAATTAGTAGAACTATTTCAAATTTGATCTAAGGTACTTTTTCCGTTTGCCGAGAGTCAGCAAAAAATTGCCAAATATTGTAGACATCGCCAATTTTCTTACAGCGATTTTAAAGCAAAAAATGACTAAATAATGTAGAATTCCGCCGAATTTCTTTGGCGATCTTTTGTTAAGGCCCGGCTTACGGAAAAATACCTAAAATTAAATTCGTTTAAAAGGTAGATTTCATATTATGTCTATCTAATAATGTATTTATGCCAATTGTATAAAAATGCGAGAAATGAAGCAATGAATTCTAACAACTCTCTGAATGTGAAAATAGAGAATCTGTAGCTCAAATGTACGAACCATTACTACTCTAATTGTTAGAAACTTAACTCTCATATTATACTCTAGAAACATTAATTAATAGGTAATTATCAATATTATTCCTTGTATTTATTTCAAAAATATATTTCTATTCATTTATTTCTGTTGTGAATTGTAATTTATGAAGTTGAAGCAGACGATTTATTTTGTTTGCTATTTTAATTAAAATACGAGTTTAGAGTATGGCCATTGGCAACGAAAAATAATGCTATGTATTATTCTTTTTTTTTACCCGAGTTGTTTTCTGTATTCCTGGGCTGAGTAATGGAAAAAACGGTTTTATATCGCCATCAGATGGCTAGAGTATTTCTACAAAGTGTTTTCAGTTATTTAATGAGTTCGTCTGCTGCGAATATATATATATAATTATATATTTGATACTAATTTGATTTAAATGTACTGTATATTTGTGCATAATCAGAGCTGCATCATTTATAAGAAGACATTTCACTTCCGATCCGAAAATTGGCAGAGCGCCAAACAGATAAATAAAGAGTTCTGATTTATAATACTTATAAGAGTTTTGGAGTGCTTAGATATATAGGAAATGTTTCCATGTCTTTAAATTGTTTTTATGGGTTTTCTTTTTCCGATTCCTGTACCTTTAATTAGACAGATAATTAAAATTCAGAAAAGGAAATATTTTTAAAGGAAAAAAGCCAATTTTTGTGGGTATTTAGAATTTTATTATTTATAAATAAGAAGAGAGAGTTTAAAATCTAGATTTAACATCGTTTTGATTCCTTAAAAGATTCATCGCTTTCTTTTATCTTTTCTATTTCTACTGACAGATCATACTGGCATTGGACTGACAGACAGGCCATATCAAAGTAGGTAGAAGGAGTCTGCGAAAGCTTGAATTCTATGTAGAATATCTACAGGGTAATTTAATTTTTTACTTTCATTTAATTCATAAAGATAATTTAAATTTTTAAGATAAAAAAACACCAATAACTTCAACAGAAAGTTCAATATTACTAGAAGCTATTGTATATGTGACAAAATTCAATTAACGTAATGCAGATTGATATTAAAATTATATTCTAATGTTTACAGTAATTTGAAAAATACATATCGTTAAAGAATAAATATAATATAATATCGTTAAAGAATAAATATAAGTCGCGTTTTACAAAACTGGGATAGTTAAAACTGAAAGTCATGGGTCAGGTGACTCGCTATCTACCAACGAACAAACGAATATTTTTTGCCTTCAAATTTCGGAGACACCAAAACAACATTTTCTCACATGATTAAAAAAATAGTTTTGAAAGTTAAAAGAAGGAAAAGAAGTCGATGAAATTTTCATTTCCTGTGCGGTCCCATAGGACCTAGTCAGGATCTATCTGACAAGCCATATTAATGTGGTTAGTTGATCGAAACTGTAACGGCGGAAAATTCGCTTTAAGTGAGTGCATAGAAATGGGCTCGTAAAAACAAATCTAAAATTTAATTCTAATCGCCAACAAGCTTGCGGAAATTTCTGATTTGCGATACTTTAGTTTAGGCGTTAATAAAGCATTCTTTGAGATAACAATTTATTAGTGAATAAGGGAGAAATGTTTTCAGAGACTCCTCTTTCTGGTCAGTCTTGTAACCTACACAGATATACATTTTCTAAAAATGTAAAAAATATTTATTTAAAAATCTGTTAAAAGTGAGAAAAATTTAATGGAATATTAAATTGACAAAATTTAAAAGACAAATTTTAAAATTTTGAAATTGTATAAAATTTTACGACGCAATAATAATTTGAGCAGTTATCGTGAAAAAAATCTACAATTTATCTTAATTTTGAATTAATTATTCTATTTAAAATTTCAAAGAAAATTCGTTTCGAGGTACGCATCTGCGTCTTTCAAAAAAATTATACGTGACAAATTTTGTAGTTGTAGGTTCAACGGCCTGATCTGTAGTGCGTCAAGAAACTACACATTCATCTTTATTATTGGTAGAGATTGTAATGTTTCATATAAATACGAATACATTACTTTTCAAAATTTGGATTTAAAGAACAATTTAAATGCATCTATAATTAGGGCGTTAAAAGAACTCATTAAATTCACATTGCGAAATAAACAAATAAACAGTGTTTATTCGGCACTATTCTTTTTCTATTCCTACTATTAACTCACACTCTCCTTATATATATATATATATATATATATATATATATATGCTCAAATTTTCAATAATTAATAAACTATTTTTTATTCATCTAATCAAGTTCAAGTAATTTTTTTAAGACTTGTAGAGGATGACACGTGATGCTAATAATAGTTTTATTATTAATTCATTAATTTTTTATTAATTCATTAAAAACTAATTTCCTCGCTTTTTTAATAGTTCTTTATAGTAGCTGCAATTGTTAGTCGGAATAGCCTTGTTAGTAGGGCGTTGGATTCGCACCCCTTGTACTGCGAGTTCGAACCTGGCCGCAAAGTTCTCCATGTCGAGATTTATACCACCGGGGATATTGAGTTGAAGGTGACCGTTAATCGGGTGATCAGGGGTCTACTACTGCACTCCTCCTTCCGTTGTAAAGCGGAACACGAAAACAACAGCAATTGTAATTTTTTAATAAAAAGTAACTAAAATAAAATTTGTCCTAACTTCCTAAATGTTTCCTTAAATCCAAAGTAGGCATGGATTTTTAAGCATTCTTTTTTTATATTACTTGTTTGTGCTCATTTTAAATCATAGGATATTAAACTTCAGTGTAACACACATATATATTTTTTTGATATTGCAATGATACTGTGTTTCCAGGAATATAGAAATAATATCTGCTAAATAATGAACTTCGCAGTACTGATTATTCTCCAATATCCCCCCAGAGTGAGAAGTTAATTCCCAGTAATACAGTAGATAATACGATATATCGCATAATATGACGTCGGTCTTTATTAGAATACTCTTTCGAAATAACATTCCTCTCTTTAACTATTTTGTTTTCTCTACTGTCTATGTCTATGTTTCAGAAATGCACTATCCTGTTGATTTAGTAAATTCATAGAATATTTGTGCGAATTATGTGCAATTTCTATTGTAATCTCTCTGAATCATTTAATTACCTCCTCCAGCGGGAAATATTCGAGGAATAAATATTATAATTGATAAAAAAATGATAGAAACGAATCTCCATATTTCAGACCCTTTCCCTTCGCAACCTTTTCTTCCTCAGTCTAAAAAACACATATTTGATGTAACAATGTCTATCTGTCTGTGAGCATATTTCAAAAACCTTTTGAGATATACAAACGAAATTTAGTTTGCGGTTTGAACACCAAATCTGTGAAATACAATCGAGTTTTAAACGAAATACATTTATAGGAAATCTAACTTCCCGACTATTCGAAGGGAATACTGTGATGATGATGACGTCGTGTCCGCTTTTTACCACGGAAAGAGGGGTGCAGTAGCTTCTGAGGGTATGGACCCCTAAGCCCCCGAAGGCAGATATCTGACTTCTAGCTGATACGAGGATGAAACACACACATGCTGTCGCAGTCCCTTTTTACAGGGGGCATCTTACTGATAGTACACAGAAAAACAACCATGCCATAATTGGGACTCGAACCCGGGCCACACAGAACACGAGGAAGACGCGCTACCACTGTGCCAGAAAGTCGGCAAAGGGAGCGCTGTAACTGCGATATATAAATAGCTAAATGAATGAAATTCTGTAAATAGATTTAGCATCTAAAGTATAGATTTGTATTAAATTTTGAACCACATATGTCTAGAGATCGATTGTCTATAATTTTTTTACATTCTCGTGCGTGTAAAATTGACAAGAGTTTAGATAAATGAAATTTGGTATGTGATTTTGTTATTGCCCTTTTCTAAATATTATCTTTAATAGATCCTCAAAAGGGTATGAAAACAAATACACGTTGCTTATATTACACTAATTAGCATAAAGTGCTTATGCATGAGATACACAAAGTAAAAGCCTGGGTATTTATAGCCTATGCAAGTCTATATTCTTATACTCAGAAGGTGGGAGGGGGATAAAACCTTTATTAGATATATACGAGAAAAGTTCGAGAAGACCAGCTGTACTTTAGTTATAAGTTTAAAAATTCCAATAATTCAATGCATCATGGTTAAAAAGATAAAGAAATAGATGCGAATAGTATGGACAATTTTCAAGCTCTAAGCAGTGTCAGTAAACTATCTTTTAACGTACTGCACTAATCATTTAACTCTTTTAGTCCCAAGTCTTTATAAAATTTATTATAGTAGCAGAATTGATGAACAAATTCAAATATTTTCAAAATGAGACAAACTATTATTTATATGCTAATTTATAACAACATAAATTCAATGATGTAGAAGTAAGAAATAAATATACGGGTTCACTTAAATCATAAGATTCAGAAAAAAAAAAACAGAAAAAAAGACGAGTTTCAACTTACGAAATTGAGGTTAACATTTAGAAGCTTAAATTAGCTCGATTGATTTTATGATGAAATTTTCATTAATATATACACGAAACCAATTACCCCCATTTTTTTTTTCGTTTTTCAATTATACGCAAATTCTTTTTCTCTACAGATAAAATATATTGTATATTTATAAAAGGAAGTTTTATAGACCATTTTTCCACATTTTTGAAAAAAAATCCAGCAAATTTTTTGAAAATATTTTAAAACCTGAATTTAATGTAATAAAGCACATAAAAATGCACGTCTGCAATCTACAGATCGTTTAAAAAAACAGATTTCACGAAATTTTATAATATTTTATTTATTTATTATTCTTTTTTTAGTATATTCTCAAGCTATAGTAACTTGCTGACGTGGCTGCCAAATCATCACGCAGTTTATTTTATTGTTACTTATGGCACTTGACTATAAACTAGCCCCCCACTGATACAGCTGCAGATTTAAGCCGAAAGGCTTGTTTGAAGTAGAGCCAACTAGGGCCAAGAGTACGACTTAGTTTCACACTCACCACATTTGCTTGCACAGCCCCTTTTTACAGGGGGGCACAGTCACACATCTCACAGATAGCACACAGAACAACCGTGCCCGAACCGGCATTCGAGCCCGGGATTCCCAGAATACGAGGAAGACGCACTACCTCTGTGCCAGAAAGCCGGAGTGCCTGTTAATGACTTAAGGATGGATATTTTATTCTAAATCACAACAGCAGTGGGACTTAGAATGGAAACAATATCCATGCAATCAAATCTCCTGTACAATTTTAGCCTGTTACAACGAACAGAAAAGCTGATTTTCTTTTAAATGGAGAAAAAACATGTAGTACATGCTAGAATTGTCTTTCGACATTTATCGTTTGGAAACCACCAAATTGCTGCCAATGTAACTGTATTTTATCTGTCTACCATATATGGTCAAAGTAGCTAAATTTTATTTCTCAGTGTTTATACTCTTTCAAATCTCGGTAATTTTCCATTAGCTGTTCGCTAGCGAAAAATCGCCAAATAATATAGAACTCTGCCAAAATTATTTGGCGATTTTTCGTTGGCGTCTGGCTAACGGAAAAAAATACCCAAATATGATACAATTTCATAAACTGAATTTTAAGGATCAATTCCTTGTTTTCATCTTTTCAAAT
This sequence comes from Argiope argentata, assembly GCA_026289955.1. NCBI lineage: Eukaryota > Metazoa > Arthropoda > Arachnida > Araneae > Araneidae > Argiope > Argiope argentata. Next base: position 10,886,261 of record JAOUZG010026641.1, on the reverse strand, counting down.
GTTTGAAATCCATAAAAAACTTTTAATTTAAAGAGTATGCAGTTTCTAATAAAAACTTCTTGTCATCAGTTTCAACGGCATTGTAATATTATGCATTTATTTCAAATCTACTATTTAACCTAACAAAACAAAACGCTTTAACAAGTGGATAAAAAATTCTATCTAAATCTGCAACAATGCCTCGATTTAATACAACATAACAGTAAGCTTTAACAAAAGCAACAAAGAAAAATCAAAAGCAAATCTGTAACAATGACTCGATGAAATAAATTTACAATTTAACTGATGAAACATGTCTCAGAAACTGTCTATTATATGTCTGGTGAAATAAAGTAATGTCTGGCCTGTTATGTCAGAGCCAAATTACCTAATCACTGATGAAAATGGCCGTCATTTGGATTTATCAAGTACTTTAGAGACTGGATATCATTAACTGAAAATTAGTCTAAGTAAGCATGTGTAACGAAATAAAGGCATTTAATATTTACTATCCAAAGCTTGTTTCTATTCTTATATATATATATTAAAAAGCAAAAATCACTTAGATGCGCCTTAACTTAACGCTCTTATATAAATTGAATAAAAATATTACAAATAATGTGCCATCTCATTAATGAAGTTAATTGATCAGACTAACAAAAGATTATTAAATAACTAAGTAACAATTAAATCATGCTATTTTATGTTATTTGAAAATTAACATACTTAAAGATTTTAAAACAATATTTGAACATTGCACAATATATAAAAAATAAGATTTGATGCAGATTCGTTGATGTTTGTGGTTAAAAAAAATCTAATTATTTTATAAATAATATACGAAAATATTTTATGTTAATACTTAATAGATATGCTAAAATTATAATCCGAATTTTAAACATAATTTTTTTTATCATTCCATCGATCAGTCTCAGAGATTAAAAGTTTCAGAGAACACTAGAAACCTTTTTACGAATGAGACATTCTCCAAGGTTTTACGATAAGGTAAGTATTAGTTACACACACAAAAAAAAAATGATGGAAATATCTTGCTACATCTCTTGACGATCTGTTCTTGTCAAATTGCCAATTGAGGCAGAAAAATGATGTCGATCAAGGCCGGCAAATCGGTCATTGATCGAAGGATCAGAGGTTATTGAATCAGCAGTTCTAAATCGACAAGTGAACTCATTCATCGTCTGATTTGTTCATTAATTAAATAAATCTGACAGGCTGACGAATGCACTGCGACTTCTTTTTTGTCAATCTTTACAAGATTCCTTTTTCCTTCGCCTTTTTCGAATTTAATTTTGTCTTTGGTATTAGGATTTTGGAATTCTAATTTTAACGTTTCAAGCAGGAAAATTCCATTAACATCTTCTGTTTGAATTTATAATAATCTCTTAATAATCCAGTTGATACCAAAGATAATGTACTGCCGAATTAACATAAGTTTATTATTAGAAAATTTAAATTAAAATGCGTTTTAACAGCAAAATCTATGAATATTTTATATTATAAAATATATCAAATTATACAGAATATCCTATTTGAATTATATTTCAAAATATTATTCAAAATCCTATTGTTTTCACCTTTTCAAGGGCTCTGAAAAATATATAAAGGAAGTTTAATGCTCCGTATTCAGATTTTTCTTCTAGAAATGTCGGATTACATAACGAACTGGATTATTTAGAGTCTACAGTAATTCTTTCTTGTGAGGGGATTAGAAGTTCAATGCCAACTAATACTAAGATTTAAATTGCCGGCATCCTGGTTTAGAGGTAGCGCGTCTTCCCAGTGAACTGGACATCCCGGGTTCGAGTCTCGGTCAGGGCATGGTTGTTCTTTTGTTTTGTAGCTGTGGGGTGTATGAATGTGCCCCCCTGTAAAAAAGGGGTTGTTTAAGCGAGTGTGTGCGTGGTCATATGACCTAGAGGCCAAATTTCTGGATACTGGGTCAGTGGTGATTAAAATCTGTTTCAGAACTAAATTACGATCTTTGGATGAAAGAAAAATGCATGAATGAAGTCCGCCCCTTAAAAATGGTTTGTGACGCGTGTGAGCTAGAAGTCAGACTTCTCCCTTCGGGTGCTCAGGGGTCCATACCCTCAGAAGCTACTGCACCCCTTTTTCCGTTATAAAGAGGGCACGTCATCATCATCATATCAGTTTGATCAATGCATTGATCAAATTGACCAATATAGTTTATTTTAAATTATCGTCTCAGAATTCTCAAAAGAAAAAGTCAGTTTAACCAATAACATTACAAAAAAATCCGTAGAATGTTTTATAATCACCTAATCATAGAACAGTATAAGTAAACAATTCAGAAAATAATACCTATAAATATTTCTACCTTAATGTTAAATATTTCTACAACATATTAAATTCTGCTATCATTAATAGGAAATTCTGTACACATGGAATATTTTTCGACTCAATTAACTTGGTGGTAGGAACTTAAACTCGTGATTAGAGTACGAAGGATTCGAGGTTCGATTAGCGTGGATACATTTAGTACGCTGATCGGATAAATACGAACCGATTGAACCGATTCATGCAATGTGTTATATATAATGCTATTTTTAAATTTTTTAATGGTATTTTCTACATAGAGGTCAACTTTTCGAACTCTTATAGCTTGGTGGCGAATATTGGATTTCGTGAGTATCCAGCATTTTTGGGAATGGATTCTTCCAAAGATCCATCATGTAAATTGACCTAATGAGCTTAAATCCGTCTCGATGAAAAAATATGGGATGTTTAAAAAAGGGATGTCAGTTCAGGCGTTACTTATCATCTGTTCAAGTTCAAAATTATAAGGATTGCCAAAAATAAATAAATCCCGAACAGTTTTCAAACGTATAAAAAGTCGTTCTTGTTAATTTTCAATTATTTTATTCTGCTTTGAACTCTAAGATATTTTACACGTTCTCAGAACATTCCCGATTTTTACATTTGTTTTATAGTGATGCAATTATTTTTATTCCAGCAATTTGACATCCACCATTGAATGATTGCTATTAGTTTATTTAAAATAAGTGGGAATTAGAATGTTTTAAGTAAATCTTCGGTAAATATTGATATCAAATTTACGAGTACAATTCAAGTATCTGAACGCCGAAGATAATACATGATATTTCTGTATTTAGCCGTTATTTTATTATAATTAAATACCAAAGGATTCGAAAAGTTCAACCCTTTTAAAGTTTGCTATCCGATAATAAAACTAATTTTGCATTATCGATTTCCAGTTCTAGTGCGACCGAATATCAATCCAATATTTCATTTAGTAAAAGATGGAATAATTGTGTAAACCTATAATTTGAATCATTATCGTTTTCTGTAATTTTGTGCAGTTGTATGGTTAGAGAAATCCATGAGTTTAACATGCCAAATTTTTAAATAAAATTAGAGACATTTCTTAAACAAAAAAGCACAATGCTTTTATTTATAAAAAGCTCACATAAATGTCTTTTATTTTTTCATTGTTTTGAAGAAATTTTCTTAAATCAAATGGTCATTGATTTAATAACTCCATCTGCATTGTTGTTCTGAAGCAATGAAGAACTTGCTATTCCTACTTCTTTCCAGGTAATATGCCTTTTAATATTTTAAGATGAAATTAATGCTGTAAATTTCCTGATCAGTTTATTACTATTTTTCATGTTCAATTTAAAAATAATTCGAAAATTCTAAGCATAAAATATATTACGATTTCAAGTATTTTATAAAAAAGAAGAAAAAATTTGTCTAACTTGCTTTTAAAAAATCTATTTTTTTAAAAAAACTTTTAACCAATTCGGTCAAAACATTGACTTTTTGGAAGTTAAACTAATTGATGATTTTTTTAGAACTTCCCTTGGTTTACATGGCATATATTTACAAATAATTAACTTTCTAATTTTTAGATCTTAAAATAAATAATATATTTTATAGATAATAGTTAAAAATAACTCAAGCTTATTGAAAAACTTTTAAATAATTGGGCGATTTCAATTGTTAGGTTTCTTAAGTATTAAGCATATATTGTTAAGTATATTCTTTAAATAGATAATGCTATTATACACAGTAGTAGTTAAAAATGTACATCTTGGATTTTATCATATTTTCTTTAGCAAGTTGAAGCAGTTACTTATAGAAAGATGCAAAGGTAAATTAATCAGTATTACTCTTGTGAATCAATCAAATTATTATTTTCATCATAATCATCAATCAAATTATTAT
>JAOUZG010026641.1:10870387-10882042 GCA_026289955.1 Argiope argentata | reverse complement strand
ATTTTCATCATAATCATCAATCAAATTATTATTTTCATCATAATCATTTTCGAATTTTAAATTTCTGATACTATGAATCCTGCTGTTTTGATATCACGGTCCTATTTGAAATCACTATCTAGATCATTTTTAAAAATTCAGTTATATTTTCAAACGTTTAGTAGGGGAAAAATATTTCCAATACATTTTGAATTATTACTAATGATTTTTTTTCTACCATTAATTTTTAAAACAAATATTTAAGAATCATTGTGTACTGAAACTGATATTGAAATTTTCAAAGATTTAAGCTCTATATTAAGAATGTCATATATTTAAATAATCGAAATTTCAAGCAAAAATAACGATCTAATAAAAGCAAAAATTGTTTAGATATCTTAGATATTTTTAATTTTTACAGGCATTTTTTACTATACATAAATATCAGGCATTCTTTACAATTTGTGTTTTAAAAACTTAGAAAATAATATTTGTATACTTAAAAACTGTGATTAGTATATTCTAGTATTAGATCTGGAAATTAAATGCAATTTATCTTAATTATTATTATTATTGAGGCTCCTCTTCATTGATATTTAGATGCAATTTCAAAGAAATCTAATTATCTTTATAAATAAATGCAAAAAAGTAAAAAGTTAAGGCATACTATCAGGATAGAAGATTTGAAATGATACGAGGAAAATTAAATCTTTTCAAATTTCAATGTTTTTATTTTATATTTGAGATTTGCATTAGTCATCTCCTTTGATCTTTAAATGCAATTTCAAACAAATCTTAAATCATTCAAATTCTCTTCATAAATAAATACAAAAAGTAACAATCTATGCAAGGCGTGCTATTACGATCGAAGGCTGATTTGTATTACTATCTAGATTAGATCCTTTTTTTATCGGCATTATTCTTTGAATGGTAAATTATTCACACCCTTATGCAAGATTTCTTTCTGGTCGGATAGTCAGAGCCGGAAATATTGTCCGATGATGCATAGTGCTTATCGGAAATTCGAAGCTCTCTCCCGGAGAAGGGTTCTGACAGAGCAAGAAAAAGTGGCGAGTACACGTATAAGACAAATCAAAAGACAAAAACAAGGAGCAGATGTCATTGATCGATTAAAGAGCGGGAAAGGGGAGGTTCCTCGTCTTACAGGGAAATATAGAATTCCCAGATAAGCTTCGAGAAGAAAGAAACTGGGGGTGTAAGAGGAAAGCCTGATATAGAAAAGTTTTCGTAGGGGGGAATAATTTGTAAATTTTAAATGATGAATTTTAAGGTTTGCAAATTTAGTGTTGTGATTTGCGATTCTATAAAGATGCCAAACTTTTTAAAAGAAGGTTGTTTATTGGAATATGAATTTAGAATAGATTTGTCGCGACTAAATCGTCTGATTGTCAACTTTTTTAAAACCACTGTTTAGATGCAATATTTGGGTTCAAATTTATTAAAAATGACCTTATTATATGTTAACCAATTATAATGCTACTCAATTTTATAAAAGTTAAACTCGTGAAAAAAAAACTCTTGGTATATAGCAGAAAATAAAAATTAATTGCTAAATAAGCCAATAGAAAGTTTTAAAAAATTCTCTTTGCTATTTATATTTTTAGATCTCCCCCACTTCACACAAATACTGAACACCCCTTAATAAAAAAAACTATAAAGTAAATAAAATCTTTTATACAAAAAAGAAACATATAAACAGATTATGAGTTTTAAAATTTGCCAATTTAGTGTGATTTGAGAATCTACATATAAAGAAGCCAAACTTTTTAAAAGAAGATTGTTGTTTGGGATATGAATTGAGAATATATTTGGCACGACATAATTCTCTCTGATTGTTGACTTTTAAAAAAAATAAACTATTTAGATGTAATGTTTAGGTTCAAAGTTATTAAAAGGACCTTATTATATGTTATCCAATTATAATGCAACTCAATTTTATAAAAGTTAAACTCGTGAAAAAAAACTCTTGGTATATAGCAGAAAATAAAAATAAATTTCTAAATAAGCCAATAGAAAGTTTTTTTAAAAAAATCTCCTCGCTATTTAGATTTGCATCCCTCCCCCACTTAACGCAAATGAACACCCCTCAATAAAAAGAACAATGAATAAAATCTTTTATAACAAATAAAGAAACATATAAAGTATTTGTATTCATTGAAATAGCATTGTTTAACTTATGTTATATTAATATCACCTTATTTTTTATATATATTTTCTCGATTTTACAGCTTCCTTTCACATTTAGATATATATTTTCCATTTCGAGTAAATATTGTCCAAAAATTTCAATTACGAATAGAAAGAATGCTTAGTTTCCCTTTATTAAGTTTAATTTTTGTATAGAATTATAGCATCATTTAATGATTTAATTTTTGCTTATAAATTAGGAAATAATTATTTCAGAATAGAATCAAGAATAATTATAATTTCAACTAATGTATCTACTTCTTAGCTTAATTTTAATTAATGTAATTTATATTTTTTGGAGAGTAGTTCTAGGTAGTTGGTAAAATATTTTGGTTAACTTTATTATAAGATGTTTACCAAAAGCTGAAAGCATTGATAATAAAAAATTATCGTTATTCTTACAAAGTTTATTTGAGTTGTATATCTTATATTTTGATATGAAAAACCGATAGCGTTAGTTAAAAATGTGATATAAAGATAATGACACTTTGGGTGTTTATCTCCATTCAGAGCTTAAGCTATTTTGAAAGCTCGTATCTAGATACGGATTTAGAATATTTACTTTTTTCGGTGAATACTTGAGATAGTTTATCATTTGAGACTTTGGTTTACATTACTTATCATTTTTACTTTCTCTAGGACAGTTTTTCACATCCCAATCTTTACTTTTTACATCTAACTGTAAAAAAATTATCTCAAGATTGCGAATGTTAATGTTTGCATTTACAAAGTTATGTTCACTCGTCCATTAGAGATACAGTCCTTCTCTGTATTTCCATTCCTACTATCAGCTCACACTGTCCCTATATATATATATATATATATATATATATATATCTTGTTCAAATTTTTAATCGTTAATAAAATACTTTTTATTCATACAATAAAGTTCAAGTAAATGTTTTAAAATTTGTAGTGGATGACATTTAATGTTAATATAGTTTTTTCAAATATTAATGCATTAATTTTTTATTGATTAATTACAAACTAAATTTCTCGCCTTTATAGTAGTTGCAGTTGTTAAGTCTGGATAGTCTGGTTGGTAAGGCGTTGGGTTTGCATCCCTTCTGCTACGAGTTTGAACCTGGTCGCTAAGTTCTCCGTGTCGAGAGTTATACCATCTGGGGAACTGAGTCAAAGGTGATCGTTATTCGGGTGTTCAGGGGTCCATACCCTCAGAGGCTACTGCACCCCTCTTTTCGTTGTGAAGCGGAACACGAGAACAACAATTGTAATTATTCAATAAGCAAAAAATAAAATAAAAAAATTTCCTACCTTCCTAAATTTTTCCTAATTACCAAAGAAGGAATTGATTTTAAAAAGCTGTTTTTTATATTACTTGTTATTTTAGAAACTTGTTCTTCCTCTTTTAATTGAAACCTATTTAGTCAGTTATCTCATTGATAGTTATATAAATAGCTGAAAAGTGGGAAAAAATTAATATAAATAAAAAAAGGATTAATATAAATAAAAAAAATTAATATAAATATACAGGCCTGGGGGATGCCTGACTACTGATTTTTTGACTACTGATTTTAAAACGATATTCTCTCATTGTGCTGATATATCGGAAAGAAAAATACTGCTTCTTTTCCCTTGATTTTAACAGTAGTCAGGGCCCGACTTAACCTAGGTGGGACCCGGAACAAAAACATTTTGGGGGCCCTCTCTTCTTTACTACTTTCATAAAGAAGAACATTAATTAAAGAAGGAAACGTAAGATAAAATTTATATTCGATTTGAAGCTCCCCCACTTATGTGGGGGCCCGGGACAACTGCCCCACATGCCCTTGCCTTAATCAGATCCTGGCAGGAGTTCAGCAAAAATCTCTGCAACACAAGTTAGGCACACAGCCAGTAGTTGCCTTATATCCGAGATTAGATTTTCCCTTTGAATTTCTTTTGCTTATTTTCTTGTTCGCTATTTTATGATTATTGCTCAGCTGCTAAATTTTTCGGGCATAATAATTTCTGGTTTAACACACATTTAGTTTCTTTTATTAAATACACTCATTAAAAAATTCTTGGTTAATTTTCTAAAATAAAACTCTAATTCCATTTTTAAAAAAGTTTGAGTAATTCAAGATTATCGTGTTTTTAAATTGTACCTTGGTCAAGAAATTTTTTTGCGGCACTGTTCATTTGAGATTTCGAGTCACTGTTATGTGCATATTCCTAGAACAGAAATAATTTCTCAAACGTATACTAATACTTAATTTACACGCCGAATTTCTAAGACATATGAGACCATTAAAGCCAAATTATTTCTAAACACAACTATTTACCTCATTGCCATGTCATTAACCTTTTCACATATTATACCCGGACGTTGAGAACCTTGAGTTCAAAAACTCCATGGTACTCATCTGAAATCGGCAGCTTGTATAAACAAGCAAAACCGAATTGTAATTTGAGGTTAAAAACACCATTTGACGGTACTAGTCAGTGGAGGACTTCTTTCTAGGCAAACCAGGCAACTACCTAGAACCGGTAAGCTGAAATGGAGCTGCAAGCAGGCCGATAAGTTTATTTTCATAGTTGCCAGACTATCAAATTTGTGAAAAATACAGATCAAGTTTACAATAAAATACTAACACAATATTAACACATAAACGTAGCTAGTCCCATTCCTATTCATTTCATTACACTCACTTAATAGTTTGAATATTTAATAATATCAAAGCTCTATTTTAATAATATGGAGTACAAAAATGAATACCGGATAGTTTGGAGTCATAATAAAAATAAACATAGCCTCAAAAAATTAGTAAAACTAAAAAGTGATTAAGAAAAAGAAAGTGAAATCTTCGATCATAGATTTCAAGTTATCATGTGAGTATTATTTTTCAGACATTATTTATCTTAAGTCATTAACCAATTTAAACAGATTTGAAATAATCAAGAGAAATCTCTATCTCTATTCCTCTATTATACATATATAATCCATATTAATTTTGATTGGAAAGCAAGTTGCAGAATTGTGGCCGAAAATCATAGAGTAAACAAAAGTTGAATTTTCAATTTGGTTTTATTCCATCTCGAGAAGCACGCTGCGCAATACAACAGCAGGAGAGGGATTATGCGGCTTAAAAAAGTGTAAAAGGGTCGAAACATTTATCTCTAGTCTTATATACTATGATATTCTCATAAATCATACACGTGTAGATTTATGAAACGTATTCTTATACGTATTGACTTTATGTTGATCTTTAAACAAGGGAAACGGGTTATTCTTTTAAAAGAATCTAGTTATACAAGTGATTTATTATCCATCCACTGGGCACGTGGACTCAATCACGCATAATCTTTAGAATACTTAATTTGATTTATTAAATGGAGAAATGGGGAATGGATCAGGAAATAATAAAGCATTTTAGAATGAAGTTACTATGAACTAAATTAAGACAAAATTTTAGAAATTAATTACAATTGAAATTAGCGTTTAAAATATCATTATATATATATAATTTTTTTTAACTTTCATTTTCAATCTTTCTGGCTGGCAAACAAAGTTTTGGAGCTCGACTGATGTTGAGATGAAATAACTGCTACGATGTCATAGTTCTTCGTCAACCTTTTAAAAACGCACCTGCTGTCAAAGAAGAAAACGTAATAATAATACAATACTGGTGAAAGCTGGTCAACCTTTTAAAAACGCATCTGATTTCAAAGAAGCATACGTAATAATAATGCAATACTGGCAAAAGCAGGTAAAGATATTTTTACCCATAAATTTCAGGGGCATTAAAAACTTAGTAACTAAAACAACATCATGTTCTTACATGATAATAAATCATTGACATGTTGAAACTGTGAGAGAAAAATTGAAATTGATACTGAAACATGAAACTGATATAAACATGATATTGAAGGAGAGGCCTTACAAAGTGCTCTAAATATTGTCACAAAATACAGAAATCCACCTTTGACTAAAACACTATGGGAACATGAGATTAACATGTTTTATTCAATTAATTGTATACTTCATGAGTCGCATCCTTGGCTTCGTACATTACAAACCGGCTGGTATACATCTTATGAATGATAATATTAAAAATAAACCATGTCAGCAAGACATATCCGCATGGAAATCTTGAGAAACTGATATCAGATGCCACAAGAATTATTACGCATACATCAGCTTTTCTAATGAATTCAGTTTTTTCTTAGTTTAATTTGTTTGGAAATACATTGTAAGCAAAATTTTACTAATAAATTCTTGTTTGTTGCCTTTATATTAATTATTTTTAAAGATTTGAGATAGTATGATCCCATGTTTTTATTTATTCACTTGATTTGCCCTTTCTTTTTGTCAGCTTTATTTTATGCCACCTTACATATAAATTGGATTAATTATATCTGTTCTTGCTAAAACTAATCTTTACGAGGGAAAATTGATTTTTTAATTTAACAAGAAATCACTTAAACCTCATTATTAATCTCACTAAAGTAAATTCCAATTGTATTTGACTCTGCAGTATCTTACAGTATTTACAAATTCTGTATCAATTTTTAAAAAATGTTCTAAGAAATTTCTGCAGCATAATTTACGAAGGGAAATTTTTTTTTCTATTTGCAAACATGAAGTGAAACTTTTTTTTCTTTCCTCTTATTCTTATTTATATAATTAAAAATTGCCTTTTCTAAAGAATTGTTTGAATTTAGTTGAAATAATTCTCAAAAAATGATTATTCAATGTAGCTATTTTGATACACATATAAATTGCAATAAACAAACTTCAATTGTTGCAATGTAGTAACAAATTGTCTAGTTGTCTTATTATTTTTGCTATTGTTAACTGGATTAAAAGCTTATTGAAGCAACAATATAAATTGCCATTCTAACCTCAAAATCAAATTAATCATATTTATTTTAAATTCTTCCTTTTTAGGCTCCAGAAACAAGTGATTATGAAAATGTGTTGATATTGGAGACTTTTTACAAGCATTGGACTTTATGGTGAGTACCATATTTATTTATTTATTTAATTAATTAATTAAACTAAAGACAAGTCACTTGGAAAAATCGATAGGGTTTTAAGCTTTCGTTGGAAAATGCAGGTGTTTTTAAAGAAAGTTGGAAAAATCGTTTATAAATCTTTCTTAGTTTCAACTGACAAATTGATGAACGTTTAAAATCAAACACACATTATTTTATAACTGAATACAATATTTGAGTCTTTTTTTTATATTGAATCATTTCAAGTTTTATCGCATTAATTCGTTTAGCCAAACGATAATTTCTATCATCTGAATCAGATTTCTAAAGTTAAAAAAATATGCATCTTTGATTCTTTTTTTATATGAAGCAATTATTGAAATTAATTTCCCTTTAGAAATATATTAGGTATATAAGTTTTTTTTTAAAATTAGTTTTTGTAAAACTTCTTTTTTCTCATGTGTATACTTTTTAAAATTACAGTCTGTCACCCTGTTATCGCAAAACTAAGCTGTATAAACAGGTTTTTTTTGTCTCCATGCTTATACTGTAAAATGATAAGACGCGATTAGCTTGCCCATTCGCAAATTTTGAATAATAGTCCCTCAGAAAAGCGAAATACATTCTTGCCGGATTTTAATTAATTGTTCCCTGATTGTGCCGCTTTTTACTTATAAATGTATTGATCATCATAAAAATATTAATATACAAGCTTCTAAGTATTAGGTATATGCTATATTATCATCATATCCGCATTATCATATTTTATATTATCATCATATGTATTAAAAAAGTTTACCAGAGATTGAATTGGGTTTCTGGCTCGGTTTCCTACACTTTGTTTTCTTGATTTAAATATTCGTTTGAGTGTCAGTGCGTCAGTACTTTTTCTCTACCTATATGTAAAAATGGTGATTATGAAATCTCTGAAATTCAACTAAAGAGTATTTTTCTCACCAAAGAAGCTACCGAGAAGGTAATTTTGTACCGAAAATGTTTAGAATATGAATAGTCTCACTTGTTTTCTTTACCTATCATTAAATAACTCATTAAAATTAAATTCAATTTTAAAAAACTTCATCTTAATTAATATTTTCCTCAATTTATACTGTGCATAGAATAAGCCAATATGAATATATCAGTGAGATAGAAAAATGGTAAAAGAAACAGATGACTATATTATTTTTGTTTGGTTATTTTTTTAAAATAGCGAGTTATATCCTCTGTGATATTTTTTTATTACATTCTATTTATCCTTTATGGATTTTGTCCTCTATGTTTAACTCGCTTGTCCATTTACGTGTCCAGATACTAGAGTATTTTTACTAGAAATTCGAAAAAAAAAATCTAATTATTTTAGATTACGGAGCAAATTAAATACATTCGGTTCTTCAGATGCCATGGAAAAAGTTTGAGGGATTCAAATCACGGTTGATCCGTAGAGAACATCACTCTCTTGGCGCACTTTTCAAAATCGCCAACTCTCCACGCCCTTAAATCTTATCACTCGGAGGAAGATATTCTCCAGCGGCAACATCGGGTTGCCATATTTGGAGCAAAATAACCTTGGCGAAAAGGGGGTGAAGCTCTCTCCTGTCGCACCCAAATCTCCATATCGGACCATACTTCAAAGTATGATTTCTTTTAAAAAAACTCAATGTATTATAAGTTAAACTTATACTTAAAAAATACGTTTAATATCATCTCAGTGTGTCTGAGTATTAATCCAGTACTATTGCACTGTAAACTATTACATTTATTTTATAATATTTCAAAAAAATTATTATAATCAGACGAAAAATTGCCTGAAATGAAACTTTTAAAAGAGTAAGACCTTGAATGAAAAGCTTTATTTCTTTGAAATTTTAAAATGGAATAAGAATTATTTTTGTGTAACTACATACTTTGAAGCTACTACGCAAAAAACCTCCCATAAGCTGTGATGAATTTTTTATTAAAACTTTAAAAAAAATCTTGAACATCTACCTTCCAAGAAATAAGAATAGCATAATGCCAAGTTCAGTAGTTCTAAACAATTTTTTATCGAACATATTTCTTCAAGTATGTCCTAATTTACAGATAGATACTATCAAATAAACATTATGTTGAAATTTGTGTTTATGGCGTTCAAAGAAAAAAATATTAATTAGCTGAAACGTACCCTTTTAATAGATATGTTTTGATATCATAATGAATTTAATAAAATTAGGGACTAAACTAAAGAACATGGAATAAAGCCATTCACTGTTTTTTTAGCTTTATAAATTTGCACGTCAACTACTCTATTTAGAGTATTTGGCGGGTATCTTAAATTGTTTGGCTCATTTTGGCTGAGATTGGCGAAAAAAAAATGCATCGTGTTTCCTTAGCTTACCAAATTAGTTTTTTAAAAAAATACAGTGTATAGATGTATATATTAGTTAAAACAATGCATTACAATGTGGACATTATTTTACATCTTCTTTTATAGTTTAATCGTTTTATTTTAAATTCCTCTTTTTTATAAATGTCATAGAGTCCTGCAGAAAGTTTTCTGAAATCCACTACTTATGGAACTTCTCGTGTATGGAATCAAACTTTAGTTAAAATAAATCAATCAATGATAATAATTAATAAGTCTGAAAATATTAAAATATTATATTTTCACTAAGAATACTCAGGTGGTCAAAATTTAAAACCTCTTTCAAATTCAGAAGCTAGTGATCAATCGACGACTTTAAAATTTCATTTTTGTAAACATGAAGCAAATCAACTTGAATAAAACTACATAAAAATCATTCGCCACACAACTCCTTCCGAGTTGAGGAGTCTCCACAGATTCAATTACTATTCTAAGGCCAAACTATTCTTTAAAAAAAAGTGCCACAGTTTTTTTTTTACTCAAGACGGGTATTCTAACAGAAAAATAAATCAAAACGAGGGAGAAAAAAAAATATGGACGCCCTTCTTTACGCATGAAGGAAGTTGGGAGCTGAAAAAAAAGTCGTTAAGGTTATAAAAGGCACCAGAAAGAGTTATTGCCCACATGTATATGATATATTTCAAAAAGAAATTTAATTCGAAAAGGGTTTCAGCATTGCTTTAAAAATAAATGGCAGCTTTCCATTTGGTAAATCTGGAATAATTCTTTATTATAAATGAGAAGTATTTATATGTTTATAATGTACAAAAGAATCAAAATAAGCTTTAATATCCCTTCCAATATAAATATTTTTTAAATATATAGTTGCAGTTTTAGAAATAAATATATTATTAAAAAGCAAGGAATAAATATCGTTTTGAATTCAATTTTTTATGGATAAGGATTGTAATGAAAACTATAAAATATAAAATTGTTATCGAACTGGAATCTAATAAGTTTAAACTAGCAATATTCTTGTATTTAAATAAATTTATTTCGTGTATCTTGGAAATGGCTCAACGATTTGGGAAGAAATTTTATATTTAGATAAGGTTTTGTTTATTAAGTTGGCACTTTTCTGTTAGCCGAGCGCTGGCAAAAAAATCGCCTAAAAAATTTGGCGAAATTCTACATTATTTGGCGATTTTTCCCTGGCGCCCGACGAATAAAAATAGTGCCCTTAAGTTAATCTATGTAAGTCTTTCCTGAAAAAAAATGCAATTTGACATAAATTTTTAGAGCCTTTTCCTATCTGTTCTCATGTTGACAATATCATATAGCGCCATCCTGGATCTGATTTCTTCATGGTAAAACTGAATGTAAATTCAACAATATAACCAATGATAAATAAACTGTAAAATGTATTCTGTAATGCAGCGTAATGTTTGAAATAACACATCAAACTAAGTGTATTCATGATTTTTTTTATTTAAGTGAACAATTCATATATATGTAAGACTGAAACAAGATACTTTTTCGTTAGCCAGAGGCAAGCGAAAAATCTCCAAAGAAATTTGGCAGAATTCTACATAATTTGGCGATTTTTTAGTTTTTGACGGAATTCTACATTTGTTGGCGATTTTTCGCTTGCTTTCGATTAACAGAAAAATATCCTAAAAAATATTTATATGTAATCAGTATGTGATTCATATCTAAATATATGTAAGTATAAAGTAACATGCATTGGCTACCTCCACAAATGACTTGAACATTGGCTTTCCAGATAGAATTTTTTTAGTATAAAATATTTCACTTTATCATTTCTAAGATTGAAAAAATATTAATTTAATGAAATTATAAATGGTCTACTAAAACTAACTGCATGTGCAAAAGGGTATATATTTTACGTAATGACAGCGGATATAAAAAATTATGCTTCATAGTTAAGGTCTGAAAAAATGTTTTTTTCTTCTTTTAAATCCAGATTTGACTTTAGCAAAAGGAAAAAGACTCAATTGTTTCATGGAACACTAAAATTTGTGTGAATTTCATATCAATAAAAACAATTCTGTATCAAATACAAGATAAGTTAAAATAAAGAATTAGAAATGGGGAAAAATTGTTCAAAATAAAGTTAGCATCATATTATATATATATATATATATATATATATATATATATATATAATA
>JAOUZG010026641.1:10852375-10869987 GCA_026289955.1 Argiope argentata | reverse complement strand
TATATATATATATATAAAGTTTTATGATAAAAATTATTTCTATGAAAGATACAATTGAAAAACTATAAAAACCTGTTTTTTGCTATTTCATTTGAATTTAGGGTTTAAAAAGTTCAAATATATATTCTTATGCCTATAATATTGTTCATTTAAAAGGTTCTATCTCATCGCATGATGTGTGTGTTAATTATAAATAATTTACAAAAATTTATCGATATTTCTTATAATATATATTTTGAAAACATGTTTCTGGCGAGTTAACATATTTTTTTCTTCGTCTTTTTATTCTGATTCTAAACAATGTAACTTACGGAAAATGAACATTAAACCAATGAATAGAAATTTCTGTCTAGCGAAGGTTGCGTAAGTTAACTTTCATTACAAATATGTACAAGAAAATTTTATTTCGTCATAAAACTGTAAATCTAAAATGTCGCCATTTCTGGGTGAAAGACATTGAATATCCTTTCAATTTTTCTTTAAAATGGCACGAACTTCTTTTGAAAAAAGAAACACACTCAACGGCTGTTGCAATTTTGAAAGAAAGACAATTCTGGTTCAATTACTCAAGACATCCAAGCTCTAAAATGAATCAAAATGAAGACTTTTGAAGGGGGAAGAAAAAAAACTCTTCTAAGCCAAAAAGCAGACACAGAAAGAAAAAAAGCGTCTGATGAAGACATTAAGGCAATAAAGAGCAATAAAAAGAGTTATTGCTCAATGAAAACAAAACTTAATCTCCATTTTGCATGAAGCTAGTTTTTGTGGAACGCTCATAATTCCAAAACGCGCATTAAGGCTTGGCAAGAAAAATCGATATTTTTCCAGCCAACAGCAGCGCAGTTCTCAGAATTTCCACTCGGTTGTAGACGATGGAATAGATACGGAGACTACCAAGAGAATCTTTTTGATGTTTGCCTCTCTATTTAGCTTGCTTTCGCATGGTGATGATTCGAATTACGCCTCTCATTTTGCGATCG
Organism: Argiope argentata; assembly: GCA_026289955.1. Taxonomy (NCBI): domain Eukaryota; kingdom Metazoa; phylum Arthropoda; class Arachnida; order Araneae; family Araneidae; genus Argiope; species Argiope argentata. The sequence continues at coordinate 10,869,007 of JAOUZG010026641.1, read as the reverse complement.
ATTTTTGGGCTTCTGCTTTCGTCTCTATCGACTTCAATTTTGATGTCTCGTTTTCCGTCTGTTCTGGTAATTTCGCTGATCAAAAACTTGAATTAACTTTTGAGGTTATCGTCAGCTGACTAATTATTTGGCATAGATGATTATGAAACGCGTGAAAATGTATGTCATTTTGGGTTGGTTATAAAAATTGAAAATGATTTTTTTTTTCTGAAAAAACTTTTTATCTTGTCAGAACATGCTTTTGGGATGAGGTTTTTCAACAAAACTGCGTGGGCAATGAATTGAAATTTTATTATCTGCACGAGCATCTGAAAAAAAATCAGCTTTTAATCACGTGTTGCCATTGCATTTACAAAAGCTCTGATTTTTTTAAAAAAATGACTACAGCAAATAAAAGCAAGAAAAATGTAATTTTGAGCACGTGATTATATGAAATGAAATAAACACGAAATGGGATTTTTTTAAACAATAAATGCGAGATTATTTATTGATCGTTTGCAATACTAAAGTGACTCCTTCAATGAAACAATTAAAATGAATAAAAATATAATTTAACATACATGAGCACGTGGTGCTTCAATGAGGGTTCAATGGGATGAGGTTTTTGGTTTCAACAAAAATGTATGGGCCAGGAATTGAAATTTTAAATTTCAACTTTCTCAAAAATAGGCCTTAGAAGAATTTTGAAATAAAGACCTTTTGAATCTCCAATTTGCTTTCCTACTTTTTGTTGAAATGATTTTTGTCAACTTTTTTAACTTTATGAAAGCTTGCTTTACACTTGAATAAAAATCTTTTTGAAAAAATAATTTAAATTGTTTGATTAATCCATACGTTCGCAAAATCTGCCACTTTTAATTGAGATGTTTTCTACAAACGTTAATAAAAAAAAATTTGAAAGTAGATTAGATTGTTTAATTCAGTAAAAGGTTTTCAATGAGTGGTCGCTCAAGAAATTATGCTCTGACATGATGTATTAAAATATGCATAGCGGATTTCAATTACATTTTTTTTCTAGCCTTTACAATTTAAACTTGAATGTTAAAAAAAAACGAATTTTTACATGATAAATGATTTTTCACATAATTCAATTTATTTTATGTTCAAATTTTATGGGCGAAAATGGAAATGGGAGAAAACTCGGCTTTGTTGTACATATTCAGAATAATATAACACGAATGTAGGATTTTAAACCAGTATCTTATTTGTAATTGAATATACAACTTAAAATACATAATAAACTTGTTACTACAGAAAAACCTAATTGGATTCTTGTACTTTATAAATCCATCAACTTTCCAACATATGTAGGGTAGAAATAAATATAAAAAGCCTTATGCAAAGTTTTTGATCAATTTTAAATAAAATGCAATATAAATCAAGCATTTTATTTGCTACTTTTTCATATACACTTTTTGTTTCTGAAAAAATTCTAACTCTCAATTTTGACTTCCAATTTTATAACCCAGTTTTCGACTTCCTCGAGTTCCAAAAGACATATATTTGGAATTATTTATCGTAAAGACTGTTGTAAAGAGACTATGGGCTAGAAATTTGGTACGCTTTTTACAATAATGCTGTTGGTGCTTTACAGACCATTTGCCCTAAAGCCATTAAACTTGATATACATGTACTTTGAAAGATGAACAAGTGGGTTTGTTTAAGGGGTTAATTAAAGCCTGTGGGTTTAATATAAATTAAAGATTTAATTATTTTGCCTTTTTTCAGTAATAATATTACAGCACAAAAATGCCCGTTAACAGAACTTTTTAAACAAAATTTTTAAATTCAAAAAATTGTCTTTTAAGTATCAACTTTTTAACCTTATAACTATAATTTTTTTTTATTTCATCTTAAAGAAATTTGTTTTAGTATTAATTGTAACAGTATATTTTCCTGGTTGAAAATAAATTTAAGTCATTTAAATTTTTGCTACAGATATATCGGCAATGTTTTAGTTGTCGATGTAAAGATATAAAGATTTGACTTAATTGAACAGGTTTCAGCATGACGCTTTCTTTCGATTTTCTTTTTGTAATTTTGTTGTGTTTACAATTTATTAAAATCAAACAGTGTTTAAAATAATTTTTAAGTACGTTCGTTTCTTGAGATTTATGCTCTTCTCTTGCGAAATAATAAGATATATTGGCTGAAAATGAAGAAAATTCATCTCGTAGTGAACAGAAGTAGTAGCATTAATCCTGAAAAAGCGAAAGATCGCCAAAGGTATCACGGCTTATGGATCGTTTATTTTCAATTACCTGGGATATTTAACATGAACGATTTATAAGTTGTTTGTTTAGAAGCGCTTTATTCAAATCTATTATTTATTGTATTTTAATAAAAAAATAGAGAGGCATGGTCATTTTTTTTCAAGTTCAACTTTTGATTTTCCCGTAGACAAGAGAAAATGCAGTAAATTGTAAAAAAAAATATATAAAGTCGAAATTTCCCTAAATCTCCACAATCTCTCAAATTTCCTCTTTTTCGGATATCTCTGAATAAAAAAAGTACATTTTTATATTTACGACTGTCTGCGAATACGATGAATTAAAAATTCTTTCAGTTAGACGGATGAATTTGGTTTCTGGTTTCTCCACATTTATAGATTTCTATCAATTTTTGAACGGAAAGATATTTAGAGGAAGATGACAGTTAACGCGATAACTACAAAATGAAGCGAGTTAGTTAAGATTTGATACACAGATTTATCATGTAAAGTGTAGATTAATATCTAATTCTGAACGAAATCCAATAAGGAATTCGAATTAACTTCTGCAGGATTTGAATATAACGCAAAAACATCCCAGTTCATATAAATGAAAGGTTCTTGCGTATTTAGACCGTCGACGTCAACGAAACCAGCAAAATGTTAAGGTCTGAATTTTTTAAATAATGGCGGGTTTTTTCCATTATTGGAGGTTTAGCAACTCATTGGCGACGCCTTCAAATTTGGAGATAAAGATCGACGACCTAATACGTAAATACCAAATAAAATTTGGCACACAGTTTTATCACCTAAACTGTATATCTTTATTCGATACCTACTACTGGTTCACCCGCTTACTATACATATTTATTTATATATCTTGTTCAAATTTTCAATCGTTAATAAAATACTTTTTAATTATCTACTCAAGTTCAAATACAATTTTTTAAAACTTGTGGTGGATGACACTTGATGCTAATACAACTTTTTTTTCAAATATTAAATCATTAATCAAACTAAATTAATTTTTAATACTTTAAATAGTTTTATCAATTTGTAATGAAAATTGAAAGCCACTGCCAGTAATCGGTAAAATGCAAGGATTTCGGTATTTTTCATGTGAAGGTGAAGAATGCGAGTTAAGTTCTTGAGAAAATCAATAATATTTTTTTATAAATTATTTATATTAATTGTAATGATTTAATAAAAAATAATTAAAATAAAAATTTTCTTTGTTCGCCTAAGTTAGAAATGACTTAAAAAAAGTTTTTTATATTACTTTTTTGTGTGTGAAATCCATGAAACGATTAACTCCCTATATGTCGATAATCTCATACATGTAAACGCGGTAATTCAAAAAAAGTGACTTTGATAAATAGGTAGATAATTTTGAAATTGAAATTGCGATTAAATTTTGATTTTCATTTATTGGATAATAAGCGTACAAAATACACATTTAGGGAACGAAGATGTGTTCGGCGTATGCTCCAGAAACGAGATACTTAGTTTGTGCCGGATATCACAAAAGAAATAAAAATACTCAGTATGTTTTAAGGTATTTGCCTAATAACCGCATTCCAGTAATTATTAACCAAAATCACACATTAATAGGGTTTATTTCTTAATTACTGTTAGCAGCTTATAATACAGATGTACATTTATTATAGGCTGTACGAGAAAGTTGTGAGAAGACCATTTCAACTGCTTTCATCAGCATATGGAATTCACAGAACTTCTATTTTATAGAAATCAAGATATATTTGGGGTTTGGTCAAATTCTGAATCCAGCAAATAGCAGCTTGGGTGCTATCAAACAAATAGAATGCTAGATCGATTTCCAATAACGGAGGCTCGTGAAATTTCGATTTGATTAATTGGAATTGTATGGTACATCGATTAACTAACTACCATAACAATATTGCGCTATGAGTAGTACTATTTGTGTAAAATTAGCTTCTGCAAAACCACTGAGAGATATTCACCTGACAAGAAGTTTAATCTCTTTGTCTAAATACAAAAGCAAATGATAAATGCTTTTGATACGTAAAGATAGATGGGTTGAAAGATAAATAGGTGATAGGTCAATCTATCTAAACTGGCATAATAGACCAATTCTAGCCCATAGAAACCTGCAATTGGAAGTGTCTGAAAGGCGAGATATCTCGTCGTCAGCGTTGAAAATTTAAGACGTAAAATAGGCAATTTATGTTGCAACTATGTAAATGTGTTTTGTAGAATCAATTTTAAAGGAAGCTGTCTTTGGCTGTATAGTGAGAGAAAAAGAATTTCTTTTGATATCAATAAAATATTTAAGCAAAATTCTAAAATTTTACTGAATTTATCGTACGAATAGGTATTTTAGGTCCTTATTTTCATCTGATTGAAACAAAAACTTCACTCACAGAACTATAGTTGCAACCAAAAATAAGATAACAGACTGGCAGAATTTAGAGAAGATATAGCTCAAAATTTGATAGAAATTTATAAATTTGTACTGAAATCCATATACTAAATCTCATCAGTCTTTTTTAAAGTGTCATTTTATTCACAGGCAGACAGGCATAGTGCAAAAAAAAAAAAAAAAAAAAATGTGATTTTCGATCTCAGAGAGACATGAAGCTTTGAGATGAGACAAAATCTCAAGTTCGAATATTTTTTTAATTACTGTACGCTCTCTTCACTACGTTTACCAACAAGTAAAAATAACTAACTTTTCTCTTTCGTGCAAGTAAAACTATCAAGATGATTCAATTACAGAAAACTATATCTGTTAAAATTTTAAGCTACTTAATGTATATGTTACTTAGTTAGCAACAAATTATCTTCTCGTCCCTGGTAAGTTGTAGAATAGCAAACAAAATAAGAATTTTCTGTATTTTAAATAATATATTTACACATTCACATATTTCGAAACGTTAAATCTCAAATTATCCTATCACTCTCTAATCCTTTTTAAAAGGTTTAGAGAGCTGTTCTCGTGTTCCTCTTTACAACGGAAGAAGGGGTGTTGTAGTTTCTGAGAGTATGGATCCCTGAGCACCCAAGGGCAGAAGTCTGACATCTAGCTCACACACGTCACAAAGGCTTTTTTACGGGGCGAACTGTATTCATTCATCCATAGATCGTAATTTAGATCTGGAATAGAGAAAGGTCACCTCTGATTCAGTACACCCAGTGATATTACTCTCTACATGGTGGACTTAGTGATCACGACAGATTTAACGTGCCCCAGCCACCACACACATACGCACACGGAGAGTCTTCGGCTGACGGGTTCAAATTCGCAGCCCAAAGGATGCGAAGCCAGTGCCTTGCTAACTAAGCTATCCCAGCTATCTAAACATTTTAAACGGTTTAATTTATTCTTTGAAATCAACTCATCTTCGAGTCAATATAGTCGACAAAAATAATTTTTTAAAATAAATTCTGTTGATTCAAAGTGTGGATTAAAGAAAATACAAAACCAAATACACCACCTTTCTGGCTTCAAAGATAAAATGAAGATCAAATTCAAAGATCATTATAAAATGCGTTCAAAGGAATTAGAACACATGTTAAAATTTACTTAATATGCAAAAGTTTCAGCGCCTTTTTAAAATGGATAATTTTACACAATATTGCCAGTAGATTTGTAATAGCTTAAGCAATACAATTTAAATAAAAGTTTTGCTATGCAGGTATTGTTCGAAGTATTAATAGCAAATGAGTTTACAGCAATATTACTTATTAATAACATTTTTAGACACATCGTTTGTGGCAACACTAAGTTTTTTTTTCGTAACCGTTTTCAAATAATGGATATTTTTCTTTTCTCCGCTAGCAGTAATTTGAATACCTAAGCAATACACGTGTTAACCCTACATTATTTTTTAAAAATAGTAATGAACCGTCCCACGATAATGGATGATGAAAAAATATAAAGAAAAACTTAACAGTTTTAAACTTTTTTTCTTTAAGTTTAAAACTGTTAAGTTTTTCTGTTAAGTTTTTTTAATTGCACGTTTTTATTCTTCATTCCTGCTTTAAATATTTTTTTATTCGAAAGTGAGTTTTTTTGTTTGTCATTTTTGAAACAGTTCGTTTCCATTTACTCTTGTTGTCTGGAGAGAATCAATCTCTCAGGAAACCTCATTAATGTGCGGACTTTTATGATTCCAAAACTACATCAAGATTGATGAACGAAAGCGAGAAGGGGGTGAAGCTCCTTAGCGAGTTATAAAAAAGCATGTTTGAAAGTAAGTTTTATTCAGCTAGAAAAAAAACTAACTATCCACTTAAAAAAAACTTCTGATTGAAGTAATTTTTTTTATAGTATTGTTACAATATAAAATTAAATGCATTCTAATAGAAAAATTCTACAAAAAAAAATCTACTCGAAATATTGAATTCAATAAAAAGAGCAATTCAATTACACTTTATCTAGAATGCTTTGAATTCGAAACTTATTTAAATTCTTTACAAACGTTTGGGGTTAAAATGAGGGCAAAACCCATTAGCTATAGCAGCAAAAATTCTCAAACGTTTTATTTTGAATATCAATATCTCGGATTTTTTTAAATTTATTTATTTTTTAAATGGATCGTTTTTTTTATAGCCCAATCATGAATTCAAATTTATTTTGTAAAGCACTTGCTTTTTATTATTGGAAGAGTAGCTAATGGAGTTTATAACTTAAAGAATAACGATATATTTCCAGTGAAGAAATTTAATATCGAAAAATGAACACAAATATTTAAACTAGTCAAGTTTTAAATATTTGTGTTCATTTTTCGATATTAAATTTCTTCACTGGAAATATATCGTTATTCTTTAAGTTATCTGACTAGGTTAAAAACATGAATTTGGATGAAAATTCACATATTTATTTTTTGCAATTTCAAAAAAAAAGTTTTTGTTTTTAGTGATACGTTTTGTTTTTTTACGTCAAATAGAAGCCAAGTTATAGCAATTTTTTGACACGCAAGTGTAGCTTATTTATATGGATTTAAAAAAACTTTAAAAGCGTTTTCTGAAAAAATGACTCTTTCATAATTCTACTACTGTATGAGTATCATCAGAGCTCAAAATATAACTTTTATGAATTTATAACCAATAACGCAATGAATATAACAAAAAATAACTTAATGAAATTTATAATAAGTAATCTTTGTTATACAGAATGTAATGAACTATAGATTTGATGTTGAGTGCTTTAGAAATGAAATTGATGGCATTAAGTTATTTGTTGTTATATTGTTGCAAATATTATTGAAAAAAATCTTAAATTTCTTAAGTAATTCCGTATATTATGTATATAAAATTTTTATGCTTGAATATAATTATCAGATAATAATACATTTTAAGTACATTACACATGTAATGATATAAAGAAAAATGAAAATATGTAATTATTTTTTTCCTCTAGAATAATCAAAGTTTTTGTAAATGAATGCTATAAAATTTTACATCAAATGTTCTTTTTATTCAGAAGCTGCATATTAATGAAAGTGTATTCTCCGGCGTTTGCTCCAGTAACGCGGTTCTTAGCTTTTGCTGTAGCTACATATATATTTAAATAATTTTTCTTTTACTTATCATTTTATTCTTACATTAAAAAGAAAACCTCATACAAGCATTACAGTTTTTTCTTTAAAAAAAATCTCATCCGAGATGAAACAATAAAGAAATATGGCATAAAAGAAACATGACATAATAAAACATAAAGAAATATGGCATTATTGAAAGATGAAACATGGCATAATAAAACATAAAGAAATATGGCATTATTGAAAGATGAAACAATAAAGAAATATGGCATAAAATAAAAGCAAAAAAATTATTTATAATCTAATTTCAATCCAAAAATAAATTATTTGTAACTTATCAAAGGATTTAGTTTGCCAAGATACTTTTGTTATTCAAAATCGTATTTGCAGTTTTTCTGACTACACACTCAGCAGTTCTTAGAAGAAGGCTTAAAAATTTCTAAAGCAACGCGAATCTTTTAGTTTATTCATGAATCACCCTATGACATTCGTTTCAAAAGCAGAGTACGCAAATACAATTTTTATATTTGTTAATTTTTTAACTACGTCATGGGAATATTTGAAAGTAAGATATAAAAGAAGTATATACATTTGCAAAGAGAAGGAAATTTTTTTATTCTTTTGTTGCGTGTCCACTTCCTCATTCCAGCTGCTTATGCAAATAAAAAGTTTAATGTATTATAATACTTTTTAGAAGGAAAACAAACGTGATTGATGCGGTTTTGAGAACAAAAAATAACGGAATTTCAAAACAAATTATAAATTTCATAATTAATTTAAGTTCTGGTTTTATGCGAATGCATATAGCAACGTTTTAATAAAATATCAAAATCGTTTGCTAAAACAACTATGACGTAAATATGAAATGACATTGCTTAAAAAAAATTTTTTTTTGTTTCAAAATTGAAATGCAACGTCCGATTGTTGAAACTTTTCGATTTGTAGTTATTTCATTTGTATCTTTTTGTTATTACTGTCGCATGATTTCTACTATTTACTTTTGTTATTTTCAACAAACCAGTTGACCATACAGATGTTTTTAGATTTTTTTTAGCTAGATTAATTTTTCGGTATTTTGTTTGATTTTAAAATCTGGCAATGAGTCAAGCTTTCAGGAAGGAATAGGGGGAAGGAAGGACAACAATAGTTTAGAAAGGTATTTCTGGTCTAGAAAGTCGTTCATTTTGTATTAATTTCTTTCAAATATGATAATAACTAATTTAATTATCGGAGATATGAAGTATTTTTAAAAGTTAAAAATTTTGCAATTTTATTGCTATTTTTCATAAATTTTTTTTTCTGTATTTACGTAATAGACCATCGATACGCCAGCAACGCGCCAACCATGCCAAATTGCATTTTAGTGGCCAACATTCTTTAATGCTTTTGAATACGTAGCAAACCGATTTTGGTGCGCAGCCGATCTATTGGCGACAGTTTTTTGATTTGGCGAAAATGATCAACGGCTTAGTACGCAAGTACCTTTTTTCTTTCCATATTGTAACTGTTCAAGAATGTAATGAATGCAAATATTTTTGCTTCATTGACTTCGAATTAATGATTTTTCTCAAAAAAGATTAGAATTTTTTTTTCTTATTTGAATTAGCATTGTGTAACTTCTATCTTATCATTTGGTTCCAAAAAGTCATTTTCAGAGAATTGGTTTGTTTTAAAATATGTAATTGAGTTTGTGTAATATTCCGGAGCGATTAAGGATATTGATTTTGTATTTAAATATTTTAAATTGTCCAACTGAAGCCAATTTTGATGTTAAATAATGAAGAATAGGAGGAATTAAAGGGCGGGATGCCTGTCTCTTACATAAAATATTGTCAAAATTTCCGAAGACTTCCTTGAAATACTAACAACATATACATTTTGCGTGAACGGGTGAAAAGTCGTGATGTTAGCTGGTACTGAATTGACACTATCTGGTGAGATTGAATTTGTACCTATCACCTTAAAGACCCATTTCTTATCATTGGTGATAAGATTCTTCGAAAAGAGGATCGGAAACCAGGACCACCAATAAGACAAATGCCAGAATCTTCACGGTTATTGTATAGTTTGTTCATGACTTTGGTTGTATTGTTTGTTCATGACTTTTGGTAATTAACTCATTTTGTTCTCTACACTTGCCTTTTTTTATACTCAACCAGAGCTTGAAGAAAATTGTTCTTCTTTATATAGTTATATTTATAGTTATTTTTTACAATCAAATCAAAGAATAAAACATTTTAGACTTATATTGCTTTTTTATATTCTTAAGAGAATATTTTAACATTCTAAACTAATGAGATATCCTGTATATTATAGTAAATGATTGCCTTTTATAATCATCATCGACACTCGGGCTTTATTTCGTTTATTTCAAGACTAACAGTACTCACATGGCGTTGCCCAAGACACAGCAGCCAAGAAGAAAAATTAGCTTTCAACTAAAGTCTAATCTCCACCCAGTATGACATGGGCATGTTACGCTACATCAAACAAACATAAAAATATAATTAGAAATGATCAAAAATAGCTACAAAGCAATATTTATAGCACATATTCATAAATTAAATATTTCTGAATATGTGCTATAAAAAATTGTAGTTATTTTTGATAATTTCTAATCATATTTTTGGTAAAAAGGTCGAATATCCGTAGATTGGTAAAAAGGTACTATATACGTAGATTGGTAAAAAGGTACTATATACGTATACAAAAAACACAGGCGATCATTTCGCTCTTCAGGACATTCGTTATATCTCCGCAATTCAGTTGCAGTGCGATTTAAAGAAAGACTGTTATTTCGCTCATCGAAAGACTCTGCTTCCCTAAGTGTGAACATTATTTCTTTGACATTCGCTAACCGACTGTTTCTTTCCTCTTCCGGCCAAGGTTGTATTTCCTTTTTTAGAGGTATCATGAGTTTTGAATCGTTCTTTTAAGTAAGACGTTAACAAAGAAATGTATCACATATACTTGCCACGGCTCTTGCTCTTTGTACATGCGCAGTTTGAGATTTTCACGCATGCATGGATAAGTGCAAAGTTAAAATTGCAATTATAAAACTCTTTTTTTTAATTATGACATCACTTGAATGTACTAAAACCTTCCCTAATAATTTCTATACAAAATGGTGTAAATATCTCCAACATCCGTTAACTATTTCTTGAATTTTTGTGGTTCCAACACATAGATGCTTTCAGGAGATTTCATTTCATATTAATAAATTAAGTTCACAAAAAACAAACATTTAATTTCAAATAAATATTTAATTTTAAATAAAATAAATATTTAATTTTTAAAAATTTATTTTTAAATAAATAACAGGTACGAAAATCCAGTTCGGTAAGATATGATGGCGAGGCGTTAAAAATTGAATCGCTTTTTCAGAAATGTTTTTATTCATTTAATGCTTTGAGCCAAAATTTGTATGCGTTATCTTTTTAATGCTTATTCCTGAGAATTTTGACAGTTGAAATAACCTTGATAAATTGACCCGAACTCCCAATCTTATGGTTAGTAGCCGAGTATCATACGATCAAGCAAAAGGGACCCTTCAGCTCGAAGGGTATTAATTGGCTTTTATAGAAATCACCACAGAGTATCCCCCCAGTGAGTTAGCGAACGATACTTAAGGGAAGTGTTGGTGGTGATGTTAATTACTGTCGTATTTAATGCGCGTCTAGAGCTTTGAGTCGCCAATAGAGGGTGCAACGATAGTTGAACGAAGCTACGTGCGAAGGCTGCGTTTATCCAAGGTCGGTCGCCAGGTTACCATTGTAAGTGATTGAAAGTCGCGGTACAAACCTGCGACGTTTGGATCTGTAGTCGAGTAATATACCGATCAAGAAAAAGGGACCCTTCAGCTCGAAGGATATTAATTGGCTTATATAGCAATCACTACACTATAATCAAAATACTTATCAAGCATAGTACCCAAGTTAGAGAAAGAAATATCTATTTTTCATTGTCTAAATTTCCACTGACCTATATCTAGCATATGAGCAATATGGAGGCTGCCATAAGCGCAGATTTAAGGTGAAAGACAAATGAAAAATATATATATATTTGCATACTACAGTTTAATCCAATGAGTTAAAAGGAGAGCAATTTAAAATGTGTTTCATATACTTGAAACGTTTAAAATAAAATGCTTTTTCAAACATTTTGAATGAAATTTTTTTTCAAACATTTTGAACAAAATGTGTTTTTTAAGCATTTTGAATAAAATGTTTTTTTTTTCTAAAAATTTTGAAAATTACTAAATATACAAAATAATATAATTAAACTAATATAATAAAATTAATATAACTAAGCTACTATAAAAATTTAAAATGAAACTTGTTTGTGCAGTGTACACACGTGTTCAGACACTTTCACGGAAAACGGAATTGGGAAAAATGAATCAAATGAATTTATAAAAAGTATTAACTGAAATCTTTACAACCATAATTTGAGATTTAATTAAATTGCACAATTTGTAATTCCAATTTTAACCTGCATTAATTACAAATTGAACCCGAAATCTTAAAAGTCGAGATGAAATAAAAATATCAAATAATTTGCATTAGATGTTATTCATTACATATATTCATCACATAACTTTACTTATTAAATCCTTTTTTTTTTGTTTAAACTACTAATACAACTTTAAGTAACTTGTGTTTAAATTTATGAATATTTAAAGATAACATTTTATTTCCATAAGAATTTAAGATATTAAAAATTCAAATTTAGATTTGATTTTCAATATAATTGTGCCCCGTAGAATGCTTTTCTTTTTGTTTCCAAAATTTTAACTACTGTTTAAAACTTTTTGTTAAATCATACAAAGATCACTCATGCAAGTTAAAATTTTTAGTTTTTTTAGAACAGTTTCGGCGTTACGGCAGCAAAGTCTGATGAATAATTTCAGTTTTACGTGTCTAGACGCAACCATTTCTTTTCTTGAGAAACAAATTCAAAAGAAACAGTCTCAACCAAGTATTTGGAAACTAAGCTACCGTAACGCACTTACTTATGCCCAATAAAAGATTTTAAGAGAGTATTTTCTCTTTATGATAAAGACAAAATTTTTATTTGTTATTTATTATCATTCTGATATGTTGCTTATATGCTGAAAGAAAAGATTCATAGAATTATAAAAATTCTATAAACAATACAGTTTTTCGTTTAATGTCTTTCTGCTGAATTAACAACAGACTATAAAATTACTTTGCATTAAGCTGTGAAATATATTTGTATCGGATTAAAATATTTGATAAATGTCTGTAAATTTGATTGGACGACAAGGAATTTAGATTATTCTGTTTAAAAACATTGCATTTTGTAATAAAAACCCTTAAAGAATATAGTTTAGGATTATTATTTCCGTAGAAATTATTGCATCAAATACAAAACAATATGTTTTCTCTATCAATAATAAATATGAATGTCTGGGAATGTGTCTGTTATGGCGCTCTATTAGACAAACCGTTTGACCTACAGTTACTAAAACAAGTTACTATATACCTTAGATCACGAGAATGCGCTCACTGTAGCGACTTTTTAAATTGTAGAATTTTAATTAAAAATTAAATTGTGTTTTTTCGCTACAACTACTAAAAATATTACAACATATCCATACAGAATTTTCTTAAAATAAAAAATACCTAATTTTTAAAAGCTTTTATTGTTTCATAAAATATTTAGTCACATGATTATCTGTCTTTGTTGAAAGGTAATGAAGACATCTGTGTAGTTTGCATTACGAATAAAAAAGTTACAATACCTTGACATTTGTAAAACAGATGAGCTGCACTTTATATTTTAAATAGTGTTCTGATTTTATGGTGCTGGTATCCATTACAAATATTTATGTACATTATGGATAACCATGGAATCACCATGTAAATTATATTATGGAATCACCATGTAAAATGCTATTAAAACCGTGTACATGCATACATTTTCAACGTCAATTGGAGCAACGCAAGGACGTGAATTTTAAGCAACAGTTGGGGTAACACAATGCATATTAGAGAATTTTAATTCATCTATTTTATTTTTATTCAAAAGCACTTCTGAAGGAATCGAAATATCTATTAATTAACAATGTTTAATTTTAAATTTATCATACACTTCGAAAATAAACAGCATCGTTTGAAATAACCGGTCGAAAACATGTTAAGTCTGACACTATTAGCGTGAGGAAAAAAAACTACTTAAAAGCTATGTACTTGAAACTATAAAGGTACTTTAGAAAATTTAATCGAAAATTATGAAAATAGGCAAAAAGAATATGTACAGCAAGAAAAAAAATCAAGAGAAATGGACAGGAAATATCGAATTATATCAAAAAACTATTTACAAGTTTTTTTTTCTTACTCTGTTTTTGTTTTATTTTACAACAGCGTAAGAAAAAATATTAATAAACCTTCCTTTAGAATAGTAAAATAATATTAAAATTAAAAACGGGAAGAGTAAAATAAAAACAAACGATTAGATTTCTTTTTTAATTTTTTGTTCTGATGAAAAAGGCTTTCTGTCGGAAAATCCTACAATAAATCACAAAGAATTCCAATAGATAAGATATAAAAGAGTATCGGAAATAGAAAAATAAAAACAAACGATTCGAAAAACTCAGGCAGATGTTTTCAGATTTTTCTTATTTTTGGGCGGAAAAGTTAGTTTTTAATTAATAAAAAATTAGCCACTCAATTAAGCGGGATAAAAATTAGCCTATGTTCTTCTGAAGACTGTAATCTATCTATGTGCTAAATTTCATCCAATTTCCTTCGGCCGTTCTGGCGTGATTGAACCCCATCATCCATCCATCCAAACTTTCACATTTATAATAGTAGAATAGATACAGCATTGGGGAGATGTTGTGAAAATTAGACACTGGATACTTCTCTCAGAAAAAAGAAAAGCCCGGATCAAAAACCGGAGCAGAAGTATTATTTCCGAGACATACTCGCTCTAATCCGTAAATCTAAAGGCAGGGTATAAAAAGGCACCGATGTCTGATGAGTAAGTACACCACATTTCTCGCCGGCATCACAGTCTCATCACTAGACGCGTACGTCTGGGATTCGCTGACCGTGAAAGGTCAGATATCAATCTCTCAAATGCTATAATAGGTGCTGTATATTTTCGTGGCGGACCACCCTATCCCCGATTGTCACAGTGCGTCTGCCTGAAGGGTTGATTTCAAAATCAACTTTTTTTGGGGGTGCGCAGTGTATTATGGTGTCGTTCTTCACGATTTCATATATAATATGGTTATCTTCAAAGCAATTCAAATGGATGGAAAATAGATTTATTTGACCATTAAAAACAAACAATATTTCAAACTTGTAGTATCCAGAAAAATAGCCAGTATCTGAATGATGATATCAATATTTGTAATCTTCGATATTTGTTGTTCTTTTATTATTTTTTTATAATCAATATTTTGCCTGTTTCATTTTCTGTTCATTGAAAGCATTATTTATTATCTCTATGCTTTTTAATACTATTAATCTGTTGTTACTTATGTCTATAGACAAGCCTCCCGCTGATACAGCAGCAGATTTAAGCCGAAAGGAGCGTCTCTTGTTTTTGAAGTAGCGCCAAGAGTACGACTTAGCTACACACTCACCACATTTGCTTGCACAGCCCCTTTTTACAGCCCCTTTTTACAAGGGGGGCACAGTCACACATCTCACAGATAACGCACAGAAGAACAACCATGTCCGAACCGGGATTCGAACCCGGGACTCCCAGAACACGAGAAAGACGCGCTACCTCTGTGCCAGAAAGCCGGCACTATTCATCTTATGGAATATAATAATTCTTTGATTTGATTAAATCAATTTAGGCTATAATTTGCAATGAACCTAAGCGACCTTTGAATAATGTAATCTCAAAATAAAGCAATAATATATATTTATATCAAACTATGCACACCAGAATTATGCTGAAAGGGGGAAATAATTTGTAATTTAATAAAAAATTTCCGTGAAGAATAAGTTCATCAAAAAGTAATAAGACATTTGTTAGATCTCACCCCTAAATATATTTAAGATTTCTCCTACAAATATCGTTTTTTTTTTTTGTTCTTGCTGGTAGATCATGGCATTATTATAGCAATACTTATTAAACGGAAAACGCCTACAAACGGCTAATTTAAGCGACTTTTGCATAATGTAACCTGAAAATAAAGCAATCTTCTCCCACAAAGATCATTGTTTTTTTTAGTGGTGCATCATGGTTGTCGTTAATTTATTTATATTATCATATTTCCCTAATTAAAATCAGATATGAAAAAAAAAACGAAACTCGATTAATTCAATCCATTAAATTCACCATTTAAATGTCCAGAAGATATTAAACCTATTGCCATTCAGCAGAGGAGTTTTTATTAATGGCACTTTTAAAATTGAATAGGTTAATTTCTTTTACATTTTAGCTACAATTTCAATTTTTCGGACATTATAATTCAGTGAGGCCACAGATATCTTCTTTAATTATATTTATTATGACATAAATCCGATAAAAGCCCCCACTGATAGCCATTTGTAGGCATTTTCTAGTTAGTAACTATTTCTATAATAATGTTAAAAATTAAAATTTCGAATTGATTGATTAGCTGAATAGTCTTCCATTTAAAACGAGAAATTCTTTCAGGATGTTCTAATCTAGTCTGTCTAAATCCGACTTCACAGAAATCGATTTTTAAGAAGCATAATAGAAATCTTTTAATTTTACTTAAAAGAACAAAATTTGAGAAATTGAGCTAAGAATCTCCCGATTTCTAGTGGTAACTTAAAGGTCTGTTGAAAAATTTTAATTTCGCTGCTGTCATAGAAAGATTTGCTTGCTGACTTTAAATATAGATCGTATTCTGAAATATATGAAATGATCGTATTCTGAAATATATGA
>JAOUZG010026641.1:10840086-10852365 GCA_026289955.1 Argiope argentata | reverse complement strand
ATGATCGTATTCTGGAATACATGAAATGATCGTATTCTGAAATATATATATTTCTCAAATAAAATGCCCAGACCACAGAACTATAGAAATAAATACAAAATAATAGATTCTAAAAAATGGAATATCTGTTAAAGGAATAAATATATCCGCATATGAATTTGTTTTAAAACTATTTTCTTCCTTATTTTCCCTTTCTGCTTTTCCTTGATTATAATTTAAAAATAAGATTGTGATATGCAATATAGTGCGTTGAAAACATTATGCTTTACTGTCACATAACGGCTTTTTTTATGCTCTAATCACATGAGATTTAGACCTATTATTAGATCACTATGAACTTCACAAAATATGTATCAGAAATATTATAGTTTATAGATTTTTTAAACCCTTATTTATTTCCAAACTGATTTCTTTTGGAAAATTTGACTATTTATCTCATTTGGTCGTATATTCATTCTTAAGTTTAAAGATACAAGTCCACTGGGTTTGAGTTTTGAGAATTTGAGGATAATCATTTAAACATTATTAATGGCCTTTAGAAGATTTTTTTTCTTGGAGAATGAAGGAAGAAAAATGGAGAATGGAAACAATAGAAAACGTCAATTAATTATTTTTTCCTTCCTTTGAATGTTTTTTTTTATTGTTTTCAAAAGGTTTTTCTTCGTCGAATGTTTTTATTTTTGAAACTAATCATATTAGAACTCAGAATCTGATCTTTTCATCTGTATATTTGCATGAAAAGCGTTTTATAAATGTGTATCAAATATTTTTAAATAGTTTATTGAATTCTGAAACGATTTTTGATGTATTACGGCACAATCAGAAGAAAAATAAGTTTTATTAGAAATACTTTTGTGGTAATTACAATGATGCTCTGTTATTATTCTATATTAAATATGTTAGATACATATTAGATATATAATATTAATTATGTTAAATACATAATGCTGTAAAACGGTACATATTCGCAATGTGAAAAAAATGTTAATAATTATATAATATATAGAAAATGAATATTCTTAAGTAATTATAGAATACTACTATATTAAATATGCTAAATAAAATATTTTACTTAGCAAAATCTCATATCATTATATTCTGAGAAAAATATAAATGTTTTATGATATAAAATGGTAGAAAATGTATTCATTTGAAGAATTTTTAATTTATTAAAATATTTTTTTAAAAATTTGTGCCTCTTTATTTTCCCAATCTATTTAAAATTGTTTCGAAGAATTGGCATGAATTAACCCTCAAATAGTTCTTTTAAAATTAAATTTATAATGCTTTAGAATAAAACTCCCAGAAACAATATTTGACTGTTTTTCTGATTCTAATGATTTTTCCAGAAATTATTTCCACATTTCATTTAAAATTTGAACTTCTTTGTCTAGAACCAATACGGAAAAGAGACTTAGAAATTATACATCACTCGACAACAAATGTAATTAATGCAATGTTCGTTTAAAGATTTCAAGAAACACTGAATTCCTTCGCCTTATTCTGTTGGAATCACAATTGAAGGAATAAAATAAGATAATCACAAAGACAACTCGAGAATGTATGGTAATTTGGCGCTGGTGCTCTGGGCAAATAAAATTCCTCAAAACGAGGTGTTTATTGTCCTTTTCTGCTTTATCCAGAGAAGGAAAAAGAAGAAACAGAGAGGAGGGAAAAACAAAGAAGAAAATGAGAACTTCTACTGAGATAGAACGGAAGAGAGGATAAAGAGTGACACACAGACATAAAGCATGTCGGGTTAGCGGTGGGTGTGACGTGAATCAGTTCTCTGGTTTTGTTGCCAAGGTGACTATTATTGGCTGGAAGTTGGGGTTTGCCACATTTGGCGAAGTGAATTCGATGGCTGATTATTTGGCGACATCAAAGAAATGATAAAATGTCTTTTAAATAAATGACTACCTACTTTAAATACAGTATTTGAAATTTGAATTTAAACAGTACTAGATATTTGAGCAAAAAGTTAATGATAATGTATAATATGTGATAATTAATAATGTGAACACAAATGATTTGTACTAGAATATGAAAAAAACATTTAACGGCACTGAGATTTTTTCAATATTGATAAGTAAAGATGCTTATAAACCAATTAAAACCTACTTTGGTTTCAATAATGTCATTAAGAACATTTTAAGATAAATAAATAAAAAATTTCACAAGGAAATTTTAGGATAAATAAATAAATAATTTCACAAAGATATTTTAAGATAAATAAAAATCTCATAAGAACATTTTAAGATAATTAAAAATTACATAAGAACATTTTAAGATAAATAAAAAAAATTAGTAAGAACATTTTAAGATAAATAAATCAAAAAAATTCACAAGGGCATTTTAAGATAAATAAATCAAAAAAATTCACAAGGGCATTTTAAGATAAATAAATAAATAAAAATCATAAGGACATTTTAAGATAAATAAATCAAAAAAATTCATAAGAATATCTTAAGATTAATAAATAAAAAAAACCCTTAGGACATTTTAAGACAAATAAATAAATAATAAAAATTCAAAAGGAGATTTTAAGATAAATAAATAAATAACATATTCAAAAGGACAATTTGAGATTAATTAATAAAGATTTTTTTAGGACTGGAGATTCTAATAACATAATTAAGACTTTATCATCTATTTTCAATTTTAGAATTCTGAATCTTATCACAGTAATAATGAACATACACTTGCGCAGATGTGTTTAATTTCATTGTGAAGCAAATCAGTGTAAATCAAATAATTAAAGCAACGAAAGTATTATAAAATACTCTCGTATATTTTAGTAAAATCTGTTAAAAAATTGGCTACCTCTTAGTCCGTGCATTCCCACGTATGTAAACATTATAATTCAAAAATACAAATAAATGAAATTTGTTTTGGTTCAAAATGTAATTATGTGTCATTTTGTTTCCAAGCTGTTAAAAATAAGTCACTAAATATGTATTGTTGGTATTCTACAGAATATGCCATTTTGTTTCCAAGCTGTTAAAAATAAGTCACTAAATATGTATTGTTGGTATTCTACAGAATACAGCAGAATACATACATACTAATGGAGTACTCTAAAGGAATAAAAAAAGCTCTCATAGAATGCACGGCTTTTTACAAAGCTCACAAATATTATCTGCTTTCCCTGTATAAATTTTTTACTAGGAAATTTTGTTTCAGAGAAGTGACTCCCACTGATATACCTGTAATTATAAAATGGTTTTATAACACCAGATATACTTTCCATACTTTCAGGTTTCGGATAGAAATCTACAAAATTTGGTAATTTATTTGTCCTGAATGAGTCAATCTTATTCTGCAAAAATAATTTATTTAGGACTCGAGTACAATGGAGAGTCTATAATTAGAAAAAGCAATGAGAATAAATATAAAAAAAAACCCTCTGAAATCTACAATTGCAAATTTCACGTTATCATGTGAGAATATTATTATTTTTAAGTCATTATTTGTCTTTATTGATTTAATTGCTTAACCTGTTTTACCCGGTTTGAAACATTCACGATATTTCTCTATCGGTCTCTAGACCTCTCTCTATTATATATAATTATTTTAAACTTTAGTTTGCAATTTTTCTAGCCGACAAAATTTTGGAGATCGATCCATTTTGAAACGGGAGAAAAAATAGTTTTTTTCTAAAGATCAACGGCTCGTCATTATTTCAAACCGGTTTAAACTGGTTATGACTTAAAGTAAGACAATTCGTAAGAATTCAGGGAATGAATAATTTGGAAAGCAAGTGGTTAATTTAGTTGGAGATAAATCATTAAATGTGACAACCTTCTGGATTACTTCCTAATAACTCTAAAACCGAAGAATTGATGTCTCAAAAGTGATAAAACACCAATTTGTTGTCAACTCATTTTGAGGCTTCAAAAACCTCAAACTAAAACTACGTTATGTTCTCACATGATAATAAAATCACATACACTAATAAATATACTATTATGAATTTGCAGTACTGCTTCTCTGCATAGTAAGTCTCATAGTAAGAAAGATAGCCTAAAATATATAGTAATGGATGCTGAATCAATAACCCTGAACTTGGTAACAACAATGAAAGATCCAGAATATTCAAGAATCTCGACAGTTAATACGCGAATGCCTAATTTGTTCTAGAACTTTCTGTAGCGGTGTCTAAAAAATTATGGGAAACCTGTCTGTAATTGAAATAGAGAGGGGAGTAGCCGAGTTGAGCTCAAGTGAGTAGTTGAGCTTTGTTTTTCTTTGAAGTTATCTCTGAGCGCCTCAAAGGTTTATGGTTGTTTGCTATTTCCTGTTTGTGTGTTGACTGCTGCAAAGTCTGGTTGTGCTCGTCTCGTAAGAGATGACAAACATATACATACATTTGCTACTTATATTTCATGCTTTTATACATTTATACATTTGCTACTTATATTTTGTGCTTTTATACATATATTTCGAGCTTTTATGCAGATACAGAGGCGTTATCCGTTACCGACCTGTTGGATTTTCATTTTCCACTTACCGATGCATTTTTTTTCGTAACAATATTTATTTATCGAATGCAAAAATAAAAATGCAAAAAGTTGAATCTAATTCCTTTGAAATATTTATAATGAGCATGAAACCAATGATCATTTTAACACAAGTTGTGCAATGTAATGTCTCAGTGTCTAAAATTCAAACTCAAGCGTTACTTTTTCAATTCTTTTGTTAATCGGGAAAACTTGACTTTTCATTCTCGAACTCAGATTTCGATAACAAACTAATACTAATCATAGATACAATTTTTAATCAAATTGGTTTGAATAAACATAAATGGCCAATGATAGTCGAAGGGAATTAACAATTAATTGGTAAAATACTTTAGGATATTTCTTTTACTTGGCAAATTATGAAAGAAATTGAGAACTGTCATGATGATTCTTTGTAAAAAATTGTGGGAATTTCCGAAACAGGAATCTATTTTTAAAAATTAAGTCTCAGTTTTGAAGTTCTGATTTGGAAGAATTTGTTTACAACACTTGCCCTTTAATTGAATACTAGCCAACATTGACGATCATACTTTCGATCACCTTATTTATAATATTAATCTAATCGAGTAATTTTGAAGAAATGGATCTTATAACAATAAAATTTAAATTGTCGATGCAAATAAGCATAGGGCATTTTGATTTAGTTATATTTTCAAAAGGGAGAAAATTGGCGAAATACGTCTAGATAATGATGCTGTAGGGCTCTGTCAAGTCATTCAGCGGTTTACCTTGTAGCTAGAAATTGATGATGGGAAAGGGAGGCGACCATTAATGGCATATCTAAAGGCCTTATGCTCTCATATGAACTAAAAATTGGCGAAATCGAGGGAATAGTTGGGACTGGATAAGTTCTTCAGTTAGTTAAATATTTTAAAAGTATAAATTTAATAAGTATTTTTTTCTGCACTGTATTTTTAGAAAAGAAGGTAGAAAATCCGGGTTCACCATTTTTTAGAATTTCGCAAGAAGCCGCAAATAACGCAGACAGAATACGTATTAAAATAATAAATCTCATAACACTCCAAGTGTCCAACTTTCATTTTTGTTTTCTGAAGTTTTGGCTTCAAGAAAATAACACTTCAATTGTTCACATGGCACTCTTTTTTCTTTTTTTTAATCACCATCTCTCTTCATTTTTCATTCGTCTCTCTCTAGTCATCTAACCTCAACCCATCTTGACATCTTATTTTCGTCTTTCCTCTGGCAAACATTGCCAGGTCGTCTTTAGAGATCGATCCCCACTTTTGTTTCATTTCTTCTGGATATTAAACTGATTTTTTTTTTTGTAATTTTGCAATTTCTTACGAGTTTTCAAATGAATGTAGACGGAACCAATTTGACGAATTAATTGCACAGACTTATGAATCGATTCGGATTTTCACAGCATCTTATAACGTCTGTCATTGTAACATGTCGATTGTTGTGTACTCTTAAAATCATGTAGATCTTTATTATAAACTGCTTTCGCTTCCTTAAATGTCGATACACCTGCTCATTAGAGAAGTTACCTTAAATGCATAGCTTAACTCTTTACTCATGAATTATTAAAGCGTTGAAAAAATTGTTTCACGGTGGGAATAGCTTTATTTAATTATCAATTGGACGTTTATTGAAAGTTTTATATTTTGGTGTTTTTTTATACGTAACCTTATATGGACTCGTATGCACTGAGACAAAAACCATTACAGTTGAAAAGCGGAAAAATTATTCGACGAGAAAGATGAGTATATCAACTCCATGAATATATATATATATATATATATATATTTGCCAAAAAGTATTTACGTTTTACTCTGTTATCGTTTTCTGAAAATGAATCACTCGCACTTCAATTCTGCTTTTTCACCTATTTGCATAAAAGTGAGGTTATTGTGAAATGTCATAAAATCATAGACCATTTTTTTGCGTTTTACAATCGCTAAATATATATTTGATAGATTAAAATAGTTTGAATTATTTTATAACCCTTAATTTGGAAATAAAATTGAATCAAAATTGCAATACCATATATAGGTTCATATGCGGTAAAGGGTAAATTTGTCGTGGATATTAAAACTTTAAAAAAATCAAAAATTGCTCATTGTTCTCTATAAAAAGGGTATTTTGTTTAAACAATTGTACGCGTTTTTAAGATGTATAGCAAACTGGTTATTAACAAAAAAATATAAATAATCAAAATTCTAACTTTTTTCAAAAAACATTTTTAATGCGATATTCTTTTATATTGCTGGTTAAAGAAATTAAGGTTTTAAATTAAAGAAACAAGTTTTCACGGGACTCTAAATTTAGAATCTGCAAGTCCATAATGTGGTCTCTGTCTAGCGTGCAGCTCTAATAGCAATCGACTGTCTAGCGTGGAGATTTAATAGCATGCGACTGTCTAGCGTGGGGGAGCTATTGAATAAAATCGGGAAAATCTGTATAGTGTGGAGCTCTAATAGCATACGACTGTCTAGCGTGGAGCTCTAACAGCATACGACGTATCTAACGTGGAGCTCTAACAGCATACGACTGTCTAGCGTGGGGGAGCTATTGAATAAAATCGGGAAAATCTGTATAGTGTGGAGCTCTAATAGCATACGACTGTCTAGCGTGGAGCTCTAACAGCATACGACTGTCTAGCGTGGGGGAGCTATTGGATGAAATCGGGAAAATCTGTCTAGCGTGGAGCTCTAACAGCATACGACGTGTCTAGCGTGGGGGAGCTATTGGATGAAATCGGGAATCTCTCTTTAAAGCGTTGAGCGAAATTCTCTTTAATAAAATGGAGATGCAGCAAAGCTTATAACATCGTATGAAAGATCTTGAAATTCTGAAAAGAAGATGCTAATTTTTCTTTCAAACATTTAAAGTATAGATTCTCAATTGGTGTCTGAGAATTTCATGTGGCTGGTATCGAATCTACGGTTAGGTGGAAGGGGCATTAATATGGTAAAGAGAAGCAACCACGGTGTACTTATCTATTTAGAAAATTAACAAGTCCGAACTAGTAAATATATTTATTAGATTCTGTTACACGAATTTGTAGAGTTAGGATTTAGATTCTTTCACATATACAAATAAAACGAAATCATAAAATTTAGAAAGTGCATAACTCGCGCACAAAGAAGAATAGAATAAATTCAAAAATTGATACTGAGTGTTCTGGATTCAAAAATCAATACCCAGATATCTATTTTGGATCGCAAAGAAAGACATCAAAATTTTTTATTGCTTTTCCTTCATTTCTTTGTTTGGGAATAGATTTATTTCAAAAGCTCCTATTTATACTTTAAGAATAGGAAATAATCGGAACATGGTAATTAAGAATTGATGTTAACAAAATGGGAACATGACAAACATTAAAAAATTGTTAAAACTAAAAAAAACTAAAGAATCTCATTAATTTTGATCGTAGATAAAATTTTAATAAACAGTTTTTTTAGTGCATTAGATGATTGTTTTGATTTCTACGAGATTTTTTTCAGAAGGCAGGCTTACAAAATATAGATGATATGCAACAATAATTTGTATTTTTTAACTATTCTGGTTAAGAGAGGGGATGTTGGAATTATATTTATTTGTAAAAAGGAAGAAGGCACCAAAAAGTTTTTAATATGTAATCCGATGCACGGCAGTGTCATCATTACTTTTTCAAATATAACTGAAAAAATCAAAAGAAAAGCCATCGATCTGAAGTTTCAATTTATGCGAAATATACAAATACAATTGGCGTCTACTATATTTAGTTTCATGTCTTATAAGTTGACCTTGAACTTTCACCTTGCGAAGAAATCCTGTAAAATATTTATCCTTTGCAGACGCACTTAATGTCTGCTGTCATGTTTTTCAAACTAGACTGCAGCTTTTATTCTGTGAGAAACCATATAAAACATTCAGCCTTAGCAGACACCGTTAATGTGCGCTGTATTTATTGTTGCATATTTTGTTTTGTAAATTGATCTAGAACTTTTATTCTGAGAGAAACCATACAGTAGCTCATCCTTTGCAGACAGCCTAATATTGGCCGTGTTTTTACATAGAGATTTTATCTTATTAAAAAGACCATGATAATACATTAATTCTCAACAGATAACCTTCCTCATCTATTTTTCCCCCCTGATGAATGAAAGATATAAGAACTGTTATTAAACATCGTGTTATAGAAATTTACATAGATTAAAAATTTAGGTAAACTTCTTTTATTTTATCATTATTACACTTATTTAAATTGATATGTTATATAATTGTAAAAAAGGAGTTCAATAATCAAATTTCTTCTCACTTCTTGAAGGTACTACAATTCTAAAATTTTAAGTGCTTCTGATAAAAATACAGTAATATAATTTTCTAGAAATTGAAATTTGTATATAAGTCGTAATATTTGCTCATAAATTTGAGAAAATTAATTTTAAGATTCTATTATAACTATAATGCTGAAATAGCGTATAAAAAATTTAAAATAAATGTATTTAAAATTTGTTTGCCGAAACAAAATAACGAAAGTTTGAGATTGGCCTTATAATACTATGAAATTGAGCCTCAATGTTTATCATGAGAACGAAGAGTCATTAACATTAATTTAAAATTAAAATACAAATAGGATTACAAATCAAATATGCTCAAAGCGTATTTAACAACTCAAATTCAGACGATGTTATTTTTATACCCGTATTTTGGAAGTGGGGAAATTGATAAAAGTTCATATTATAATAAAATCGCATTTTAAAGGCCTTTTTTTATTTAATTCGATTTTAACCTATTTGATGTTAATCAATAATTGATATAATTAGTTTTTCTTTAAAGAATTTAGTAAAACAAGACACTATTAATATTAAATGAAAGCTAAAGCGGTTAGTTTTTTAGGAGTGATTTTATAACTAGAAGTTATTGACTGCAACTACTGAGGTTTTAGGTATCAAAAATCCGTAGGCGAAAAAAAAAACCCATATTATTTGCTCTAGCAGCTCAAAAAATCAACTTTTTATAACGCGTTGTCATTACATTTACAAAAGCCCTGATTTTTTTAAAAAATATTTAATGACTACAGCAAATAAAACCAAGAAAAATTAATATTTTTTTATAGTTTAATGCATTGTTATCTTGTGTATTTGTTTTACTTTGAACGTTTTAATCTTTCTTTCCAATAGCAAAAATGATCCATAAATATGAAGGTTTTTGAATATCAAATCCCTATAAATCAAAAATTGTATAATAATTTTTTAATTATCAATACAAGACTAGAAACACATTTATTACGTATAGTTAAGAAATCTGTAATTTCAACTCAAACCGCTTATTATCAGGTCAAAACATGATGTGGCTCTGGGGATGAGGTTTTTGGCGTCAACAAGAATCCGTAGGCGAAAAATAAAAATTTCATTATCTGCACGAGCATCTGAAAAGAAATCAGCTTTCAATAACATGTTGCCATCCCGTTTACAAAAGCTCTGATTTTAAAAAAATAAATACTACAGCAAATACAAGAATGTCATTTTGAAAGAAAAATGTCATTTGTCAAGAAGTCAAGAAAAATGTCATTTTGAGCGCGTGATTATATGAAATGAAATAAATAGGAAGCGTGATATTTTTTAAAAACAATAAATGCGAGACAAAGTTTTTTTTGGATCGTTTGCGATACCAATGTGACTCATTCAATGAAACGATTAAAATGAATAAAAATATAATTTTACTCGCACGAGCACGTGGTGCTTGGCCGTTCAAGAAATGATATTCTGACATGATACATTGTAATATGCAAAGCCGATTTCATTCTAATCTTTATTTAACTTCAGATAATCTTTAGTCAGTATTTTATTTTTATTATTTATTTGAATGCAGGTTATCATTAGTCAATATTTTTTATCGTTTAACTTCCTTATCTTTTAAATTATTTGAACGAAAAATAAATGCACAAGATTGAATAAAAAACGGATTGGGACGATTCAATTAAAGTTGTTGGCAGACCATAACAAAAGCGTGACGCACCAAAGTTGAATCAAATTAAGCGTTTAAATGACCAATTACATACATTTGTCATGCCATCAGCTAATCTTTTTTGCAACCTAATCTGTATAATATAGTTGGGATCAAATTATCGTCAAATTATATCTGTTATGACTGTTATTCACCAAAACGTAATATAACTATAAAGGGGGAAAAAACCCTAATAAATAGAATTTTTTTTTCAATTTTTATAAGCTTATTTTCTTTTTATTGTCTACTGATTTTCAATCTGAAGAAAATAAAGAAACTATGTTCACGGAGCGTATTATTCGAAATAAAGTATCTGAATTCTTGTAAACATATTAATTTGAAAATTAATAATAGCAGTAAGAAAATAAATCTATTGTGTTAATATCGTTTCTGCAATAACCCAACATGATTTAATTATAATATTAATTTTTAAAAAATTTTGTAGTATAAAAAAGAAATAAAAGTTTTTGTAGAAAATAAAGTAAAATGATTGCAGAAAATTTAAGTTAATTTTTAAAAATTCTTTTAAAAATTGTGATCAAAATGGAAAAAAAGGTTTGAGGATAGATTTTTTTCAATCTTTGATATAGTATTGCAAAAATATTGGCGATTTTTGGAAAAAAATAGGAAATTTTTATTGTTTTTGACTTATTTTATCAAAACATTAAAGGGCTCCATATTACTAAAGGCAAATAAGAATAAAAAAGTATACGGACAAGCAAGTACAACATTTAAAGCAAATATAGTTATTTTTTGTTGTCATAAATCATAAATTTTATTATATGTCATTTAAAAAATGTGATATAAATGTTATATAATTACTTAATAAACTACAGAATATGCTAAAAATGATATAAAGTAATCCTATAAATCATTAATTACACGTGAATGAAATTTTTACTTCTGAAAATGCAGAATCATTGGTAGTTTTCAAATTATTAACCACGATTTGCTCATAAAACTTGCGAATGGAATCACAAGCATGTAATGTGGCATTTGGAAAATTGTATTTCAATAGATGCTCTGTACCTGTTGCCTTTTGTCTGTTATTGAGCCATAAGTTGTTTCTTGCATTTGCAGAAAAAAATATCTTAAGATTTGAGATTTGATGTCCCAAGTAGGAAGGAATTCAATCTTACAATTGCATTAATCTTTTTACCTAAATTTTGAGTTAGTTCTTCCCATTGCTAGACAGTTCTTCACATTATAATCTAGAAATATTTATCCTTGCTTACATCATTCTTTATTCGTAAATATTTATCGAAAATTCTCTCATGTCTTTGATCTAGTCTCTAATTATCGATATTCGGACATATTGTTAAGAAAATTTCTAAACAATATAGCTTCTCAATTTTTTTCTTCAATTTTACATCAAAGATTATGACTATTTTCAGATACTTAACTCTTATTTATTTTCTTATCTTCCGAATTCTCTGCAGGCTAATTAAAAATTATCAGTCCTAATTTGAATAGGTGTACTTTTCTGTTAGCCGGACGGCAGCAAAAAAAATCACCAATTATTGTAGAATGCCTCCAAATTTCTTAGTGATTTTAAAAGAAAAAAAATCTCCAAATAAAGTAGAATTTCACCAAATTTCTTTGGCGATTTTTCGATGCTGCCCTGTTAATGGAAAAGCATCGAATACAGATAGTAAAGGTAAAAATATAGTCAATTTTTTTAACCTACCTCAAGCCGTCTTCTCAAAGCCTAACTTCAATCACAGTCAATAAGTGTGACAATCTAAATAAATAGTTTGATGATAATAATAATTGTAATCGTTTTTCAATTCCCACTTTCAGCTCA
>JAOUZG010026641.1:10790246-10839986 GCA_026289955.1 Argiope argentata | reverse complement strand
ATATATATATACTTGTTCAAATTTTCAATCGTTAAAATGATTTTTATTCATCCGATCACGTTCAAGTAATTTTTTTAAAAAACATGTAGTGGATGACATTTTATGTTTTTCAACTATAGTTTTTTCAAATATTAATTCATTAGTTTTATATTAATTAATTAAAAACTAAATTTCTCGCCAGTATAGTAGTTCTTTATAGTAGTCGCAATTGTTAGGTCGGGATAGCCCATTTGGTAGGGATTTGGATTCGCATCCTTTGAGCTGTGAGTTCGAACCTGGTCACAAAGTTCTCCATGTCGAGAGTAATACCACTAAGGGTACTGAGTCAAAAATGATCGTGATTCACGTGCTCAGGGGTCCATGGTTTTAGAAGCTACTGCACTTCTCCTTCCATTGTAAAGTGGAACACGAGAATAACAGTTGTAATTACTTAATGAAAATTAACTAAAATAAAAATTTTCCTGACTTCCTAAATTTTTCCTAATATCCAAAGTAGAAACTGATTTAAAAAAAATGGTTTTTTATATTGCTTGCTATATTTAAAGAACGCAATGAAATCATAAAAAATTACTTGGAGATTTTGACGACTTTAATAATTTTAGATGTTTGCAAGTCCAAAAAATGGATATTTTGAATTACATCTCTATCCAATCCATGAACTAGAACGAGAAATTATGAGAAGCTAGATAAATGAAATCTCTTATTCTGTCTTAAAATACATTTATTCTTTACAACTTTTTTCCTTTTAAAGTAAATTTATAAATTTTCCCTTCCATTTGGATGTGAGCGTCATATCTCAAAAGTGCAACAACTTGTATAAAGTATTTTTGCTTTTATACGGCACAGTTAATAAATAAAGAGTCACGGGATATTTCAGCATTCCAATAAACGAAGTGGCATCTTTTACAGTTGATGAAAACTAGAGCCACCCTTTTGATACCGAGTCAAAGTGAAAAGGTTTTGATAAAAATGCATACGTTTTCCTCTTCCAGAGAAAGATCATCTGCATTCGTACTCACATAATAATTTTTGTTATCTTTCGATCACAAGAGACAGATCATGGTTGAATTCTTGGAGTACGAAGCAATACTATCTATGCTCAACAATATCGTGAAACGCCAATTAAACTTAGGATGCCAATCAAAGATGATCAAGATTACGGTTGCCGTTCAATCACCAATGAAATTTCCAAATGTCATTGTTGTCCAAAAATATCAAACCAAAGGGATAAAAGAAATCGAAGTATTCTGTTTAACAGTCCAGTTGAGCGGAACATATCGTCTGCAAGTGTTATTGTTAGTTAATCTATGAGCGTGGATGCGACTCTCCTAATTGTTATGTATCTTGTCTCAAGAGATGCAAGCTAGAGATGCCTTTATTAAGGCTTAAGGCTAATCTTCGTAGTTTTTGGAATGACAACAACAACAACAAAAATGTCCTGCTGCTAGTTTTGTTTACTTTGAGATTTTGAGAGACGGAGAACAAAAAAGTCGACAAGCCAGTCTTTCCAATTATCTTGGGATTTTTATTTGAACTGGATAATCAAACCTCGCCATTGCTTTCAGATGTTTCCACATATAAAATAATTTTCTAGGTATTGTGGTTGAATGGTAGGATTGAGGACTAATAAGACCGAATTAGCAACATTAGGGTTTGTATCCGAGTAATATCGGCACTTGACAAAAGTAATTACTTATGTCCGGAGAATGTTACCTAGCTTATGAAGCTTTCACCATAAACTCCCCCGCCAGTAAGATGAACGACACATTAGCGCCAAGCGTGTGTAAGTTGTTGGTGATGTTGGCTTTTTTTTCTAATGCGCCCGGTGACTGTCCTAGAACAGAACTCGCAACATTACGGTTTGTAGCCAAATAACATGGTCACTTGATAAAAGTAATTACTTATATCTGGAGGTTGTTATGTAGCTTACGAGGCTTCCACTACATACTCTCCCACCAGTGAGTCGGTGGCGAGATGAACGATACATTAGCGCCAAGCTTATGACGAGCGTGTGTGAGTTGATGTCGTTGGGCTTATTTTTCTAATGTGCCTAGTGACCTTTTCTGCTGGTAGAAGACACCAGAACAGCTGTAGAAAGTTTTTTTTCAAGTCCGCGGGTCACCATTGCGGCTGAATGATTAGACTGTCCCAAGACCGAACTCGTAACGTTAGAGTTTGTAGCCAAGTAACATGGCCACTTGATATATGTAATTACTTATGTCCGGAGGATATTACCTAGCTTATGAAACTTTCACCACATTATCATGAATTCCTAATAGAAACGGTACAAAATGTTCATGAGTAAATAAATCCATTTATTCTCGGTACTAACTTTTTATCTAGATACTGGATACCATTATTTCTTACCATACGAGAAATCATTTATTCTAGATAATACATACTTCATTTGTGTTGATCAAAACTTACTCTCAGTTTATTATCGGTTGCAAAAATGAGGAATGAAATCCTAAGCGCTCTTCATCATTTTTTCAAATAGTATTTATTTAAAGTATTTTTTACGAGCACGATATTTTGTTGCGCAAACTTTACGAAAAATAAATGCCCTTGTATAAATTAATTTACTGTAGATACTGTCTATGTGTAGTTATGTAGAACAAAACTTGTTCCCGGTTTATTATCGTTTGCAGAAATGGAGGAAGAAATTCCAAGCCTCTCCTGCTCATTGGTTCAAACGGTGGTAAATGTATTTTTACAAACGTGGCATTTTGCGGTTTGTGACATTGAGGGATAAATGCCCAAATAGTTCTGGATTACACTTCCAAAGTTAATAAAATAAATCGTCGTGAAAGATATTCTTGTTATCTATTGACCGTTCTTGATTATAAAGCATCACATTTTGGACGCAAATGGTCAAAGGAGAGGAAAGGAATCCAAAATACATATTCAATTCTTTTCATCGTTATATGTAGTTCACCATTATATAACTTTAAATATCGCATAGTGTATGTGTATGAGAATACAGAGGGAAGAATGTCCCTTAAGTGTTACAGAAGAAATCATTTCATCGAGGCAAAAGAGATGAAATGATTTCTCCTTTGAATACTTAAGAGTGAACAGAAATGGGGACATAATTACTGATTAAATATAAATAGTGAAAGAAATGCTTTTCAAATGACTTATTATGTATTAGAAATTATACAGATTTTATGGATATTAATTAAGTAACCTTTAACTTTGATTTTTTAATACAAAGATGAAATGATTATCTGTTGATACGAATTATTTTTTACTTTCCTTTATTTGTTATCGTTTATCCTTTCCTTATTTGAATTTCAAAATCAATTTTGCTAAATTTAGTTTTATGCTAATACGTTCCTTCGGCCTTACAAATGTATTTAAAGGTCATCATTCCGTAAAAACTTTATGAACGTTATTCTGAAATTTTTGAGCGAATATTTAAAACTTTAAAAAGGAAATATATTTATTAAAAATTATAAAAGTAATCTCCTGCGAACTAAATTATAGATCATAATATATCTTTATCAATATATGTATTTTTTAAATTTAATAATTGTCTTTACACCTTCATTTATAAAAATCAGTTAATAAACATCTACGTATACAAAACCTGTTTTTGTGCTAGAAATAGGGACCGAATAAAAATATTCTGAATTTTCATAAATATATTGTTTGCAACACTTTAAAAAAATTTGTGTTAAAAAGAAAATATTTTGTGCATATTTTAAATTTTTAAACCTTTTGTGGCATTTTACTTAATTTTGTAAGCCTCGTGGCATACTTTGTGGAACACGAGGAGTTTTTTTTTGTGTGTTTTTTAAAATAAATAAATATACCATATATAAAAGATCTCAATTTAAAATAACTTGCTAAAATAACTCAATAAAATAACTTTACGAGGTAGCTAGAAATGGATTATCCAAATAAAGCAAAAACTAATCGAAGTAGAGGAATATTTTTATACATTTTATTTGTATTTATATTTATTACAGATAACTCAAAGAATGTGTGTAAAAATAATTCTTCTTGCATGTGTAATAGATCAGTGAGGTATTTACGAGCATGCATTTTTGCAATGTGATAACGAATTACAAGGCGTTCCATTTGCTCCTTTTTGAATATTGCTTTGCCATCGTTTTTTATTCATATCATGTATCTTGATGGTTTCATTTTAAATGCCAATTAAAAAAATGGAGCGCATAAAAAACAGATTTGATTGTAATCCCATTTTTTATAAATATTTTATCATTTAATTTTTTATAAAATTTTTTATGCGCAATTATTTTGGATCTAAACTGCTTTTAATAACTTCCATTATCACCTACCTATTTCTTCTCATTACTCTAATTATTCAACAGCACAGCCGGCATCCTGCCACAAAGGTAGCGAGTCTTCCTCATGATCTGGGCGTCCTAAGTCAGGGCATTGTTGTTCTTCTTGAGTGAATCTGTGAGGTGTATAAATGTGCTCCAGTGTAAAAAGAGGGGCTGTGCAAGCGAATGTGCTAATCGCAGTGTAGCTAAATCGCACTCTTCCCTAGTTGGCGATGCTCAAAATAAAAGACGCTTCTTTAGGCTTAAAACTCACTAATGCCTCGCCAAAACTTATCCATGGCAAGTGCCATAAGTAATAATAATAAAAGTTTACATTAATGTGAATCTGAATTAATTATTTATAAAAACAATGACTTCTTATTTAAAAAGGTTTTATAATTAGCACTGCTTAGAATAGTATAATGCCTAAATCTGGTACACCTGAACTAACAGCATGTGTTTTCATCACAGCCATCTGTGAGGTGAGTGAATGTGCTCCCCTGTAAAAAAGGGTTGTGCAAGCGAATGTGATAAATGTTTGTTATCTCTCATATGAGTTAGAAATCAGACTTCTGCCCTCGGTTGGTGAAGGGACCATACCCTCAGAAACTACTGCACCCCCACGTCATCCTCCTCCTCATTCAACAGTATCTACAATTTTTCATTATTGTACGGTTCACCTCCACATTTCGCCATTTATTATTCTCATAATGACGATACTTTAGCCTTATACCAGGTAGAAACACCGACTCATTTTCCTTCTAAATAATTTTTCTGTCTAGTAATATCTATTAATAGAATTTCTAAGTATCCCCAGCCATGCATTTCATAATGTTCCAGTTAACTTCGATACCGCTTTTGGAATTTATTTATTACAGAGTCATCCGAGGATGGCATAGTTTAAAAATATCGGATACTTAACCGATGAATTACTCAAATCAAAATGGTGAACTTTTGTTGGTATCAAATTACTAGAATGGGATGAATTCGTATATTATATTGAGATGAGATGCGAGTTTTTAAAATAGCGTGCTGAAGTTATTTTTATTTATGGGTTAAAATTGAAAGCATTGTATGGCGGGACTCTGGAGACTTAGTATTTTGTTCTTAATCTTTTATCACAGATGAAATTAGTTCATATTCTGGGAGGGAGAAAATTATGAAACAAACAGTGGATTATAAAGAAATAATGAGTTTTTAATTTCTAGTATTCGAAGCGTTGAATCATCAAAGAATCTGTACTCGAGTTTTTGATGCATCTTCATGTGTTAAACTTCCTTGAGTTCGAAAAACAATTTTGTAATAAATAACCACCTGTCTGTGATGGTTATTTATTACAAAAATTCTTTGAGATAACTCAAAAATGTTTTGAGTTAGACGGATGAAATTTGGCTTACGGTCTTTATATCAAATTTCTAGACTTCTATCTATTGTTGAGAAAAATTCGAGCAAATGAAGTCTGTCTGTCCAGTTGTTAAATAAGTTAACATAACCAGAAACCAGTATTTATGAATTTAACCAGTTATGTTAATTCCTTAAGTTAACATAACTGAAAATCAGCTAAAACGATATAATTCGAAGTACATACTTAGCATACACAGGTTGTACACCTATCCAATTTTGGGCCAAGGGTTTAGCCGTCTGTACTTTCTGGAACATAAAAACGCGATCACTCAAAAACACATACTTAAATATATTATGCTGGAATTTTGTGACCACAGTCGTAATTTTGAGTAATTTTTTTATTGCAATCGGTTAGGAAAAATGCGCCAAACAGACACATTTGGTTTTCGTGCATTTTTAGCTACAAGCCAGGAATTATTCGGAAAAATAAAAATTAAAAAAAAAATTTTTTTTTGTTAAGGATGACATGATCGATTCAGTAAAAATGCTAACTTTATGCCAGAGGTTGATATATCGTTGCAGTACGCAGATATTATTCAAGGCGTTCACTTCCTTATCAAAAAGTCACTTTTTTGCCGTTAGGAAAGAGCAATTTTATTGAAAAGTATGCAACAAAGTTTTGAGGTGGACCACACCGGCTGGTTAACAAATACGATTGTTTCGAATTTGGTCTAGCGAACTTTTTCTCCTTTTCCTCTATAGAACGTTAACGGTGAATTTGTCTCTATAAAAGAGAGAAATGTATTTATATTTGACAAGCGCTGACTCATATCCGTCTCCAACCTTATCAAAACACATTTGAACACAAGAAAAACAATTCTTACGTCACATCCTCCAGTATTTCAGAACCCGTTTGGAATGTATGGAATATGAGATATTACACCAAATTAGAACGGTTGAGGAAAATTGGGATCAGAATCAGCTCTATCTATAATTCAGCCAGAAGACTCAGATTAGCCAACATAGTCCTAAATTTCGTCCCGGATTGAAAATTTAATTCTCATCTTTTCTTTTTACAAAACCGATCATTGTAATATCGTTTGAAATCATGGAATAACTCTTTAGAATATAAATTTTATTTGCTCCGTGAAATCTTACGAAGTGAAAAATACTTATGGCCGTTGTTCTATGTTTTTCCCGATGAAGTCGCATTCTTCAAAGCTTAATACCGTTATCAATTCGATAACTGCATTAAATTTATTTGATACACACAACAAATTCTCTTAATTTTTCAAAAAAGAAAACAAATCTCTCTCTCACGCGCACACACACACACACACACACACACACACTATTTTATAAAAGTTAGAGGATAGATGCTACGTACAAATAATTAACGTTGGCGCGTGTCAAATTATTTTCATTCTTACGTAAATTTAAAATGATAATAAAAATAATTTTTTAAATAGACTCATTCAACATTTCCCTTCAAAGAATTCGAATGAAAAATATATTTATATAAAAAAAAGTGTTTGCAGCATTTTTTCTAAAAGTAAACATCATTAAAAACAAATGATTTTGAACTTCACTAGACTTAAAAAAACTAACTTGCTTAAAATAAGATACATTTTAATCTTTTTAAAGCTTGCAAAATCCCTCTACTAATAATAAACTAATCAGGAATAAAAAGTAAATATAATTTCTCAGAATGATGTCTGCCACATGGTGGCCATGTGGTTTTTTTAAAAACAGAATTCCTGAATGCATTAATTCTGGGAACTTAGGATGGACAATTAATATGTGTCACATAATAAATTCATTTTTCTAACTAAACGGAAGCAGCTA
The DNA here is from genome assembly GCA_026289955.1 of Argiope argentata. Classification (NCBI taxonomy): domain Eukaryota; kingdom Metazoa; phylum Arthropoda; class Arachnida; order Araneae; family Araneidae; genus Argiope; species Argiope argentata. The sequence continues at coordinate 10,832,505 of JAOUZG010026641.1, read as the reverse complement.
TAGATCTAAGATTAAAGACATAGAACTCTGTGAAGCTTGTGGCTTGTTTCAGAGAACAGCCTTTGAGACACCCATTAATTATTCCAGAAATAGAAGAAAAAAAGCACAAATATGGGTCTAAATAAGAACGGAATATTTTATTCGAATATGTTTGCTTAATTCATTCTTTTTGATGATAAATATAGGTCTAGTAATGAAAAAAATATTTAATGATCTATATAAATAAAAATGAATAGCGAAATGTGTTGCTAAGCGCAAAACTCGACAACGGCTCTATTAATGCCGCTACTTTTTTTGATATTTTTGTTAAGGCACGAGAAAGGTTCTTATAGAGAGAAAAAACGGACACATTGCGAGGATAACAGTAAAAACGACGTTTTTCTTACTTTCCCGCCATAGTCTTCATTTCTCCACCACCAAATGAGTAAGATTTCAGTTTTTTTTCTCCACGTTAATGAAGTTAGGCTTAACATGTTTTCGACCAATTATTTCACACGATTCTGTTTATTTTCATAATGCTTGATGCATTTAAAATCAAACATTATTAATTTTTCGGATTCATTTTGAAGTACTTTCGAATTAATATAAAACACAATAAAGGAAATTAAAAATTTCTAATCTGTTTTGCGTTACCCCAACTGGTGTAGAAAATTAACGTATTTGCGTTGCCCCGGTGGAAGTTAAAAATGCACACATGTGCAGTGTTTTGTAACTATTGACAACTGTGTTTTCATTTTTATTAAAAGTTTTAAAAATCTGTGTATAATACTTTTGTAGATATCTCGATCGATAAATAAAATAGACCTGACTTAATTTTAAAGAAATACGAGCTTAATTTGAGGTTTTGCTTTATTACAGGTACAACTGTAAATAAATTGTTTATAGGTTAGCTGCGGGCTTTTCAACGCGTGCGAAGTCGTGAATAAAAGCTAGTATGTAATGTTTATACATAAAAGTTTCAGATTAAAAAACACTATATGGACTATTTAAGTAATTTTATGATGTCAAAAAAAATTAAATATTTTTACTTTCTCACACCCGCAGTATAGAGAAAGTATAATGATGGTCAAAAAATTGGAGCTTGATATTTTGATGTGTCCAATTTTTTGATCTTCCGGTGTTCGTAAAACGCATACTTAGAAAATGTCTGTCTGTGTGTGGCAAAATACTCTAATGCTCCGAGTTTTTGAAATTTGGTAGGCACAGTTTTCATACCAAATTTGTAGATTTCAATCAAATTTTGAGCAAAATCCGCTCTGGGTAGGTAAGGTTGTACTTTTAGACACCTATCAAATTTTAGACCGAATCCAACAAAGGATTTACCGTTTGTGGTCTGTACTTTTAAAAACATATAAAATCAATAACTCAAAAACGCAATGATTTAAATATATCAAATTTTGCATGTAATTTTGTAACAACAAGTGTAGTTTTGTGTCACATTTTTATTTCAATTGGTTCGGAAAAATACTTCAAAAACAAAAAATCTATGTTCGGATACTATTAACCTCATACACTGGGTTGATCGTAAAATAACTCGTCAAGAATTACACTTTAGGTGTAGTTGACGTTGTTTCTCCTCCCCGTGACCAGCAGAGCTAGATCAGGTCCATGAACTCATTCACCCTGAGAAAGTCCAGTACCAAAAGGGGATACCCCCTCAAGTCCTGCAGGTGCGAGAATTATAGATTTTACGGAGTACCGTTCGTGAAGAGCTACCTCCGATTCTTAATTCCAAATTTGGAGTGGATTAATTCGAGAATTTTATTAAAATCTTTGGTATATTTTAGCATTGTTATTGGGGGGGGGGGGTTCTCTTCTCTATTATTTTCAACAATTTCTTCTGTCTCCATTTGCTTGTTCGCTAGGGGCTCACATCTATTCCTAAGATTTACTACCTCAGTTTTTTGGGTATTGGTAATAAATTTGGCAGTTTTTCTTTAGGGGGACAGTTTAAATTCATCATTCTGTTCACTATCGGGGGAAGCTTGGGGATTTAGACAGACAAAAGTTTTTATCTGACCCATTCTTTGCTCCAGTTTTCTCTTGTTTCTTTTTCATCTCCCCGAAGTGTAATTGGTAATGCTCGCAGTTTTCCCTTCCCATTATGTCATAATTCTTTTCGTTTTCCTCTATTTCTGGAAGTGAGAAAGTAATTAACTGTATACCTTTTTCTAACTCATTTCTTCGTTTGCAGTTCTTGCACTGACATCTTTCTTTTTATCTTTTCTTCCACATCAGCGCTATTGCAGAAGAAATTGGGTATTGTGCGTTATCTTTTAGCCAGTGATTCTTTTCTTCAACCAATCCCTCCCGAAGTTATGCAGGCCTCCTCAAAGTGTGCTCTTGTAGCCGGCCAGGGGGTGTACCTGGGGTGAGTTGGTGAAGTACGTCGGGAGTGTATACTTCTGGTAGGGTCACCCAAGGCGTGAAGGCCAATCCACTGTGGTCTGTAGGCATTGGAGCTAAGCCAAACTTCTGCCGCCGATGCACCAGGTTCCTGACCATAGAAGCTGCCCTTTACCCCATCCATGAAGAATTCATCCAATAGATGTAGTAAAAATGCTACACGTACCCTTCATCCGTTAGCAAAATTTTTTTGCCAGTTTATTACTTGCACTTGTGAGGAGGTTATAGGCATAGTACAATTATTGTGTTCGAAATAAATGCTAATAAAATTTACAAATAGAACGCTTCATACTTTTCCATGATTCAACATTACATTAAAATTGACAACCGACAAAAAGGCAGATGGCACATGGCTTTCGGAATGACTCGCACATAAGCAAAATAAATTATCAGCGATGTAAATGAATTTAAGTGAAATTAAATGGACAATATTTAGTGCAAGTGCTAACTTTTTTTGTCTTTACTTTATTGAATGATCATCTGCATAAGATATTGCCATTCAATTATTGTGCGGTTCGTCTCAGCTAAATTGTTGGGCATCTTATTCAGAGTTTATCTCACACATGCAGAATAGAATTATTATTAACAATGCAGATCAAGATAAATTATATATAATGGAAATTTTCTGTTGTAAAACAGTATTTATTTTTTTATTCAGAGAATGGACAAACGATACTCCGGTTACAAAAGCGAATATTGCGTTGTGAAAAAATATGGCCCCCAAACATTCGTCATTTAGTAGATCTACCAGCGCGGTACGTAAAAATAACAAATGAGGAACCACAAGTGAGCAATGAAGCAGATCGTTCGCGAATTGCAGATTCACGTGCTTCAGAATCTCAAGATCAGGATGCAGCAGGAGTCGAAAGACAACGCTTATCTGCTACCTGACAACGCGCATCAGAATCAGGAAGTCGACAGGCGGCAAGAATCGATGTAACTAACTATTCTTAACGGAAAATCGAATGGTGAAAAGTGCTCATTCCACGCATTTTCCATTATTCTCATTGACATGCCTTTTGATTACAAACGGCTGTAGTTCCCCATTTGATTTGCATTTTCGATTACCATCAATAAGGACCAAGGTCAATCACGGCAAATGTGCGGATTGAATTTAGAAAATCCATGTTTTTCACATTGGCCAGTTGTATGCTGAATGCTTACGAGTCGGATAGCCAAGAAATGTGTTTTTGATGAAGACTGAAAAACAAAATAAAGGATTGAAATGAAATCTGCTATGCATATTTCAATGTAAAATCTTTGCACCGAATTTTATCTATCTAACTCTTTTCGTTGTGTAATTATCGTGTTAATTTACATTCGAACAGCCAGACAAACGGATTTCCTTTTAATTGATTTTTTCAACCTTCTAGCTTAAAGCGCTTTTTGAGTTATCTTTGTGACAGAGACAGACAAGCGGACATTTTCTATAAATGTGTTTTTCGAACTCCAGGAGTCTAAAACACGGAGAGCTAGATTTTTTTTTACTATTGCTATACATTATACTACATATAGAAGAAAGTAAAAAAAAATCGGTAGGAGAAGGCGAAAGTGGATTAAATTACTATAAACATAAAGATTAAAGTGAAATCTATGCATGTTTCAATGTATCATGCCAAAAATAATTTCTTGAAAGGCCAAGTACCACGTGCTCTTGCAAGTTAAATTATATTTTTATCATTTTAATTGCTTTATTGAAGGAATCACTTTAGTATTGCAAACGATCCAGAAAAACTTTGTCTCGCATTGATTGCTTAAAAAAATATCCCATTTCCTGTTTATTTCATTTCATATTATCACGTGTTCAATATGACATTTTTCTAGGTTTTATTGGCTGCAGTAATTAACTTTTTTTAATCAGATATTTTGTAAATGCAATGCCAACGCGTTATTAAAAGCTGATTTTTTTGAGCTGCTCGTGCAAATAATAAAATTTTTATTTTTCGCCTACGGATTTTTGCTGACGCCAAAAACCTCATCCCAAAAACATCATGTTCTGGCATGATAAAAAATTCTAACTATCATAAAGCAGGTAGAAAAATAAAGTAAAAAGAATTTAATAAATGTTATTGATACTTCTCCTCTGTGTATCATTAAATTTCAATAAATGTATCCATTGTTTTTATCATTCCTAACTAAACAAGATGGCTATTTCAAATTTCAAACGATATTTCCAAAACTATTTCTTCTGCGGCAGCAACACGTCGAGTACCAGCTAGTGTATTTATGGTATAAACACACACAAGAATTAATATACCTAGATAAACACGAATATAATACTTTCATTCGTAATTGCATTGAGAATTGTAAGTCAAAATTTCAATTTTAAAATCAACATTTTACAGAAGTAGTAACAGATACTGGAGAAATATAGATTAAAAGAAAAATCAACTATACAAAAGATTATTGATGTTTTGTCTGACGTTATTTTTGTTTGTTAATTTTTTAGTTAGTAGTTTTTGCCATTATTGTTGTTTTGCTGGCATTTGGGTGTTTTAGTGTAATAACAAGAATTTTACTTTAGATTGAAGTTTTACCGCTAATTGAACTATCAGTAAAAGAATTTCCTTGTCTAAATCGTTTTCAACCTTGAAATACTTCAACAGTTATTATAAAAAAGAAAATATATCTAGGAATGATAATGACAACTTTCATTACGATTATAGCTCTCCAATTTTTTTTATGGTACCTTAGAAAATTTCTCATTAATATACCATTAGAAATACCATTAAGGTGCCATCAAAATATTTGTACGTTTGAAAATTTGAAAATTCATTAAATATGAAAAATGAATACACATCATTAAAATAATTAGTAGTTATGTTATAAAATAATATGAATACAGTAATGATTATTATTATTATTTCTTCAAGTTTTAACAACTAATTCAGTTGTAGGAAAATAGACTGTTCCTGACCTTCTTCCTATGCATTTTATTTCTTTCAATACAAATGTTAAAGCAATTCATTTTTAACTGTTTTGTTTTCCTATGAATTTCTTCCCGTTTACATATATACATAAAAGAAAATGACATAAATAGGAAATGTGTTTTTTGTTTTCATGGTGAACTTTTCCAACTTGCGTCAATGCTAATTTTATTCTGAATATTTCTCTTTTTCAAGAGCACTTATCAATAAATAATTTCCTCGAAAGATTATTTATTGATTTCCTTCAGAAATCTACAGTATAAAGTTGTTTTCAAAAACGTAGGAATCCAAATAAGCCACAAATTAATTTGAATCGGATACTTAATTTTTAATTTTCTTTCTTTTCACTGAGAATGAACTGATATTTGGAGATAAGTAACGACTGTGTAATTGATGATTGCATTTTCATTATTTATCATTCATCTTTCTGACGCAGTAAATTAATTGTTGACGTATTTTACAAGACAATTAGGTAAAAAAAATTAGTGGGAGAAAACATTTGACTTTCCTCGAAGTACTCCAATTACTTTCGTGAAGTTTCTACTTTCGATTTTATATTCTCGAGAGTATATGCTGAAGGGGTGAGGGGGTATGAAACTTACTGACAAAACTATATGACTGTAGGAGCGTGTTTATTTTGAAGAATTATGGGAACAAAAATCTTGGAGTGCAAAAGGCGCTATGTAGGGCCCGACTAAGGCAGGGGCATATGGGGCAGCTGCCCAGGGCCCCAACCTAAGTGGGCCCCTCGAATCAAATAGAAATTTCATTTTACGTTTCCTTTTTTAATGGATTTTCTTCATTACTAAAGTAGTAAGTAGTAAAGTAGTAAAAGAGGGAGGGCCCCAAAGAAGTTTTTGCCACAGGTCCCAACTGGGCTAAATCGGGTCCTGGCGCTATGTATTCCCTTTTTTAAACAAAAAGTTGGCTGAAAAATAAATAAATATCGAGAAATATTAAACGAGTTTATCTTGATAAATTTTGAATCGGAATACAGTCTTATTTATTAAAACTCTATTATTTTGCCATAATCTTCGCACCCTTTTCGTGCCCTTTGTCCTGCATGTACCGTATTGCCCATTTACAATTGAGTCGTGAGCTATTGAACAGAACAGGACAGCGTTTGCATATTAGAACGACATCAAGATCGATGGATTTCCCTATCTTCAATATGTGGTTACGGAACTCAGGAACTGAGACATATTCATTAAGTTCCGTTTTATTCTACGCGACAAATTTGTTTTATTAGTACAACAATGTACAATGCCATCGAATGCTGACTGTTGAAGATTTTCTCGACTGTTAAGATATTCAACACCTCATGGGCCCCACATATTCTCCAGATCTAATATATAATAAAAGAAAATATTTCGAATGAATTATGAATGCGATTGTTAGCCAAAATCATTCTCTAGCAGATAAAAAGTCTCCATGGATGCATTAACAAAGAAATTAGGTCAGCAGTTGATGGATAGAGTTGTTATCAATTACAGTTGGTGTCGGTTGGTTAGGATTTTCTGGCGCAAGAGCCATGTCTGGCCATGCTGCGCTAAGCTTATGGCAGATAAACAAGTTCACTGTTTAAAACATATGATATTAAACGATAAAAAGACAAAGTTTTAAAAACATTGAAAATTTAAAGTTGGAGTTTATAAAATATTTAAAATACATTTTGTCAGCCTTTAGACTGAGAAATTTTAAATTAAATAAGCATCTAAAGGATTAAAACCATGGGCATCGGAAAAATATACAGTTGGTGTATATGTTACTGTTAAAGTATATAATGCAGTTATTTTATAGAATACCTAATTATTCCATGAAATAACAGATCTTATCCGTTAAAGTGGGTAATATGTTATTAATTTGACAATTTAACTAGTTATTCTATGAAATAACTAGGTATTCTATAAATTAACTAATGAGAGACAGTTAAAGTGTAAAATAAACAATTTATCTAAAAGTAAATAACTAGGTATTCTTTAAATAAACTAATGATAGACAATTAAAATGAAAAAAAAGCAATTTAACTGATTTAAGCAGCGTATAAATGGTATTCATGGAATAGGTATCATGAAATCCTTTGTAACAACAAGGATTACTAAAATGACACTTGGAATTACAAAGAACATTATTTCTAAAACAAAAACGTTTTTTGTTGACACACTGGGTTTTACACGAACATTTTTTTAAATCCCTGACCAGTACTTAAACTTTGAGCTGTAGCAACCGACCGGAGCGATATTTCTACATCCGGTACTTCTTCGATTTTAATTAATTTTTGTTCGCAGACACTGAACTGCGATCGGGAATATAATTGTTTTATGCGGCCGTTTCTTGTGCCCAATTGGAAAATTCCTTCTTCGGTTATTTTTATGATGATAGCTAAAATAGATTTGGCATCACCTTTTCCTCTGTCAACTTTAGGCATTGAGATACGGATGGTAAAACCCACAGAGGCTTCAGAATGATATATATCCGACATTAATTTCATCTTTTTCGCTTGAATTTATAAACATTTTTTAGACCTATCTTTCTCTTTGCAGTAGGGATGGAAGATAAATGTATTTGTCGAGCGAGATATATGATATAGATTATTTTACACTGAAACGGGCTGCAGATCGTTATTCTATGAAATAACTAGTTAAACCATGAAATATAAGAGAGTTTTACACTTTAACGGACACGATCAGTTATTTCATGGAATAACTAAGTATTCTATAAAATAACGGATTTCATACTTGAACGGTAACAGATAAAAATTATCTCAATAGTTGGCATATCACATAATATTGCATTTGAAAAGAACGCGTGAACGGTGGGCACATCCCGTTTTAACACCTTTCTCAAAAATAAATCTTGTCTTTCATATGCTGTATTTTTTCTAGGCACAGAATAATATGAGTATTTTTTTAGAAGAGCTTCATAATTTCCAGTTTTTCAAAGAAAGAAACTATCTTTATTCTTTCAGATTATGTATGCGCCGATATTTAGAAAAACGATGTAGTTTTTTTCATCTCAAAATCGGTTGAGCTCCAAAACTTTGTTTGTCAGTTAGAAAAATTGAAAATTAAAGCTTAAAAAATTATCATGATATGGATAGAGTAGTCTTGTGATTATTTCAAAACCATTTAAACTGGTTAATGACTTAAAAATAATGTTCACGTATGACAACTTGAAATTTGTGATGTAGATTTCCTTTTTTTTTGAAGACCTTGATGAAAAGAAACTTTTTTTTAAGTTCATTAGTTTTTTTTAAAGTAAAAAGTAACAAGCACAAAACTGACTTAGATTATCTCTGCTTAAGATTTTAAAATAACATTGCAAGTAAATTTATCATTTGCAATTATTTGGAAAAAATAGCAAAATTCCATATTTTGGAAATTGAAAACTTTATCATTACACAATACCATTTTTTATTGTAAGAATAAAAATATCATCATAAAATACCATGCCGTACATTTTTATTTCTACAATGTTCATTTCACAAAGACAAAAAAAGAATATAACGGTAATTTCGTCACTGTGAACCGTTTTCGATGGATACGTATTATCTGCAATAAATATTTATACGAGTATAAATATGAAGTTCTGAATATCACTGATACAATAACTATTCTTTTGCGTTTTATGATTTAATAAATTCTACTGTCATCTGTTCTAATTTTATTTCTGTCTTCTCTTTCAAATGGCTACAAAATTACTCTCAATAAAAAAGACAGAAAACAAAAAAAACAGCTTTACTTCCATATAAACTCTAATGATACTTTTTTTATGACTTACTACTGCAGAAATTACAGTTAGACTTGACTCTGAATGGATAAAAGATGACGTATTTTCTTTCTCTAGAAGTCATTAGGAAACAATAGAGTAGTTGCACCGACTTTTTTTCCTCCTGTTGATGATTGTATTAATGACTTTTCTTTTAACTATTTCTTTCCTCTAAAGTGATTTATTTTTAATTTTTTACTTTTTCTTCCTTGTAGTTGAGTGGCTAAGTGAATCTAGCTCTCGTTAAGTTCATTCGAAATGTAGTCGGTTGTTCGAGTTGTATTGAAAGAAAGGTGTTTTTTTGTATTGAAGTATTGAGATGTCGAGAGAGAATGATGCGATCCTTTTAAAAATCTGAATCACTTTTCAATAATAAAATTAATCGAAATAAACCACAAAAATAATTTCTGAAAATCATGTTTTTTATTATAATATACTAATAAATAGAATGCAGTTTATTTCTCAAATTTTGGGGGAAAAAAGTTTCCTAAAAGCGATGAAAAAAAATAGCTCTATAAATGAACTGGAATTTCATTTACTTTCAAAATATTTCAAAATTCTTAATACAGTTTCAAAATTCTCTGTTAGTTGTGTTTAGTTTTCTTCCTTTTTTTGTGTGTGTGTGTGTGCTTTAAGCTGTGGCATTTCGCCATAATTTTTTTTCATTGCTTATGCTTTTGATTTTTTTTTTCATTTCTGCATTTTTCATAAAAAATGTCTTACATTTATTATTAGTGATACTTGGCCTAGACAAACTTCACAGAGGAGTTATCGAGTTTTAAGCCGAAAGGAGTGTCTCTTGTTTTGAAGTGGCGCCAACTAGGGCCAAAAGTACGACTTAGCTACACGCTAACCACAGTCGTTTTTTACAGGGGGGTACATTCATGCACCTCACAGATAGAACACAGAAGAATAACCCTGCCCGAGCCGGACTCGAACCCAGGACGCCCAGCTTTCGGGGAAGACACGCTACCCCATTGACAGGATGCCAAAATTAATCTTTTGGCAAATGTTATGGAATTTTTGTAATTAGTTTACTTTCTCGTTAGCGTAACATAGAGGAAGTTTCTCGTAAGCGTAACATAGAGGAAGTTTCTCGTAAGCGTAATATAGAGGAAGTTTCTCGTAAGCGTAATATAGAGGAAGTTTCTCATAAGCATAATATAGAGAAAGTTTCTGGTAAGCGTAATATAGAGAAAGTTTCTCGTAAGCGTAATATAGAGGAAGTTTCTCGTAAGCGTAATATAGAGAAAGTTTCTGGTAAGCGTAATATAGAGAAAGTTTCTGGTAAGCGTAATATAGAGGAAGTTTCTCGTAAGCGTAATATAGAGAAAGTTTCTCGTAAGCGTAACATAGAGAAAGTTTCTCGTAAGCGTAACATAAAGTTTCTCGTAAGCGTAACATAAAGAAAGTTTCTCGTAAGCGTAACATAGACAAAGTTTCTCGTAAGCATAACATAGAGAAAGTTTCTGGTAAGCGTAATATACAGGAAGTTTCTCTTAAGCGTAATATACAGGAAGTTTCTCTTAAGCGTAATATAGAGAAAGTTTCTCGTAAGCGTAACATAGAGAAAGTTTCTGGTAAGCGTAATATACAGGAAGTTTCTCTTAAGCGTAATATAGAGAAAGTTTCTCGTAAGCGTAGTATATCGAAAATATGACACGTCATGAAATTTTATAATTAGTTTACTTTCTCTTAAGCGTAATATAGAGAAAGTTTCTCGCAAGCGTAATATATCGAAAATGTGACACGTTATGAAATTTTATAATTAGTTTACTTTCTCTAAAGCGTAATATAGAGAAAGTATACTCGCCGTCCTAACATAAGAATTAGAGGTTTTGATGAAACGCCACGTTGTTTACCACTCTGAGGTAGAAAAACATTCTTTTAAATAGTCATACATCTGTCTAGGACAATGATAATGCTTTGAGCTAGACAGTTGAAATTTGGTAAAAGGTCTTAAAACTAAATCAGATTTTGAGTAAAATCTATACAAAAAAAGTCCGTCTATTTGAATATAAGTTAGTATGATAACTTACAAACCGAAGAGAGCTAGATAGATAAAAGTCAGTGCATAGTTTTACTATTTGTTGCATATACACTTGCTGAAGTTTGGATGAAATCCTACAAGAAGGTGACCATCTGTTGGTTTGTACCTTCAAAAACGTGTAAACGCGATAGTTAAAAAATACGACGATTTAAATGTATCAAATTTGGTATTGAATTTTGTGATTATAAATGCAGTTTTTTGTGAAAATTTTCATTGATTTAGAAAAACCTGACTAAAACAAATATTCTATTTTTAGATACTATTGATGCATGCCAGAGATTAATTGGCAAGTAATTCGATAGGAATGACCCAATAGATTCAGTAAAAAGGCTTAATTCAAGCTAAAAGTTTATATTTTGTAACTGTTGTTGTTAGTAATGGCAATTGCCATGGACAAGTGAGCAGACGGCAGTTAGCGGTTTTAGGCCGAATGAGCGTCTCTTGTTTTTGAAGTTGCGCCAACTAGAACAAAGAGTACGAATTTTACTACTCACTCATTGCAGTCATTTGCACAGCTCCATTTTACATGGGGAGGCATAGAACAACCATGCCCGAACCGGGACTCGAACCCAGGGGCATCTAGCTCTCGGGGAAGACCCGCTACCCCTATGCCAGAAAGCCGGCATATTTTGTAACTACTGTACACCATTGGCACGTTATGAGTTCCTTGACTTGATGAATTTATTAGAGAGTATGCGAGAAAGTTTTAAGGAGACCACTCCAGCTGGTTTTATTCTGAAATTTCCTATCAAATGGAGATATGTGTATAGAATAAGAATTAAGTTAATCGTTAATTCTTGAATTCTAAAGAAAATATTAAAATGTTGTCTTTACAAACAACATCTACACAAAATTTTTGAATTTGATTACATCAAAATACTTGAAAGAAATCAGTTTAAAAAGTTCTATTTCTATAGATGTGGTATTAAAGAAGTTTAAAAAAAAAGGGAATTGGTACCGTTATTTAATTTTAACCATTTATTCAAATTATTTAATTCAGTTATTTTCCTGAAATTTAATCGAATTTCAAGAATTAGGATTCTATTATAAAAGGACTTGTAAAAGATATTGAAACTTAGATTGTAACCCTTTGCGAAGGTCAAATAAAAATTTACGATTGAAAAAAAAAAGCAATCTGTTAGTCTTATCCTTAACAAAGCACAGAGGCAGATAAGCAGATAACCTTTTCACATTCTCTTACACAACGCTAGCAAAGAGAAAATAATATAACTGTCAAAAAAATGAGACTTCGTAAAATTTCCACTATGTAGACAGCCTTGAATAGTAACATTTCTTGAAATTGTTTATTTGTCTTTCTGATTATGAATTCGCAAAGAATGAATTAGATGAATAAATTATAATATCTGATCGCCATTGTAAATTTTGAATGAAATTTAAGAAAGAGAACCGTGTTTGTCAGTCCATTCAAATTCATATGAAAAATAATTTTGAATAAGGATTAAATGGTGAAAATTTAATGCCAAAATTTAAGATCTATTATATATATATATCATATTAGCAGTACCCGTATGGCGTTGCCCGTGGCATAGCATCCAAGAAGAAAAATTAGCTTTAAACTTAAGTCTAGCCTCCACCCGATATGACATGGGCACGTTGCGCAACATCAAACAAATATAAAAAATATAATTAGAAATTATCAAAAATAGCTACAAAGCAATTTTTGATAGCACGCATGCAGAGATATTTAGATTGTTACAAAGGTAAAAATATATGTCCGTTGACAAAACACAGGCGATCATTTCGCTCTTCAGGAGATTCCATTCTGTTCCCGCAATTCACTTACATTGCGATTTAAAGAGAGACTCATCAAAAAACTCTCCTTCCCTAAGTGTGGACATTATTTCTCTGATATTCGCTAATCGAACATTTCTTTCCTCTTCCGGCAATGGTTGAATTTCCTTTGGGGGGGGCATAAGGAGTTTTGAATCGCTGCTTAAAATCAGACGTGAACAAAGAAATGTATCTCATATGAATACCACAATCTTTCTATGGGCGTCTAAGCAGTTTGAGATTCGAAATAATAAATCTTTTTTATTTTGATATGTTGTTGTTACTTATGGTACTTGCCATATTGGACTAGCCCCCCCCCCCATTGATACAGTTGCAGATTTAAGCCGAAAGGAGCGTCTCTTGTTCTTGATGAAGCGCCAACTAGGGACAAGAGTTAGACTTAGATACACACTCACCACATTCGCTTGCACAGCCCCTTTTTACAGGTGGGCACATTCACACACCTCACAGATAGAACACAGAAGAACAGCCATGCTCGAACCGGGACATATATTAAAGTATTTCATTGTTAAGATGACAACAAAAAATGGTTTAAATTGTCAGTGGAAAAAATGTTAATAAGTAGGTGTCTCTTGTCCATATAAAAAAATGTTTTAATCCTATGAATTATTTTTGTATTAAAAACAGACTTTTATTTTGCCAACCCGGGACTCCCAGAACACGAGGAAGACGCGCTACCTCTGCGCCAGAAAGCCGGCTATTTTGATATAACTTCAATGTACTAAAACTTTCCATAATAGATGCATGGCCTTCAAAATGGTATAAATATCTCCAGTATCCGTTAACTATTTCTGGAGTTTTTGTGGTTCAAACCTACAGACGCTTTCAGGAGATTTCATTTTATATTATGTATAGATTATGTAGACTCTTCGTGTTTGTAAATATCGTAAATGAAAAGCACAACGAAATAAACCATTTTTAAAATTGTATGGTTCCTTTTAATTTTCAATCGAATCATTCAGTGCTATAGTGAATTTTATTTTAAATTTCATTCCAAACCTTTCCATATGGCGGTCAATTTCATTTTAATTTTCAGTCAAATCGTTTGAAGTGAAGCTCTATTTCATTTTCAACGAAATTGTTCGATAAGAAAGTCAATTTAATTTCAATCTGCTACCAAAACCATTCAGCGCGATGGAAGATTATATTATAATTTCAAACCGAATTATTCAATGCTATTTGATTCCGGAATTTATATATGGCGATCTTTCACAATACAGAGAGATAAAGCATGAAACACGTCGTATTGTGCTATTAAATTCAATAGATAATAATTCAAATTTATCGGTTGGTAAATTGGAATTATTCAATACTCGGTAAGATGTAAATCAAACCCTGACTCTATTACATTTAAAACAGATATCGTCTGACTCTTTAAATGTCAAATAAGCATTAAAGGGCATGTCTCTTTAAAAAAATAACCATGTTATAGTGTAAAAAGAAGAAAATGTTTACTTTATTTCACAATGAAATAAGATTTTTCATGCATATTTTATGCTATACATATTAAAAAAGTATATGTCTTACCTCTAATATATATTAACATATATTAAAGATTCATTGATAAGATGACAACAAAAAATGATTTAAATTGTTAGTGGAAAAAAATTTAATAAATAAATTTCTCTTGTCTATATATACAAAAAAAAATGTTTTAATCCTATGATGTTTAATTTTTGTGTTAAAAACAGAATTTTATTTTGCCAGTGATTAGCATTTAATGTAAAAGCTATGTACTTTCATTGATAATATTAACTTATATTTCTTGAAGAACAGATAAAAATAAGCAGTTTGAACTGAATTGAAATTACAGCCTTCTTAATTATACGTAATAAATGTGTTTCTTTCCTTGTGTTGGTAACTAAAAATCCTTATATAATCGTTTGATTTCCAGTGATTTTATATTCAATGACCTTCATATTTATAGATCAATTTTGCAATTGAAAAGAAAGATTTAAACGTTCAAAGTAAAACAAATAAAGATTAAAATGAAATCTGCTATTCATATTTCAGTCTATCCTATCAAAACATAATTTCTTGAATGGCCAAGCATCACGCGCTCGTGCAAGTTAAATTATATTTTTATTCATTTTAATTGTTTCATTGAATGAGTCACTTTAGTATCGCAAACGATCCAAAAAAAACTTTGTCTCGTATTTATTTATTTTTTAAAAAATAGTACATTTCCTGTTTATTTCGTTTTATATAATCACGCGCTCAAAATGATATTTTTCTAGGTTTTATTTGCTGTAGTCATTAACATTTTTTAAATCAGAGTTTTTGTAAATTCAATGGCAACGCGTTATTAAAATCTGATTTCTTGAGATGCTAGTGCAGATAATAAAATTTTTATTTTTCACCTACGGATTTTTGTTGACGCCAAAAACTTCATCCCCAAAATCACATCAGGTTTTGGCATGATAATAAGCGGTTTAAGTTGAAATTACAGCTTTCTTAACTATACATAATAAATGTGTTTCTATCCTTGTATTGATGATTAAAAATCATTATACAATTTTTTGATTTATAGGGATTTGATATTCAAAAAACCTTCATATTTATGGATCATTTTTGCTATTGGAAAGAAAGATTAAAACGTTCGAAGTAAAACAAATGCACACGATAACAATGTAATAAATTATAAAAAAATATTAAGCTTTTTTCCCCCATAAAACCATTACCTAATCTGCGGTTTTAGAAATAGACCTCCAACAAATCTTCGTTCCCGATTTATACCTGCTAAGCAAAACTTAACTCTCAGCTTTTCGCATCCATTTAAAACAGATCAGCCTAGAGGATCACATCAAACAACCCCGCCAAATCCTGCTTTTAGAACAAAATCTTTCCTCCCTGGTGGTATTTTTCATCCCCGCGCGTGTGCCACTTCCCCGTGCTTCACGAAACACAACCTTGCAAAACTCCCTTGCTAATTCTACCACGACAAATCGTATTACAAAGCAGCCCGGAGCTACGAGTGATCGAACACTAGGAGATGCATTAGGGTTCGGCCTGCAGCGGTGTTTCCCCGTAGGATAGCCCCTCCATCCCCGGCCTTTATTAGTATCATTACAACTTGCAACACTACCCCGGCCCTGTGGAGGCACGGTTGTAATTATTGAGCTGTAAGTGCAGAGGGTTGGAATGAAAGCAGGGCAGGTTTAAAGGCTGGAAATGGTGCTGCTTTGGAACAGTGGATGAGTGCTTTCGTCTGCTGTTTGGTGATCTTTATGTTGTTCTTTAATCAGGTGTAAGAGTCAGGTAGGCAGAGAAAGTATCGAAAGAGGGCTCAACGATACAAGGGACTTTTTAATTTTTAAATTCAAAAGAGTTTTAATACAACCAATTGAGCGTTGAATTAGAAATGAATGATTACGAATGCTTCGATGTTAAACTCTGCGAAATCGAGGCTTTACTTGAATACAATGCACATGCATTGATAAAATGGAAATATTTTATTAAACTTCATTAATTTTGGGAAAGGGAAGCATTAATTTGGAATTGAACTGTTAAGCTCAGAATCCCAAAGCAAAATATACATATGAGTTTTATTAAATATAACCTATACTATCAATGAATTTCTGTAATATTTTTTTAAATAAAATAATAATTAGCTTGAAATAACATACATCAACAGTACTTTCAATTTCTATTACTGTATTAAAGGAAAATGTTTGCATATGGTTTAAAGCACTGCTGTTTTGACTCGTAACTCTGCTTTCGTTTTTCGTATCCATTTATTTTGAACACAGGACAGAGAATTTTTAATGAGCGTACAGATGGGGATAGAAACTGATGAGCATATTTACAGATGAAGTATACTTAATTGATCAAATGACCCGTACATCAGAAATGAAATAGCGTAATCAATTATTGGTTGCCAGATTCCAAGTTATAATAAGATGAAAAGAAACAGGAAATACAAAACTTATTGGGAGTGGCAACAACTGCAGCGTCGACAGTTTAAGTTAATGCTATCGAATTCGTTAAAAATATACTTTAAAAATGCATACCTCAGAAATATTTTTATTAAAAAAAATAGAATTCTAATTAAGAATGAAGCAGATTTGGGCGTTTTGCAAAAAATTCAGTTATAAAAATATTATTACACAAGTTATTGCTGAGTTATTTAAAGTTTTTAATTCTTTCCACTAAATTTTGAATATTTAAAAAATGTGTTTCTTGCATAATTTTTAATTATATATTTCATTGTTGAAATGAAATTTTAATCATTTTCATTGAATATTTAATCGCATGGTCTTTTTAATTTTTGAAAGCTTAATAAATATCTTTATTTAAGCTTTAGTTCCATGAAAGGTAATGCGCAATTACATAATTGATTATCCTAACATTTAAGGTTTAAATTATTCGATGATATTATGAAGACATTTGGAAGGTCTATCTAAATATTAAACAAAGCAGGTGCAGGCTATTAAAATAACAGGGATTTAATGTTGAACCAATTTTAAGTTTAAAAATCTTTGCTGAGAATCATGGAAGCAAACAATGCGCAAAATATTTAATTACAAAAAAAAGAAGAAAAAAAAACCTGTCAATATTCTTATCTTCCAACCAGACAGTCGTCGAAAGTGGATAATGAAAAAGAAATATACCATGAATGAATTTAATTGCATTATATTCTATACGATCTGCATGTAGAAATTTCGGTGCTTTTTTTCGAATTTTTAAACTCGTATTAGTTTAGTACTTACAACAAGCGATTACCTAATGTATTTGTAGAAAATTTCTTAACAATATTGAATTGAAGATTACAAGTAGCTCTTCGTCAACTTTTGGGTTACAATCAGGTTATGTTACAAGAACTGCATCTTGTTAGTAAGACTGTATTTCCGAGGCAGAATGATTGGTTCTTTAAAACATTTAAAGAAACAGAGGGTTCTTTGTTTACCGTTGGTTGCTTTAAAAACCTTATTTTGTGAAAACTCTTCCATCTATGTGGGCCCGGTGGCTTAAAATCTGAAAGCAAGGGCCAAGTATTTTTCCTCTAGCTAAAAGTAAAGGTTTGAAGAGATAATACTGACTAAGGTTTTGTCTTCCTTATCTGATTTTAATTCAGATTTACTAACTTAAAATAGACCTTTCTTGCTTCAAAACCAGACGTTAATAAACATAACTGTAAATAATATTTCAAGCCTATATTTGTTAAGAAAGTGTGAAAAGAATTGTTAATTCTGAGCTGTCTATAAAAAAGAATTTATAATTGAAATATCTGCCACAAATTTTACTTATTATAAAAAATAAAGATTTCAATTAAATTTTTTACAAGAAAATTATGTTTTAACATAAAAAGTTTAGTATCAAAACAAATTAAATAGGCGTGGACGTTTATCTGTTATGAAGATTGTTTAGGCACAGTGACGGTCGAATTAAAGTTTAATTTTTTTTTAAAGTTTCTATTTTGAAGTTATTAAAATTGTTCATAATTGTTGAAATTAAAATCCAATTTTTAAAAATAAATAGGCGTAGAAATTGAATTATGCCACACCATAAAAGCAAAAAGAAATTATCATGGTATTTTGGTGTAACCTTAGAGACCAATTTAAGAGTTTTCGAAAAGAGGATATCCTTTTTACTTTTTCGTGTGCGAAGTATAGGAAAAGTTCTTTAATCGTCGAAAAATTCGAATTCGATATTTTGACGAATCCGAACGTTTTAGATCTCCCTCAGTTCGAAAATTATTGCTATGCCTGTTGGAACTATGCTTGTCTGTGATAAAAGTAAATCAAAACACTTTCAGCTAGATGAATCAAATTTGATGCATGTTCTTCACATTTAAAATTGTAGATTTCTATCAAATTTTGTGTAAATCCTTCTCAGAAGTCTGTCCGTCTCGCAGTTCGAATACGTATTAACACGATAACAAAAAATGAAGAGACCATGGTAAAAAAAAAATTGGTAAACAGATTTCACATCTATTGTTTAGACACTTTTCAAGTGGTGAGTAAAATCCAACAAAGCATAAAACATCTTCTAGTTTAAACTAAAAGCATATATTCAAATATTAAGTCAAGCAAAATATTAAAGTCGGTGTTCTTTTAATGGCACGTAACAGCAATTATTCTACTCAAGAACATTTTTTTCTCATTAAAACGTTTAACATACTTTAAAGTGAATTCTATTTATTTTATCTAAAACTGGATGAAAACCAAACACTTCAAAATTGCAATTTGATTTCTTCTATTTATCTTCAAACTGCAGTGTTGACTAGCTTTTCCTTTCTTTTACGTGACATTAGTTTGATCTCTATTATCACATTACGCCTTTTTATTTCTTCTTTTTTTAAAAAAATTTCTCTCATTTTTTTAAAATCTTGTTCTAGAAGTTTCTATTTGCAACTTGTTCTGAATGAACCTTCCAAGTGTGTTTACATCAATATCACCCCCCTTTTTTGCCCTTACTTATTTTTTTACTCTAATTACTGGATTGCAACTTTGATTTAAGTCTCTGCTTTTAAATGTTATTTTTGATTTACTCCTTAATGTAAAATACTGAAAATAATACTTTATGAGAGCTGATTGCTTAAAGAATGAAAATTATTATATTGCAAATTTTTTTCTTTGTAATAAATCTTGTAATAACTGATGCTAATAATAAAGTAATTAAATGTCTTGGATCACCAGGAATTTTTAAACCTGTTTCGGTTTTGATATACTTTCCTTCTACAATATATCAAATATATAGGGTTGAAGTTCAGTAAATGTTATTACTACAATGTTATAACAGAAATAATCATGAGTTGCGTAATATTCGTGATGATCAAAGATTTAAGAAATTTGTCCTTTATTAGTGGTGATAAAATTCCTTTTTGGTTATTGATAGCTGAATTACAACTGCTTCATTCTTCATTAAACTGCTTCTGTTTCTGCTTCTTCATTAAATGAATGCATTACTCCCAGGTCTTTAGCTTTATTTCTACTTTTTTTTAAAAAAAAAACTCTAGAATGTATTTATTTATTTGTTTTTACAAAAAAATACATATTTTGAGGAACTGAATGTAATTTTGAAAAATTTGATTTTTAAAGCCAATTTTTTAATGAAATGTAAAAAAAATTGTAGTAAATATCTATACCATGAATTAAACAATATCCCAGTGACACAAATCATAGTATAACGATTCTCCAATAAAAATAAAAACTATTTTTTTACCAATATATATATTTCTACAATGCCAAAAATAGATATTTTGATATAATTTTTAATGATAAGGCTATTCATACTACAGCATCTCTTATTTTCCATGTTTCCAGATTAAATCTAATTCTATTACCACTACAATATATACCGGTCTTTTCTTCAAACGCTTATCAAATACATTTTTGAAAGGATTTACAAATATTAATTGTCGCCCCTTTGAACATTCATGCGAACTTATAAATCGAAATAAAGGCTACAAATGGCTACGCGATGCCCTGTAGGGTTAAATATTTCTGAATTTTCTTTTTCGCTCTTATTCTCTCTATAGCTAAATATTCTGATTGATTCCATCATTTTGTTTCGTCTTGGCCAGCCATGACATTTTCCCTTTCAACAGCTATTAAGGCGAATTCCCTCCAATATTTTCTTAATTTCTTCCCACTACTGAAAATTCTCCTTTATTTCTGTAAACTTGTTTATTATTTTTATTGTAAGTTGGATTCATAATGTAACTGTTATGTAATTTTTCTTTAAATGCAGTTAAGATCGGAAGTTAAATGTTCTGGAATTATAAGAAACTCCGTCAACTCCCAATGCATGCCAACATAACTTTTTTTTTTTTTTGGTTTTTAATTTACACCTTAGTAATTGTTATTTAAGGGATTTTTTTTTATTCCCTAATCCCCCCGTCTTAACTGAAACGCTTTTGTTGCACTTTTTTTGAAAGAAATGGGAGAAAAAAAATCGTTTCTCGTGGGATGTGCACGATTTGAGAATCAATGATTCAAATATGCAGTAAGAATTACCGATATTTTTGTTTGGTTCGTTTCCTCTGAAAAATGGAAGTAATACGTGTCAAGGTCATCACGTAATGTTCCATCTTTTCCTTTCCATTTCTATGCGTCACGTAGAGATTCTACTTTTTTTTTTATTTACCTCATTTACTTTTCTTTCTACCCCATTCATAGATATAAAACATGGTATATTCGGCTTTTTTTAATAAAGAAAATAGAAAAAAGAAGACAGAGAAGTCGACTTTTGCAATGCACATAACTTTATTTTTCTTTAACGCTAAATTATTTTTTACATGATTTAAAAGAAAGCTTAAATTTTTTCCCTTAATGTTATATCTGTTTACTTTTTCTAATACTAAAAGGAATGTGTGTGTTGGAATTCTACAGGACATGTCGTTTGACCAATGGCTATCAAATGTGACATATGCATATGCCCACTCTCCAATGATATATATAATACAATATAGTATAAACGATGTTTTGAAATTTTAATTAATTGAAAATGAATTTTGGTTTTTTAGGCGATAACTTCCGTAAATGTAATTAAGAAAAGTAATTTTTAAACCATAACAATTTTTTAAAAAAATATCTTTTTAATAGTACCAATTCCATAAAAGTGGAAAATTTTTCCAAAATTTGGCATTTTTAAAGTTTTTTTTAAAAAAATATTCAATGATATAAGGTTATAGATAATAATTGTTTTGAAATTTAAACTATTTTCCTTTCTGCATTGAGAATATTCAATCTCCTGATTTTCTTCCATTGTTGGAAGCTTAGTGTTTTGTTCAGTAAAATGAAGTTACAGATGTAATAAATTATTGTTGCTTTTCATGATTACAAAATAATATATTTTATAGTGAAGATTGTATCCTGAGTGAAATGGCCTGGAGACATGGGTTGTCTTTTAAGGGTTTATTGGTAACATCAACAACAAAAGGCGCATGATTACGCTATAGCGTAGAAGGCACAGAGAACTACACACAAAGTTTTTGGGAGAGAGCCGAGATCACTCTCCCCCTAGGGGGGGGTATATTAGCACGAACAGTCAGACCATGTGGTGTTTAAATGATTGCCGGTTGGCTCCTCCCAAGAAGACCATGTGTTTAACTGACTTCTTAACAAAACCAGGGAAGTTAAACCTTGATGAACCAGACATTTATGTTTCTAAAAGCGCCATGATGACATATATTTCTATAAAAAGGCTAATGTACAAAATAAACATATCATATGTAAGACAATTAAATTAATAACACCTGGTAATTAGATGGAATCAGAAACATGAAGTGACATCTCCCTAATTTATCTGAATTATAACCAATATTCCCTGATAGCCACCAAAAACGACCGATAACACTGTAATATATTTACAACATATTATAATTGTTGATCTGTACTACCCCCACGCCTTTACCTTCTTCCCCCGTTTAATGGAAAGCTAATAACGTACGATTGAAATTACCGTTTAAAAAATCCAGTCTAATAACATTAAACCCGATTATTTTACCTAATGTGTTTTTTAAGTGATGGGCCAGTTCATAAACAATATTATCTATGAATTACATGATGTAAATATCGTTAAAAAGAGATGATAGTTACCTAACATATTGGACCTATAAATAGCTAATTTATGGTGATTTCTTCACTAGTAGAATATAACTTTTTTTAAAATGTTCGATTTCTAATTAAAAACTAATACATATTTTAACTTTTTTCCCCCTTTCAATCAGATTTTTCTTTTCCCTCGAAGCATATTATTAAACAACTTTAAAATTGGAAAAAAAAATCCTTTTTAGAGATACTTTTTTAAACTACTATACTCTTTTTACTATATTCTTCTTATTAAATTGTTTAAGTAACATATAATATTTGTTATATTTTACTTTATACAATTCAATTTTCTCTATTTCAATAAATTTTGCGAAGTATTTTTAAAGTATATTGTATAATATTTTCAATTTTTAAGGAGCTGAATTTTTTACGATATATTATACATTTTATATCCTTATTATAGTTAGATAATTGAGATAGTTATAGTTATAATTGAAAATAAATATTAAAAGCAAAACAAGAGAATAAAGCCTAAAACAATTGTACGACAGCGTTTCTGATTAAAGAATTGAATCTCTTTTAAAAAATTTCTGAAATCCGAATTCCTAATATTTGAGTTTTGCAAACATTTTATCTAAAAGAGTATTATTATTCTTTAATTAAATTCTTCTTTATATATGTTTAAAAAATAAATATCATTAAACTAATAAAAATCTGCGTGAGAAAAATTCTTCAAAATTAATGAGAAAATGTTACTTTTCTCGAAAAATGTGCTTTCTCGAAACAAATTATAAATGAACGTTGTTTAAATTTGCTTTTATTTGTTTGTTTAGTTAACAAAATAGAATTCAATTCTAAAAGATCTTAATATCATTATGAACTTCCTTTTAAAAAATTCGATAAATAGCATAAAATGGGAATTTATTTTTAAAAAATTTCATGCTTATTATATTTAATCTTCAATTAATGTTTTTAAAGTTATATAGTTTTATATTCAAAGGAATTTTAATGCTTGATTTAATAATTGCTTCCCTTTATTTAAATTTAAAGAAGAAATTCTATAAATGCCTTTTTTCTATGGATACCATATAATTTTTATTCCATTGTCTTTATAAAAAAATTCTTTTCTAATCTTTATTTATCAAAAGAATATCCATATATCACAATCCAAGTATCCTTTATTATCTATCTATTAGAAAAGAACTATTACGAATAAATAACATTTTAAGAATACTTTGTTTATAAAAGGCGATAAATATCAGCTGCGTGAAAACTGCACCAGATGTTTCGTTAGCAATTGCAATCCTCTTTTACGATCAAGAACAAGAAATAAAAAAAGAACGGCAAACAATTTGTTACTACGTTGGGTGCAAGAATTGTATTTTATTTTAGTATGTATATTTATATTTAAAGAAACAATTCTATTTTCCAAAGTCTTTGGTATTATTTCCAAAGTCTTCGGATTTATTTCGTTTTAAAATAGATTCTTATTTTTACTTTGGAATGTAATTTATTTTGTATGTAAGCCATGCTATTTATGTTTTAAAGCAACAATTGCATCATTTTAATTTTGCTACGTTTGCTTTTAGTGCACTTGAAGGTAAAATCTTTATCGCGGACTCTGAGATTATTACGTCATAAACAGTGACGTTAACGATTATTCTTAGATTAACTATAAATAAATTTTATCATATGAAGAAACGTATGTTTTCGGAATGCTTTTGGCACGGCTAATTCAGAAAATTTGAGAAAAAGTATATTTATTTCTTTGTCTAAATTTAATGAAAGTACATAAAATTATGTGAATTATAATTCATAAATTGGTTGATGATTTGGAATAAATTAAGTTAATATTTGATTAATATTCTTTTTTATTATTGCATATGGTTAAAAAAACTACTTGTTTACATCAAGGTTGCTCTATTTCAAATTTCAATTCACTTTTTCCAATAATTTTAGGATTCTATTAAGAATAATACCAAAATAAGTGAATAAATTTTTCCAAAGACATTTCATTTAAAACATTAACGAATTTAATTTTCTTTTATTCGATTTTCTTTTCTTTTTTAGAAAAAAAGTTATCTTTCGAAAAGAACTTTTTAGATTTCTTTTCTGAGAACAATTTTCATTTATGCTTATGTGCAAGTTTTATAGTGGCATGCTTTCTCAGACATTAACATTAATTTATTCCTAATGCTCAACAAAAAAAATACTGTTAAATTTATTGATTTAAGCATTTAATTTTTGTAATGATTCATAATAAAATGGATTAGTTTAACTAAATTTTAACATGTTTTTTTAAATATTTGAATAAATAAAACTCAAAATCATTTTTTCCTCTTTTGGTATCTCAGATACTGAATAGGTTACAGGAGGGATATAATAGGCATTCTTATATCGAAGAAATCTATTGTGGTAATTAAAAAAACTTGTCATTATTAATGATATCAATTTTAATTTATTTTCATTCATTTCTGTTTCTTTTTTGGTTTAAACTAATATCGAAATTGCTAAATGCCTGTATTAGCAAATATACTCACAAATACTTTATATTTCCTTAAATTTTGCTTAATAATGCTATGACAATTTAGGCAGATTTCAGCCAATTAATTCCATAACTAGAAATTGTTTCCAAAGCTCATTCACACATCAAGTTATATGGAGTTATATACCTATACATCAAAGCTCATACGAACTTATATAGTTGATATATATTTTTTATTCATTAAAAACTAGACACCAGCTAGTTTGGAAGCTGGCTAGTTCACCTGGGGTATTGGTTCTCTTTGATTTCAGTTAAAGCATTTAGATATAACTTCGTATCTATGATATAGTGAAATTTCCAGATACTGATTATGCTTTACATTATTGTTCTTTCACATCTGCTGCTCGTTGGGTGCATGAAACTTTATAACAGTGATCAATCTCATAACATTATGGGGCTATTTAAAATTTAGATGTGCTGTTTATCTATCTAATACACTTCGTGGTATTGTAACTTTATTTTTTTAATTCATCTAAACTACTAATATAAAAGAGAAATATAGATAGATAGATGGATGATGGATGAATGGAATTCATAGATAGATAGATATTAGTCAATCATGCCAGAACAGTTGAACGAAATTGGATGAAATTTAGCACACAGATAGATTATAGTCTAGAATAGAACATAGGCTACTATTTATTCCTGTTAATTGAGAGGTTAATTTTTTATTAATAAAAACTAACTTTCGAGCCAAAAATCTTCATTTCCCCACCACCAAATAAGTAAAACTTCAATTTGTTTTTTTCCCATGTTAATGACATTAGACTTAACATGTTTTCTATAGATTATTTCTGAAGATTCTGTTTATTTTCTGAGTGTTTGATGCATTTGAGGTTAACTATTTTTAATTAATCAATTTTTTGGCTCCACTTTGAAGTACTTTTGAATTAAAATAAAATAGGATGAATGAAATTCAAAATTTCTAATATGCATTGCGTTATCCCAACTGCCGTAGAAAATTCACTCATTTGCGTTGCTCTAATTGGCGTTAAAAATTAACGCATGTGTAGTGTGTTGTAATTGTTGACAACAGTATTTTTCATTTTAATGATAAGTTTAAAAATTATTCTATAATATTATTGTAGCTATCACAGTCTCGATCTATAAATAAAATAGACTTGATTTTAAAGAAATACGGACTTGATTTGCGGTTTTGCTTTATTTCAGGCACACATTGTAAATAAATTATTTTTAGGGTAACTGTGTGCTTATCCATGCGTACAAAGTCGCGGGTAAAAGTTAGTCTTCTGTATTACAGAGATACTACATAAAATTCTTATTTAACTTTTGACAAAGCAGGAAAGCACATAAAAATAGTTGAGGAAACAATTAAAATGATTTGAATTTGGGGACAACAAAATTATCTATTGTTAGGAAGTCGGCAAAAAACATTAATCTAACTAAAATTAAACAAAAATTTGCGAGACTAAATGGATATCATTATAAAAGTATATATATTTTTTAATTTTGAAGGGGGATAAGATTTATTATCGTGCAATAACATTAATTAGTTATCTCAAATAAAAGCCAAAATTCGTCCTATATTTTAAAACTAAAATCCTAAATAGAATGGTTAAAATGACCTCCCGAGATGCACATCCCACCCAGCGAGGTATATATCTGTCAAGTTAGGTAACTATAGGGCAAATAATTTGTTCTTTAGAACGCCGACGCCCACACAAAGATCTTTATTATTGATAGAGGCTTGTTTCCAATTATGGAGAAAATTGTTTTATCTTTACTGTCGTCATACCTCCTAATTTAGATATTCAAATTACTTAACTATCTCAAAGTTACCCTTCTTAATGGTCAATTAAAATAATAGTATACTATGGATAAAAATTAGCTTGAGGCAGCTTTTAAAAATATTTTTCATTGATATATTTTTCTCATTTTAATTTTAAGAACGCAACGACAAGTTATGTATTGTATTATAACTATATATTAAAGTATTTTAGTATATTAAAAATTTTATAAATCTATGTGTTTAAATCTAGGGTAATGTCGGGTACATAATCTTTATCTTTACTTATAATAAAGCACAATGTGTGTGTGTCTGTTGGCGCTCTGCAGGCCAGCCCCGTTCGACCTACAGCTACCAAATTTGGTACATGTATACCTTGAGGACCGGGAATGTGCACCTCGGAGCCCTTTTTTTGAATTTTTAATTAGAATTTTAATTAATTTCAAAATAAGCCAAAATTTGACGTTTTTTCGCTATAACTTCTGAAAATTATACAGCACAAAATTTAATTTAGCATCAAGTTAAAGCTCAAAAAATTAGCTTTTCAATGATACTAATGTTTTGATCTATAAATTAAAACTCTATTTTTAATTATTTTTTAAACATTTAATTTAATCGTATTTTTCAACAATTAAAAATAACATAAAATAAAAATAAAATTTTATCTTCACGAGGATCTAAAAAAAAAATCAGCTTTTAATAAAATGTTGCCATCAGATTTTCAGAAGTTCCGATTTAAAAAATGTTAATTACAACCAAAAATAAAACAGAAAAATACAACTTCCATCACGTGATTATATGCAGGAGAAAATTTTTCTTGATCGTTTGCAATATCAAATTTATTAATATTAAAGAATTAAAATAAATAAAAATACAAAGTAAAAATATATTAAAAAAGTGCGACAGTTAAAACTGGAAATTTTTTTTTAGAAAAGCACCAAACGATAATATTCTGAGAGTGAAATTAATTATTTAAAAGTAAGAAATCTTAAACGAAATAGAAGATGACGTCATTTCAAAGAAAACGCATCTTCTTTCAAACAAGCATACATAATAATTAATAACGAAGAATAGGTAAAAGCATATAAAAATATATTTTACGCGTATATTTCGGGGACATCAAAACTTTCTAACCAAAACAATATCATGTTCTCACATGAGAAAAAAATAAATCAACTATCATTCCAAATTAAACATATAAAAATGTTATTTTCGGCACGTGTCTGCATAAAGTGAAACAAATATAAAACATAATACTTTTGGAAAATAAATGCATGAAAATGTTTTCTATGATATTTTACTATACACATATTAGTAATCCAATTAAACCGTTTTATTTAAGGAAAATAAGGCTTAACATTCTCAAGGTATCTTCTGTAATCGGAGCCCAACATCTAATTTCTTAATTTTTTGGGGAGCGACAAACATCCCTTAAAAAATGTTCTAAGTGAAATATAAAATTAGTAGATTGAGGGAAAAATTGCTGATGAATTACGATTTTTAAATTTTTACATATATCATCTGCTCTGTGAATCATATTTAACAAAATATTCTCGAGACAATAAGCCCTTAAAATAAAAAAAAGTGGCACTCCAATCATCTAAATCAATCATCAAAGCTGATCGATCTATGAACATTTCAACATAACTATTCGATAAAAACTGGAGATTTTAGATCAATTTATCAAAATCTCAAAGAAGCCAATCAGGGTTACTCTAGAATAATTGGTCTAGATTATGAAAATGATGATTGTTCTAAACTTGCAATATTCAGAACTGAATAAATCAGCCAGATTTGATCGCAGAGGATAGAAATGTTTATTTATGTTTTTAGAAGTTGAAATATTAAGAATATTTTACAGAATATGAATCTATAAGACCAAAGGAATTTAAACTATAATTTTTTTGAAATATATTTATAAAAAAAATGTTATTATTGAAAGCATTTATATACATCTAAAATAAAATTAAAAACTTAATGTTTCATTGAATCTATGAAACGTTTGCTGAATAATTCTTTGAGATATTATAAATTATAAGAAATTATAATGTTTCAGTTTCTGTAGTGAACATAAAACTTCAATGTTGGACTACTCTGCTTTCAGTTCTTAATTTTATTTAAAGACATGGTTGGATTGAGTAAAGAGATCTTTATATTAATTAAAGTTTCATCATTTGCACTTTAATTTAAAACTGAATTTTACGAGCACTGGTAGAAAATCAGAGAGAGATGCGGAGTTCAAATATAGGACAGCTTAAGGCCTACATAATAGTAAAATTGAATTTTATGACTGTCGAAATTTGAAGCTTAAAAATATTTTGCTGAAAAACCTATTATGAGACCAAGTTAGATTAAAAAAAATTGCTTGAACCCTTTAATCGGCATTAATACTGGCGAACCGACTGGTCGCCAAAGGCGGCTAGTGTAGAATATGTAAAGATAATGGTGATTAGTGAAATTAGATAATGCTCATAACAAATTCTGAAAAATAGGAAATATTTTAAGTTCAAAATTTTCAATAGAAAACAATATGCGAAAACTTTTTTATTTTGCAACTTAAATTTTAATTATAGAAAGTTAGATGTTTAAGCAATAGTTGGTCACACAAAATGAATTTATGAATTGAACTATTCGAAATCTTAAAAAATTAATTGAAATACCTTCAATTTTCGATCAATATTATTTCCTGCAGAAATATTTTCAATAATGGAAGTAGAATTAAAAATAGAAGGTAATAATTCAGACTATAAATTCAAACTAAAAATTTTTTCAGACTATGAATTTTAAGTTTGGAATGTTTTTTAGCTCAGAATGTTAAACATGCCGCGAACGATATTACAAAACCCTCAGAATTCTGGAAGAGCATGGAAATTCATAAAAGTCATAATAAAAATAGCTGATATTTTTTCACTTATGCTGTATAACCCTATTTACAATCCTGTGCATAGTCCAATTCATTATTGGCAGAACAGAATTTGAGAAAGCAAGCGGATTTATTTAATTATTGGAAGAATATATAAAAGATTTTAATTTTCATTTTAAATTATATTAACATGAAAAAAATCATAATTTTACATTATTCTAATTTGCAACTTAAATTACATTGTTAAAGTTATTGTTACCATTTTATACGAATGTCAGAGGAACTAATAAAAGCTAAGAATTATATATCTATCAAAACTCGTAAATTAATATTTTGCTGCAGAAACCATTTAGAGCATAGAGCATTTGCATAAAATGAAATTACCCGCTAAAAATGGCGAGTATCCAAGAATTTTAAACATTTATTTAAATAAAAGATAGTAAAAATGTATGAGAAATGTTAACAATACACAATGAGAATTAGTTAGGATAAGATTATTTTAAAAACAGCTCAATTAAAATAGTATAGTTCTTCAAATAAAACTTGTTCTTGTTGAAAAATACCCTTAAAAATAAAATTATACATTATTTAAAGAAAAAAAAAGAAAGAACAAAAATCGAAAAGGAAAATCAAAATACCAATCAAAAACTACATTTATTTCAGTTGGTTTGTTGAATCATTGGAATTTCATCTATAAATACAAGAAAATGCAATTACGTCTTCTTTTGTTTATTTTACAGCAATTTACCTTAATAGTTTGATTGAAACAAATAGTTTTTAATCATTTGAAAGTCTGCTAACTACCAATTTTATTCTATTCGAATTGAAAATAATGTTTTAACATAACGTTTTCGGCAAAAGAAAATAATAGTAATTGTGATACAATTACTTTTAATGGCAACATCTGCCAAATTTCCTTTTCCAATGATTTCTCTCATATTTATTTTTTAGATACATGAAAAAATAAAAAGGTTCAACAATTTGTGAAAAAAAAATTTCGAATAGAAAATTGAGAGCTACGTATTTATAGGATAAACGAATTTTCATATATTTCAATTCTGAAAAAAGGAGAATTTGTATTTTTAGTTTAATAGTCATTCATATTGTTTCAAAACTTTATTTTAAATATGATGGTTTATTTTTCGCTACGCGAAAAATAATTATATAATTTAAGCATAGTTTATTAGAATATTTTAGAAGAAAAGTATATAATTTATCAGCATTAAAAGGTTTTTTTATTGATGAAAATGAGAAAGTCATTCAGTATATAATCTTTTCTTCAGAATCGTAGGTATATTTCATTATTAAACTGCTTTATTGTTTCGAAAACTGAATTATTCCTTTTTAGATATACATTTCATCCCATATTTTTAAGTGCAGTAAATGCCCGCCATTTATTATTTCTGTCTATTTTTTATGCATAGTAGTTTTGAACAATTGGACATTATCTGGGAAGGAGTATGATTCATGATATGATTTATTAAGAAGTAAAGCAAGTTCTGAAACTAAAATTATTTTTCAAAAACAAATTTGAACTGGAAAATAGTTGGAGAGTAATCATTTCAAATTGCCGATTCTTTCAAGATTTTCCTGTTTTTGTCATCTTGTTTAAGTCGTTTTTTTTTCTGAGGATTGGTGAACTCTCACCAATCAAAATTCGCCAAATTATATTATTTTATATTTATAAAATTTTCTGCATACATGATTAATCAAATGACGGAGCCATTTTAGTCGTGACGCACGGATAAATTTTTTTTTGTTAAAACTATTTGACAAGTTCATCGCCTTGCTTAGTGTATTTTTAAGTTCTTGTTTTCTCATGAATGCACACTTTATTTCATAAAATTTGATAAAAGTCTACAGTTTCTAATATAGGCTACATATCAAATTTTAACGGCCTTATTAGCTTTTGCTTTAGAATGGAGAATATTGGCATAGTTTGAATAAGTTTTTGAATGAAATTTTTAGAGGCGATTAAAATTAATTCTCTTTGTATACTTACTTGTGAGAGAAAGCAATAGCACGTGTCATAACAGAAACATGCACAAGAAAAGAAATTTTATTAAATGATTTTTCGAAAGGAATCGATTATCATTTCATAGATTCTAAGCTTGCTATTCAAAAATAAGCTACTATATAGTCTTGCAACTAAAGAGTAGAAATTGTGAAAATCTTTCAAGAACCATATTTTTATAAAAAATATGATTGAATCAGAAATCAATGGAAAGTAATGATATTTGTGTATTAGACCGTCGATCCGCCAATAACACGCCAACCACGCCAAATTCCATTTGTGTGGCCAAATTTCTTGAATGCTTTTGAATAGGTGGCAAACCAATTTTGGCGTGTTATTTACCAGTTGGCGATTGTATTTTAATTTGGCGAAAATGATCGATGGCTTAATACGTAAGTACCAAAACCACAACAAATGTGATCAAATACATATAAGTGATTCAGGTTTAGGACCAATCATTATAAATGATGTTTAAACTATTTTATGTTAAAAACAGACTTGTCAAAACAAAGGAGTTTTTGTCAAGAATGCTGGAGATAAAATCATTTACCACCACTAATACGTTTTTTAAAAAGTTACAATAGGTGTAAAGCAACTTCGCAGCTGGCTGATTTATTCAAAAACGCGACTCGGTATTTTGTTTTAGCTATACATTATTTTTCCAATGAAATGAAAAATCTACATAATTTATAAGAGTAATTCAAGATCATGAGCGTGCTATCTGTCACTTAATTCAGTTATTACTTGGAAGTTACTGAAATAACTAAATTTATGTTTGACTTTTAATAAAACAAATCAAGTTAATATAAATAAGGAAACGGAAACACTCAGATTACTTTTTCAAAGAAATTTAGATAGGATTCTATTTTTAAACTCCCACTTCGAGGAATCATGGAATAATAAGAAAATTTACAAACATATTTTTTTAACTTTATTGAATTATTAAGTAAATGCGACTTTTACTTAATACTTTTTACAAATACTTTTTATTATGGATCATATAAATAGAATAAACAATTTGAAAACTCAGATTATACCTTATTTAGCACATACATCACGAGAAGGAATTATTCTTGCGTTAGGAAATGAAGTTCTTAACAAATTGAAGACGATACAAAACCAAATATATATTACAGTATCCAAATGAATTCTACTTGTGTATTTCTAATAGAAAACGAATTTCAGCTGTAAACAGCTAGAAAGGCAGAAGAGAAAAGGTAGAAAAAAAGGAGTACAATCTACAATAATTGGTCTCACCCCTCGTGCAATTTATGTGCCTGACCCTCTGACGTTCTTTTAAGTTATTAATTTATGATGCCATTTCCTGTATTAATTTTTCTGGATATTTCAACATTTATAATACTTATTTTTTGCATCTACAAAAATAAATAAATAATGGAAATTCTACAAAATTATTTAAAAATTACTTTGAAACCATTATACAATACTCTTTAGGAAGCCAAAATAGATACTATTAAAGTATTGTACATAAATTTCGAACAAACTTGTAATGCCTTAGAAGAATTTATTAATGTAAATAATAATAAAGTGGTATTCAAAGCTAAAAGTCTAATGAATCAATAGAAGAACATTGATTCAATACAAGAGTAGTATAGTTTGCCATATTGTCCAAAATTAATACTATCAATAAACTAACTATTTGAAGCAAAAACATATTTTCTGGGCTGTGCTTTTAATTTAGTCAGTAAATTTAAAACTGAAATCCAAAATTTAACTAATTTTTAAAACAAGCAAAAGGGATCTCACGTAACTTGAATCTTTCAGAACATTTTCCTGAAAAAGGAGTTCGGAAAAGAAATTATATTTCTTAACAGTGGAAGATGAAATTATACAAAAGTCGGTTGAGGAATTTAGATTGTTATTTTTTAACTTTGTAACTGATACTGTTAGTTTGCAGAGGAGAAGATAAATTTTAAAATATTTCAAATTAGCCACTGATAGAAGAAACTTTAAAAAGACAAGAATTAAAAAAATTATTCCCAATACTTTGTAACATTTTATAATAACGAGGTGGATGGAAACCTAATCCAAATAATTGCTTTGCTGTGGGGTTTGAATTTGAATGAAAGGGATGTAAATAATAAACTACGCATATTGTAATTTATATTAATTAATAATTATAATGATTCATTTATAAATGTGTTAACTGTATTAAAACTTTACATTTGCAGTTACTATTATAAATTCTCAGCGTTCTTTCAGTAAATTTAAATTATTAAAGAACTGTCTTCGGTCAAGAAAGTGTGCATAACGCTTAAGTGCACTTGCTGTATACTAAGCATTAAAAAAGGTATTGCAAAAAATTTAATTTTCCGTCAATAATTAATAGCATCTCGTAGTTATTACACATGAACTAGTAATTGGTGTTCGTACTTGTATATTTTTTGATTTTGCAAACAATTTAGGGTCTCAATTCGTTTTATGCACCTAGACCCCTTCACAGAAAAGGTGGTCGGCTCTGGACAGGGATGATCTCTTTCAAATTTCCTCGCGTGCTCTCCATTCAAGATATTCCTCACTATGAGCTCAACATTATGGATCTTGAATGAAGCTGTTAATGCCGTACTTGATAGCATTGGTGAACAATAGAGATGATGTATAGATCTTTGAATTTAGCATTTTTGATAAAACTATGATGATTTTTTTTTGATAATTAATTCCTAGCACGCGATTAATACCTAAATACCAGGAAATCGCCCAATTGAAACCAAAACCATTGCCTGAAAATTGTATTTTAGTCCCAAAACCATATATTAAATTCCATTTATTCAAGACGTATTTATTGTTTTTACTTGTGTACTGAAGTTCAGACTGATAGACTATCGAACCCTTCCTGGATTTTGCCCAAAATTTGATAAAAATATACATTTTAGTGATAAAAATATGCATTTTTTAAAAGTATACATTTAAATATGCACGGAAAATGTCATCCATTTAGCTCTTTAAAAATTTTTAACCACTTAACTGTTTTATTACTTTCTTTACTTTCTAATAACACCTTCTGTTTTGAAAATGTTATCTTACTTTGATTTAAATGGAAATCCATCGAATATTTGACTTATCAGCGTATTCGAAGCTATTTTCCTATTGAATTATAATTGTTATGAATGATTTATTTTTTGTTTACAACTATCGAAATTCGATAAATCGACGCACGTACAGCATACCGGCAAAACAGTTAAGTGGTTAATTATAGGAATTAAATTCATAGCTATTAGGGCAACTATACAAAAACTTCTTCTTAAGCGACTTTATTAGAATTTGATGTAGTGCAACACCCATATGCCAAATTCCGTTCGTTTGACTCGAAGCTTTTTTATTAATCATATTCAAAGATAGGCAGACAAATGTACCAAACGAAAATACACTTTTCAGACTCAAAAATGTGGAAATTAGTCAATCTCAAATTAATTTTTTTGTTACAATAACAATATTTCTTCTTTGTGTACTTCCAATGTGAGTAATTAAAAACTTAATTACGGCTCAAGTATCGAAAGAATAACAGCTAAATAAATTCTTTAAAGATAATTGAAGATCACATACAATAAAAAAAAACTTCTTTGTATTCACTCCCCCATTTGATTAACGCTAGCAAAGGAAGTAGAATGCATATATATAAATTTCAAAACAAATCACGCAGCTGATTTTTTCATATTGTCAAAACTCTCTTATCTTTTATTTCAGACTTCGATTTCTACCCGTATAGCGGGATCTAATTATCTTTATCTCCTATTTCCCCCTCCCTTTCAAAATTAGAAGGGTAGTTAGAAAGTAATCACCCTTATCCACGCCATCATCTTTTTCGTTCCCCCCCTCTTTCGATGGTGGCAGGATGCGTCATCATTATCCCAGCGTCATGATGCATATGCACATTACAGAGAATCATCCAACTGTAACCGCGGCAGGCTGGTTGAAAACGCTGTCTGTTCTTATTCAAGAAATTGGTAGAGAAGTGAAGAGATAAGAACGCGTACTTTATTATTACTTTTTTTTATGATCTGATCTCAAAATTCGAATAAAAGTTGTTTTTGTAAAGATCGAAATAGATGAATTTTATGGACAGCAGTGAAACAAAATTGTTTTGTTTGTCTGCTTCTGATTATACATCAAATTTATTTAAATTAATAAGAAATATATGTCTTTCTGCAAAATTTGTTTTTCAGTCGAAGCTCTCTTAGTCACAATATACAAAAGAATGACAGTAATTTTGATTTTTTTATCTCAGCAATAATCTTTTATGATACGAGATTATTGATATCACTGGATTATCAAATTCCCCTTGTACAATAGGTGTTTGAAAATCGGTTTTCGGAAAAAATTGAAAAATAGTTGATATGATATAGATTTGAAAAATAAATGAAAAACATATTTTATAAATAATGATATATATATATATATATATATATATATATATATATATATATATATATATATATATATATATATATATAATTGTTGTGTTAACAAATTATAAATTTATTTTGTAACACAATAATAACTAATTATTTTAGTTATTTAAGATAAAAGAAAAAATTATTTTACTCAATTACTAATTAGGGATTGATTAATTGACATAATTATATACGTATAAATAATATAGAAAGCATTCTTTCCAGATTGATAAATATTCCTGAGCTAAATTTGAAGTATTTATAATAAGACTGCAGTTATCATTTGCTAAATTAGATACAACTATGAGATGTAAACGTCAAATAAAAATACATTCAATATCAGCAATCAATTTCATTTCGACACCTGCGCATTGATTAAAAATCAATATATTAATGCAAAATGATTTATAAAAATAACTACACACAATTCTATTTTCGATTATAATTTCAATTAAAATGAGAAAATCATGGATTTTAAATCTATATGCGCTCATATAACTTTTAAGATTTTGGGATTTTCAGAAAATCGTAGTCGATTTTGAAAAAAAAAATTAAAAATGGACGGAATATAATTTTTTATCATGACAGAACATGATGTTTTTGGGGGAATGAGGTTTGTGGCGTCAACTAAAATACGTAGGCGAAAAAAAAAACTCTGTGGGCTAAAAATAAAACGATCTGCACGAGCATCTCAAAAATCAGCTTGTAATAACGCGTTGCATTGCATTTAAAAAAAGCTCTGATTAAAAAAATAAATTAATGACTACAGCAAATAAAACATAGAAAAATGTCATTTTGAGCATGCGATTATACGAAATGAAATAAATAGGAAATGTGATATTTTTTTAAACAATAAATGCGAGACAAAGTTTTTTTGGATCGTTTGCAACACTAAAGTGACTCATTCAATGAAACAAATAAAAAGAATAAAAATATATAATTTAATTTGCACGAGCACGTGGTGCTTGGCTTATTATGTTTTGATATGGAAATTATGTTTTGATATGATACATTGAAATATGCATAGCAGATTTCATTTGAATCTTTTTTTTGTTCTTAATCTAGTCGTAATTTTTAAGGAATAAAAGAAATTAACACTGCAATTGACAACGTGGAAATAAATAAATAAATGAAATAACATCTAATAACTTTAAACGTTTCTACGGAATAACTTTAAACGTATAAACGCCTTATGCATATGTATAAATTTATATCGTGTATCTCGGAAACGGCTCAAACGATTTAGATTAAATTTTATATTTGGATAAGGTTTACTCTTCAAATTTATAGAATCCTTTCAAACACAATTTTACACACCAACACACACACACGCACACTCACACAAAAAACATTTTTAATAGCTATTAGAATAAGTATACCCAACTTCCACTTCGAAATGTGAGCCTTGCAGTATAGTCTGAACAACATAAATGACACGGGTGTTGCGCTTTTTGCTTTTTTTTTTATTTATGTATTTTATTCTCCGGGGAATACCTCTAAATGAAGATGAAATGCTTCGGGCATGGTGGCTGTATCTTGCGACCCTGGAGAGTTCGCAAATAAGTGGGGGTAGTTTCCTCCCATCAATGACAGGCCGTACTTCCTACGGGAAGGGTTGTACCGGGTCGGTGATTGCCATTAGTACTCAACCACCATTCTCGTCAGTGTTGCTTTAGTAACGGTCCGGTCATTCAGCTCTAGAGGTTTAAATTCTTGTTTCTTCGGACGTTGGGGATTCTGGTATGACTTCTGTATTTATAGTTAATATTTTTACTTTTTAAGTTATATATAAGTGTCTTTCCTTAAAAAAAAAACGTGATTTCGCACACAAAGAAAGCACACGTATATATATTTATTACTAACTATTAGAGCCTTTTTCTGTCTACTCTCGTGCTGATAGTGTCATATATCGCAATATCGGACCCTATTTCATCATGTAAAAATAATTTATATTCAAAAATATAAGTAATGGTAGATAAACTGTAAAATGAATACTGTAATATAGCAGATTGTTTCGAATAACATTTTAAACTAGTGTGTTCATGATTTTTCTTTTATTTAAATGAGCCCTTAATGTGTAGGTAAGCAGGCGTCCTGGCTCAGAGGTAGCGCATCTTCCTAGTGCTCTGGGCATCCCGGGTTAGAGTCCTGTTAGGGCAGGGTTGTTCTGCTGTGTTCTATCTGTGAGATGAGTGAATGTGCCCCCCCCCCATAAAAAGAGGATGTACTAGCGACTGTGATGAGTGTGTGTCATCTTCATATGAGCTAGAAGGCAGACTTCTGCACTCGGATGCCCAGGGGTCCATCCCTCAGAAGCTACTGCACTCCTTCCGTTTTAAAGCGGACATGTTATCATCATCATCATATGTATGTATGTAAGATTGAAAAATATTCAAATATAATCTGTATGCAACTCGTATTTAAATATTTTCTCAAAACCTTTCGAACAAAGTTTTGTTTTCTAGTTTTTTTTTTTCATTCATTAGCCATGGAAAATTTTTTCACAAAATACATACCCAATTTTCTTTATCATATAAGGCAACTATAGAAAAAAAATTCATCTGTGCATTTATCGAAACAAAAGATAAATATTTAATGCTAATTTACTTTAGATAAAAAAAAACATTTTGAGATGTTTTATATGTTAAACATTTAGTGCATGTTAAATATGTCTTATCAATAAGGGCAAGTGGCGAATGTATCCGGTTGAATTACTTTGCAGAAAAGGAATGGTTTAACTAAATAAAGTTCAACTTCCGGTCTAAAAAAACTAATATGCTAATTTGCTCGCTATGTAGAATTTCCTAAAATGTTAACAAGAATGAGATTCATTCCAAAGTATCAGCTTTTTTTTTCTCAAGACACACCTTCAATGATTATAATAATAACTTCATGGACTTATAGTTTTTATTTTATCTTCCTCCCTAGAGCAATTTTATGTCCCTCGCAGTATATATTAACATGAAAAAATATTTCCAAAAACCTTTTTTCTGTGTGCGTTTTTATACGCGCATGCTTTTGTGGTCGCTGTTTAAACACCGGAGATGTCACTGTCCAATGAACAGAAAATCCGCATAATTTTCAAGAAACTTACCCAATTCGAAAAAAAGGCACGCGAATAAAAAATAGAAGCAAAAAAATAGAAAAAATACCATAAATCTGTTTTTGTAATGCGGTTCCCAAATTTATTCAATTTTTTTTATCCATCGCTACATTTTTAACAAACCTCACTTCTTTAATAAAAAAAAAAAAACTTTAATTGTGTCAAAAAGTTTTCCTAAACAACTTCATCTAGTTTTTTATAGACACAAATCTCTACTTTTTAAAGGTTAAAAAAAATTCTGTCCCTCTTTTTCTCTTAGAAAAAATTACGAATAATGAAAATATATCATTAGAAAGAATGTTTAGGAATAAAATGAATAAAAAAGAATGTATATTCCGTAACTTTTTAATCTCAACTTAATACTTACTTAACGCACAGTTTTGAAAATAATATATGAAAAAAAAATAATATGCTAATTTCTATTTTATCTCCCGTTTTTTACAAACATTTGTAATTAACTTCCGTGAGTTATCTCCTATTTTATCACGCTGCCACTAATTTAAATAAATATTCGTTAGAAAACATACGATAACGATTAAAATTAAAGTCGAAACTAGCAGATTAATCCTTGGAAAACTCTGCCAAATCTGTCTTTTGCACCACTTAAAATAAATTAGGGACAGAGGCCCCTCCAAAACTTCTTTGCTTACTCTACAAAAAAGTTATCTTAGAAATTGCGAGGAATTTGGAGTCTGGTGATAAGGTCTGGGTTAAGTAACAGGAGGGCTGCAGGATCGAGATCCAATTCCACACACACACATACACACACACACACACACACACACACACACACACACACACACACACACACACACACACACCTTTGTGTAAGCGAAACTGGTGCACGTTAAATCCGACGGCGGTCTAACGTCCTGTGGTTGTTACTTATGGCACTTGCCATGGACAAGCTCCCGCTGATTATATCAGGAGATTTTAAGCCGAAAGGAGCGTCTCTTGTTTCAAGTAGCGCCAACTAGGGCCAAGAGTACGACTTTTGTTACTCACTCATCACAGTCGCTTGCACAGCCCCTTTTTAAAGGCTGCTGGTATGGTGTGGAAGTTTGGAGAAAGAGCTGCCAGCTCGAGTATCATCCTCGTCATGTGACCACAGTTCAAAGCTGCATGGTCCGTCCCCCGAAAAATCCCCACTACTATTGCTTATAATCAAATCTGTCTATTGCATCACTTAAAAAAATAAAATTGGGCAGAGGCCTTGTAAAACTTTCTTGCATACTCTACAGAAAAGTTATCATAGAAAATGTCAGGACATAGTGGTCTGGTGATAAGATTTGGGCTTCGAAACTGGAAAGCCTCAGGTGTTAGACCAGATTCCACCAAAGAATCTTCGTGTACGTGGATCTAATGCTTGTTAAATCCATCAGGGTCAAGTGTTCTCCTTCTAGTGTGGTGTGGAAGTTTGGAGGGAAGGGTTCCTGCTCAAGTGCCATCCTCGTTTTCTGACAGCAGTTCAAAATTACGACGTACGTCCCAAAATAGCACTACTATTGCTTTAAAATAGGATGTTCATATAACTAAACCCAGAAAATGCCTTGCACGGCATTGGCGTACAATAGAACAAAATACTAAGCTTTGGCTGAATTGAGCATTTTGTAGCATGTCATCCTTGGCGAGTTATTTGGCGATTAAACGGCATGCAGTTAAAATTATTCAGAAATAAAATGTGGGTTTTCGATGCGTTCTTCCCGACTGATTGAAACAAGAACTTGACACAAAACTACACTTACAGTAAAAAAAAAAAAATCAAGTATCAATTGGCTATATCTAACTCATTGTGACTTTGAGTGTTAGTTCTTAACATATTTCTAAAATTGCAGATCGGCAGATGGTCAATCACTTGTTAGGTTTGGCTCAAAATTTTATAGATGTCTAGACTATGGATATTAATTATGTGTATGAAATTATTTATCTGATTCTTTTGTTTTGTAGCTAACGCGATAGATTATGTTCAAATTGCCGGACAGACAGACTTTTAAGCGGAGTTTGCTCAAAATCAGCGGTTTCATGAACGGCATTTTCCGAAAATATGTTTTTCGAACTCGGGGAGACATAAAACATCTTGATTTGTCAAAATCCCGAGCTCGATTTTTTTAATATTTTTACTATATTTTCTTTATACTATGAGTTAATTTCAGAGTGAATTTTAATTGACTTATTTTGGATAAAAATAATTATGTCAGAACATGATGTTGTTTTTGTGATGAGATTTTTGGCGTCAACAAAAATCCGTAGGCAAAAAATCGAAATGTTATTATCTACACGAGCACCAAAAAAATCAGCTTTTAAAATAAGGCGTTGTCATTGCATTTACAAAAGCTCTGAACTAAAAAAATAAGTTAATGATTACAGCAAATAAAACCTAGAAAAATGTCATTTTGAGGACGTGATTTTACGAAATGAAATAAATAGGAAATGCGATATATTTTTTTAAACAATAAATGCGATACAAAGTTTTTTTTGGATCGTTTGCAATACTAAAGTGACTCATTCAATTAAACAATTATAACGAATAAAAATATAATTTACCTTGCACGAGCGCGTGATGACTGGTCGTTCAAGAAATAATGTTCTGACATGATATATTGAAATATGCATAGCAGATTTCATTTTAAACTTTTTAATATATTATTTTGATTATATACTTCTTGTAATTTAAATTACTCCATAGAAAGTGAAACATATATAACTCAGCTGCAACCATCAAAAATGAAACCTGTATCTAAACTTCATCCATCAAATATAAAATCAAAAGTATTTTCTCAAGAAGGACTAAATCAATTTTCATTGATAACAGGTATTGAAAATGAATGGTTTTGCGAATTAAAATTTTTTCAGATAATTTTTGTAACATTAATATAATTTTTCAGCATTAATCTTCTTTTGTTTATTGATTTCATAAAATTGTTTCGTCGATATTTTTAAACTCTAAAAATAATTTTAGCCAGCGCATAACAAACTTTGCTATTTAGAGCAGAAGGAAAAATTCGCGCCTGAAATGTTCAGGCAACCCCAAAACCGCAGATATGGCAGTCCTGTAATATATAATTTAGAGGCGGCGGTACTGAAAGGAATTTTCCAGGAATCGGTTCGAACTAAACTC